>CAOKZL010000225.1:600000-1160032 GCA_948472985.1 Iguana delicatissima
TCGGCAGGAAAAGACAGCGAAACGTCTCCACACACACCCAGCACACCTCCTTTCCTTTCCTGCCAGCACGGGGTCTCCTCTCGCCACCTCTGCCCCCCCGCCTGGCAGGAAAAGACGGGGAAATGTCCCCACATGTGCCCAGCACGCCTCCTTTCCCCTTCTGCCAATGCGGGGTCTCCTCTCGCCACCTCTGTCCCCCACCCGGCAGGGAAAGATGGGGAAATGCCCAGCACGCCTCCTCTCCCCTCCTCCCAGCACAGGGTCTCAGAAACAGCACTCCCATTGGCTGTGAGGCTGCCTTCTTTCAAAAGGGGGAAGGGTGGGATAGAGGAGCGGCGACCCCTGTGAAATGGTCATTCGACCCCCAAAGGGGTCGCGGCTCACAGATTGAGAACTGTTGCCCTAAATCCTCCAAATCCTGCCAAAAAAAAAGTTATTTTTTTTCACACAACTCTCATAACCAAAAAAACAAAAACCAAAACCAGAAGATACAGAAGAACCAGAAACCAGAAAAAGGGTTTGGAGATGACAGAGAAAGGGTGTGGATTTCAGAAAGACAGGGCAGTTATTTTTTTAAACTATCTCTGGCTGTCTCTATCAAACCTGATAAGGAGTTAGGCCACACCTACCATAAAGAACCTACATAACAACGCAGTCACAGATGCACAAATAAGAGGTCACCCTGAGGCCCATAAACCCAATCCAGAAAGGGATTAAGTGGGGGAACAAGGGCAGTGTGTGGCAAGATTCCAAGGGTTGGAGCTGTGGGGCCAGCCTGGGAAGGGGAACCGTCATACCCATCTTCCCCCAAATTGCTCAAAACCACTGCAAAATCCAATGGTTTTGCTTTCTCGGTCCCCCAGCCCTTAAAAACATGGCAGAACCACTTAAAAATTGGCCAAAATCAGCCAAAATTGAAACTGGATATGATGTTTTACAGTAGTTTTGAGACGGGGTGTGTGTGTAGGGCACAAAACTACCCAGTGTGCCACTGCAACCCATACGGTGGGGAGTGAAAATTGCCTTCTCCATAGTTAAGCACCTGTGATCTAGGATGACACCCTTGTTACATTCAGTCCATGCCAACTCACAATTTCTGACTGAAGGTCTGGTATACTTATATGCCAAAATTCCTTAGTCTGAGCCTGTTGGGAATGAGCTCCTGTATGTTTTCCTCAAGGAAAGTCTTGACCTTTTCTGCTGTGAGGGATCCAATGAACTGTCAATACAGAGAAGTAACAAACCCTAACAAAGTGATGCATCTTTATAATTTCATAGCTATGCCATTTTAAACAAGGGTTGAAACAAAATATAATATCCCTGGTCCATGCTTGTCTATTCCAAAACAAACATACCTCAGGGTATACAATATCAGTTCTTCCCAGCATTTTTATTTCCAAAGCCTCCTGTAGCTACATTTGCTGAATCTTCCCAAATGGCACATGACTAGCAGTTTAAGATTTTCTGAGAATTCTTTTTCCCAGCAGCCCTAGCGCTAGGAGAAAAATCTGTTTAAAACTTTGAAAGGTTTTGCTTCACTCTTAATAGTAGTCAAATGTATTTGGAATCACATTAGGAAGGGTCCAGTGATATCAGCAATTCATGAATGCCTAAAATGGCTACAATTGATAGTATAACTAGAGTGACATGTAAGACAGGGGTGGGGAAAGTATGACCACTGAGCCCTAAGTCTGTGGCTTCTTAAGCCCCTCCAGAGACCCCAAGTCCCCTAAACACCCCTCAAATTCTTTTTTGAAAAAAAACAATTTTCAGGGTAGGTTGTGTGAAACAGCCCCAATTTTGTCCAAACCAAGAAGGAAAAACAATTTCACTCACTCACCACTCAAAGACCCTGGCATCCCCACAAAAATCCCTTAAAAATGGCCAACATTGACCAAAACATGCAGAAAATGATGGTCAGAAGTAACATCACATCATTTCTGGTGTTCCCCACACATACAGTTGTGGCACACTGGGGCGGGGTTGTGGTGGGAAAAATTAGCTCCATCTCCCCTGCTCAGTTGCCTACCCCTGACATAGAAGATTGATTAAGTGCAGACAAAAACTTATCAGATAAATGGAAACCCTCTTTGAACAATTAGAATTTGTGTTATACCCATGTAAAACTACAAAGACACTTGTTTCTGTAATGTTATCTTTGACTGCATCTTTGGTTTATAAAAAAGGAAGGAATGCAGTGACTGCAAGACAAAACAATATTGGTGATTCATAAGACAATCTGATCTTATTAGTTTTGTTAATTACATTGATCACAAGTTATTCACCCAGCAATGCATTATTGGTTATGCAGGTGTGAAATTCTGGAATCAGTCATTCCAAAGGTAACTTTTCCAAGTTCTGGTTCAATGGATGCCTAATTGGATGCATAATTATTGCCATAATTGTGTTTCACTCTTTCTCTGCCTTATTACCTCTTTCTTTTCCTGGATCTTTATTTATGGACCATTTGACTTAAAATCCGCGATTAACTAGATGTAATATAGATGTTACATATTCTGGAAACCCTTTTCTCTTTGTATATAAATTCCTTTTATTTCTATATTTATATTTGTCAGCTGTTGCATGTCATAGGTTTTGGTTGTTGTTGTTGTTTTTTGTTTTTTTAGGAAACTATATAATTTGAACAAATAAGGTGGAAAAAAAGACTTCTTAGTTCCTGACTGGTTGCTTGTAAAAAGCTGGACTTCCATCAGAAGTGAAAGATGGACTGAACATGTTTTTATTACAAATTTTATTACATGTTACTATTATTTCAAGTTTGCTTCTACTGCGTGATTTATCCTCCTCTTTTTCTCCCTCTGAATTTATATAAACCACACATGGCTGAAATTCATCATGCAACTACAATATTTATGATAGTTTATTTTATATGCATTTAACAAAGTCCAGACATCTTTTTCTTAATACGACTGGGAAGGGCTAAATATGAGATTCTCCAAATACAAAGAACAATCAGAAATGAAAAGAAACATTTAAAAATCTTGAAGTGCTTGTGAAACATGAAAAGAAAAAGGGTTATGTCTGCCTATTTTTAACTTTGTATGTATCTGAAAACTGCAAGCTGCATGCTATTAAAACCGGGTGGCTTTGCTCCTCCATCATACCACAGAGAAAATAGGAGGGAGGGAGGGGGATAGAAATAGCTGAAAGAATGGCTTTCAAGTGGATAAAATGTAGCAGCAATGTAAACCAAAGAACAGTGTTGTTGTATAAATTGTCCAGTAGCAAATCACAAAGTTTTGTTTTCCTCAGTCCAGTTGTCCATTCAATATATTTGAAACCTGAAAACCATATAGTGTCTGTGCATAACCCACTGCTAATAAATCACCCTCGGGCTTGCTTAAAAGGGGGAATCATCTACACTCCCGTGAATTTTTCTTGACAAATTCTGGCCATGGATTTTACAGGAGGTATTTTCAGTTTTAGAACTTAGGGAGGTAACATAGCCAGCACTGAAGCCTTCAGCAGATGGCTCCAGAAAGAGGTCCTGTGTGAAAGAAACCTCTGTGTGCCAACCCTGAAACAGATGGGATTACTCATCCCTATCTCTTTAGACTGAGGGACTGAAGGTTCTTTGCCATTTGTCAGCTAACCTGCATCTGGTTGGAGATCCTTTGTGTCACCTTCTGAGTATCTGGGCTCCCAACTCATGACAATGGTATAATCCTGTTTGTTAGATTTAGCATCACGAATCAACTTAAGCATTCTTAGTATTGGAATCTCAGGAATTTTATTACAGGAGAATGAGCAGGCAGTTGAATAATCTTCTAGGTTGCTGTATTAAAAGGGACAAACACACATACACACTAATCCCCTTGGAGAGGACCATAGAGTCCTCATTGCCTAGGCTATGGATGAGCAACTGTGGAATTTTAAGGAGCCACATTATCCCCTTGGGAGACCTTGAAGGATCACATACCCGCCATACCAGCAAAAATTAACGTATTTTTTTGTCTCGTGCACTCCCATGATGAAATTTGGGCAGACAATTTTTTTAAAAAAATGAACCTAGGAGGGGCTGAAAGTCCCACAAAAAACAGTCCCAGGGCCACACTTTTCCTATCCTTGGTCTAGGCACATAATTTATGATTTCCCTTGTTTTCTATGCAAGACATCACCTATTCTGCATCATAAAGCCTAATCTTGGTAAGAAATTAACAAAAACTAACAGGAATTCCCTGAAACAATGCTCTAGAAACTATATTATCAGCAATCAGGTGGGATTATAGCTTAAGGTCTATTAAGATACTTATACACAATACGTGTAATAATTCACATATTCAATATAGTAACATCATTGGTAAGAAATTGCCATTTTATTCAATACTATCATATATTCCATATAAACTTTCATGTAAACTTGTAAGAAATGCTCATAGGAAACAACATACATGTAGATGAGATGAAACATCTGCTGTTTGCTCATGTGGAAGCATCAATATGATGGCAGCAACTTGCCTTTTGACTGTGTTAGGCCTGAGACCACAGTTGATGTCATCTTGAAGGAATTCCAGCAGAGATGGAATGGAGAACTGAAAGAAGTCCACATGTTTTCAGCTACACCACCTTTAAAACATCCTAAAGGTATATTCATAGATTCTGTTCATGGATGTTCATTTGGAAGCTAGGAGGGTGCTCATAACCTTGTCAGAGTAGCCACAGTCACACAACATGCTCTGTTCAGGCATGGAGCTGTAACCAGTCCAAGTTAGGATGGCAGACCTGATCTTGCAAGAGGAGATCCTGATGAGCTGACAGGGACATGGATTCTGATGCCATGTTGACAGTGTCAGAGAACCATGCCTGCCTGGTCTATGCTGATACCACCAAGATCACCATGGCTCTCCCCTTCCAAATCTTCTCAACACTCTGGGAAGCACAGCCAATGGAAGAAGGATGGGCAGCCATCGCAGCAGCCAAGGCAGAGTGAGAGTGGTCATGCCTTCAGCTCCTTCTGTTCAGTGCTTGAGAAAAAAAAATCATACCTTGGCATTTATGGGAGAGATGAAGAAGTCCTTTCTGGTTGACCAAATGCCCTTGTAATCTGCAGGAACAGCTCCAAGTGAAGGCTCCATTATCTTTAGTTAATGTGGCTCAGCCAATCTGCTCTTGAGTTCGAAATGCCCTGTAGGTGCTCTGCCTCCAGATTGTTTTCTGCCTCTAGATTGTCTTCTGCCCTGCTCAGCAGATTCTGCATCTCTCCAATCAGGGAAAACAAGTTTGTCCTGCCCTCTTGATTCTGGTGGGACTTTGCTGTGATGTTATTTTTCCTAATGAGGTCTGCCTTGCTCTGAATGATGCTTGCAAATGCCAGAAGTGCCATTCTGACTGTCCTGAGTTCCAACCAGTTGATGCTGTAGTTCAGCAATTCCTGATCCCATCTACCTTTAGCCAAGTGGGACCTGTAATGGGCTCTCCAACCCCCTTGGTTGATGTCTGTAGTTATCTGGATCTTTTCTGGTCCCCAGATGGGTTGACCCCATTGACTGCAGGGGTGGTCCATGATCAATCATTGGGTCCTCATGTTGACCACATCCTGGGGAAGAGCAGAAGCCACTGGAGAGGTCTGGTGTGGAAGTGGGCTCAAGGAAAGCAATCATCAGACCTTGCAAGTGGGTTAGGCGGTCTAGGCTTGCTAGAGGTTGATACTGTAGATGGACTTGGCAATTGTGTTGATCCAGTCTTGTGGAGGGGAGATTGTTACCCTGTTTGCTTAGGACTCCACCAGTCTGTTTGTGATACAAGGGCTTCCTTTAGAAGGATTCCCAAAAGCTGTCAAAATTGTCTCTTGTGGGGAAAAATTAGCTCAGCACTGCTTTAGACATGCAAAAAGGACAGGGTAATTAAGGGATCATAAACCCAATGTATACCAGGCCAGGTCCAGTCAAAATCACACTAATTGTTCTAATCTAAGTATTTTATTAACATAAATGTAAAAATCCCTACAATCAATTAACTACACTCACTACCATCAAACATACAAGAATATAAAGTTAGCAAGAGATGAAAATTTCTTAGAGAGAGACAGAAAGGGTTTGATGAAATACGATACCAATCCAGAAGTCTTCAGCTGGGAGAAAACATCTCAGCCCCCCCCCTTTAAGGGCTGAGGGGAGTTAGCTAGCTCCATTGTGTTGCAAATCTGAGGAACCACCTTACTCTCTGAAAAGAATCTCTCTAACTCCAACAAAAATCAGAAACTGCATCTAGTTATAGTGTCTTGAGAAGCCACATAGTTCCATCTTTTTATGAAGATGAATTGGTTTCTTTATGTTCAAAGAGAACATACACCCAAAACATTCTGCCAGTTCCTGCCAGATCAGATCAGTATCTCTCCGGAATTGCATGCATGCCTTTAGGTGTCGAATTCCAGCCTGCTTGCATTGTTTATTTTCTCTCAGAGAGTAATGGTCCTGATGGCTGCAGAAACTCCTTTCAAGTATTTAGCCAAATTGCCAGATACCCCAGTATGTAAAACAGAAGACAGAAATCTCCTGTTTACATGGTCCTTCCAGTATCTCTCCATGGCTCACTTATATTTTATATAAAATAATTAGGATTCTCAGGACATGGCCCCCAGGGGGTGCTTCAGGGGTATAACAAGATGATCCTTAGTTTGGTGATCTTGGCCTCTAGCTGTTGAACTTCCTGAGAGGACTGAGGAGGCTCTACTCAATGTTCACCAGGAAGCCATGCTGATGCACTGACTTGAGGGTCAGTTGTGCATCTTGCTGACCTTGTTGCAGTGATGCTGAGTGCATCAGTAGATCATACAGGTAAGGATAAATAGGCAGGTACACTTTCCTCCAGTGCACTACTAGAGCTACCATGATTTTGTTGAACACCCTGGTTCTGAGGGCAAATTAAACAGGAGCATTTTGTATTGGAAGTTATGCTTCCTGTACATGAAACAAAGGAACTGGTGATGAGACTGGTGAACTGGAATTTGAAGGTACACTTCCTGGAGGCTGAGCAATGACAGGAAGTCCCCTGGCTGGAATGACTCCAAAATGTGCTTCAATATTTCCATTGAAAGCTTTGCTTCCTCACAAAACAATTCACCCCCCTGAGGTTCAGAATGCCCCTGCATGTGCTGTTCTTCTTGATCATGGGAAAGAATATGGAGTAGCAGCCTCCATTTTCTTTGAGGACCTTTGAGATGGTGGCACGTTTTCTATTGCCCTTATCTGAAGCGGATGGTTGCTGATTTCTAGCAGAAAGTGGTGTTTCTGGGGATTCCTGGGCCCTTTCCTCAGCTTACTTGATTCCAGTGTGGGCGCGTGGGGATCACACGAGCAGCCTCTTGGTTTTTTTGTTTTGTTTTGTTTTTATTTGATTTTTATTGAAAAAAGAGAAAATAAAAAATAGTACATTGTTCCTAATAAAAATATTTCCAATTGCCTTCAACATGTGTTGTCTTATACAAACTTATTCAGATACATCCCAAAGTCAAAAATATAAAACAATGTTGTACATGTTGAGCAAAACTTGATCAAATATATACAATATTTTAAATATTACTTCCCTTGTCATTACTCTGGTTTATCTTTTCACGCTTTATATTTACACCTTTTGAATGAAATTTCTTATATTTTCTTGTTTCTCATATTCTATAGTTTGGTACACTTTTCCTTTTATTTTCCTTTAAGACTTTTATCTTATCCGTATCTTTCTATATTATCACTTTAAAGAAAGTAGTTATTCTCTGTTTCAGTTCTTTTCTAATTTGTCTAAATCCTCCATATCAGCTTTATCTTATCAAATGATATCATTACAACATATTGTCATTTTTCTGACTTTTGTTTTTACTTACTAGTTTGTAATATTCCTGATGGCTTATATTCTCAGACTTTTACACCCCATCTGTCTCTAATATACTTGATCACTGGTTCCCAATTGTTTTCAACTTCTTTAGTTGATTTGCCTCTTATAAGATGTGAGAATAAATCAAATTCTTTAAGTTCTATAATTTTTAAAAACCATTGGTCTAAATCCAGTATCTCAGAATTCTTCCACATTTTTGCGAAAGTTAATCTTGCAGCTGTAACCAAGTTCAACAATATCCTGTTGTTTTTCCGAGCAAAGCCTTTTTCAAACATATATGTCATGTTTAATAAAAAGAATTCTGGTGACATTGGGAATGTTATTTGGAATATTTCTTTTATAACTTCATAAATTTTATTCCAATATCTTTTAGAAATTGCACATGTCCAGTGAAGATGATAAAAGGGCCCTATTTTCTCCTTACACTTACAAAATTTCTTATTACCCGTATGATAAATCTTATCTATTCTTTCTGGAGTAAGATGGTACCTATACATCATCTTCAAAAAAATTTATTTCAGATCTTGAGAGCTTGTAAATTCATTTGTATCCTTCAAAGCTACTTCCCAGTGTTCTAGCGAAATCTCATGCTGTAAATTCCTGGCCCACTTTATCATTGTCTCCTTCATAGTTTCATCTTCTAGTTGCCGTGTTAACAAATATTTGTAATATTGAGAAATCTTATGCTTAGTCTTAGTAAAAATGATAGTTTCAAGTTCACTGTATTTTTTTTTATTTTTTTTTTGTATAGCAAATCCTTCTAATTTCAAGTCCATTTTAAATCTTTCTTTTAACTGTAGGTATGGGAACCAATTTATTTTAAGACCTTGTTGAGCAAGTTCTTCACGCGTTTACGAGCAGCCTCTTGTGAGAGGCACCTGCATCACCTCTGCTCCTTCTCTGCAGCAGCTCCCTGTTGGCCAGCAGGAAGCATGAGGGCTCCGAGGAAGCACAAGAGCCACAACTCCGGAGGCTCCGCACTTAAGGTAAGTGAGTGTTGGGCCCCGGAGCAATATGTGATTGCTCACCATTTGCTGAAAATGATATATTGCGCTATTGGTACCTGCTGACCCCAGCAGCATTGTGCAATTGCAGGGACGTCATGTGGAACAGTCCTCGCGATCGTGCGACGCTCCGGAGGCCCTTTTGCATGAGGAGTGCCTTGCGAAAAGGGCCCTGGACTTGAGCAAAGTGATGAACACTTTGCATGGTTTGTGAGAGAACTGCACCCAGCACCCTTGTTTAAGTATGTCCAGCATCCAGTGGTCAGAGGTGGAGGTCTCCTACACTTATGCAAATTCCTGAAGTTTGCCCCCTATTAGAGGAATGATGTCATACCTACTACTCAATATTCTTTCCCTATTGATCCCTATTTCTGTTGGAATTGGGGCTGCCAGTAGTGGCCATGGGCTGATGTTTGTTCTGGAACCTCTGCTCTCCCCACTGTGGTATATAGGCTCTGGAGTCTCTGGCTTGAAAGAAGAGCTGGGGGTGGAAGTAAAATGGGATCTCAGAACATAAAAGGAAAAGCAGCCCTGTGTGCAATGCCTCCTATCCTCCCTCCTCTTTCCAATGCCTTATTTTTTTACTTTTATTCTCAATCAGTACAGGCTTTAGGGACACCCCAAAAGTATAGTCCTTAAGAAGGGGATAAAAAAAGAAGGGTTTATATACTCTATTTCCTTCCCTGAAGGGGTGTGAGTTAATTGGTCTCTCAACCTAGTGGACAATGGGAGTTGCAACAAAGACAATGGAGTCCAGATGGTGCTAATGGTTTCAATGCTTGGATGACAAACAGTTAATGACTGTTGTAAAAGCTTTGTATTGTAGGTAGGATAGGACAATTGGGAAAACACCCAAATGGACAGGAACAGGATTGAAGCAATCAATCCCAAGCAATCACAACCCTAAGTTTGTGGGCCACCAGCCACCCCTTGCACTACCTCTTGCTCTCTCTTGATCTCTCTCCACTCTTTCTTTTCTTCCTCCTTCCCTCAGCAAGTTTCCAAGGAGGTGGTGGCACCTCTGGCAGCATCTCCCAAAAAGTGTCGCCCAGGGTGGACTGCCATCCCCTGCCTCCTAGGTACACTACTGCAAAAGACTCTGAAAGAGACAGGAAATATCAAGAAAGACAAAACAAGAGAAGATCTGGAGCAGCTGTAATGATCAAGTTGAACAGCTCAGGTGTGCACATCCTATAGAAGTGGTAGGAAGGAAAAAGACTGACCTTCTGCTGGAGTACTGGAAGGTCTCTTTTTTTCCATGTCTATTGGAGCAAGTGGGAGGAGCAACCCAAATGTCCAAGATATTCCTCTCTTCTCTGCTTGGAAACTTATTAGAGATTTCTCATGCTGCTGTCTGAGTAAATTTTAAATCTATAGTACTGTAATTGGATTGTTTTAATTCCTTTAATTTTGTACATTCTATGATTTTTGTCCAGAATGCTATCTGTCTGTCTGTCTGTCTGTCTATTCTGAAACTCTGTTAAGTTCTGAAACTCTTTCCCCAGAAGGTCTCTCCAAAGTAACTTTTCAAAACTCTGAACAAAATGTGCTTAGCCTGGCACTCTCATTTCATGTGACATCATCCATGGTTCATCATCTATGGACAAAAGCAGTATCCATACAGACTCTGATTTGGATGAAAGAAAGGATGGATTAAGTTTCCACTGAAAGGAAAGCTTGAACTTGTTCAGCATATTATTGCTTGGCCACATTAGACTGATCAAACTGAAATGCCTTGGCCTTACTCCATTCCAAGATGTACTGGCCAACACTAAGCAGCTATTATTCAAGATGACATTTCAAATATGTTGTTCATCAGCGGGAGCCCCTGCAATAGACATGGTGACATTTTAATGAGTGCATAATGAAATCCATGTCTCAGATTTGTGTAAACGCACTGGGGTAATTTACATGCATGTGCCAAAGAATGACAATATTTATACTGGATTTAGTGTTTTTTTAAAAAAGGCAGTAAGAAATGAGTTTTTACAAATAAAAAGATTTACATAGTAGACAAGGCACTTTAAAACTAATAGGTGTGTGTCTAAATGGATACTGAATTCTGGAGACAAATGAACACATATATTTTCATCAATGAACCAAGAACACAAATTCAGATTAGAAACTACTGAAATACTAACAAGAGGAAAGACCTTCCAGTGAAATGGAATACAATCAGTAGAACAGATAGGCACAACATTACACAATAATTCCTAAAGTCTTTACAAACTGCTAGTCTTTCTGAAAAAAACTGTCTCAACAAAATCTCTATGATATGCAAAGGGAATTTGCCTTATCTTCACAGGGCAGGAATTCATTCCTGAGTGTCTAACATGAACAAAATGTAAAGCTGCCTGAATCACCTGCCATTGCCCTTGGAAAGCCCTCTACTTAAATTGATCTTTGGCTGTTTATTGGAGGCAGGAAGGCCTGCCTACCAAATAAGCGTGGAGCAAGCAGAGGTACACAAACTCGAGTCCAGGGACAATTTTCGTCTCCGGGAACACACCATGAACTGTACCATCACTCCAAAACAAAACTGGAAGTGGCCATTAGCCCTCTTTCTGTTTCTGTAAAACAATCTTTTTTGGGTGCCATGCCAGGAGAAAGGAAGGAAATACAATTTTCACTGAGGTAGATACAGAATATGCCCAGGACTCACAAAAATAAATAACCCATATGTCAAGAGATTTTTTCCTTCATCTTTAAGGGTCAAGAGGGACTGTATTATTAGTGACTCAGTTTGGTATTGAAATCACACTGCCCTAGAACTGAGCCCTAGCATGAATTAAGTTCATATTCATTCTGAAAAAACTGGGATATGGTGTGGGTGCATGAGGAGGGAGGGAGTGAGTTGCAAAGCCTTTAGTTTTGTAAAAAGATGTTGGTATGGAGAGGAAGGAGATGAACATTATTCCTCTACTATAAAACACAAAAAGGAATAATAAATCTTTTCTTTTCAATCCTGTCTAATCCTGCATCTATACATGTGTTGAGATCTTGCATCATGCTTGTACAGTCTACATGTGCCTTTCTACACCAGTTTGTAACCCAGGAGCTATCAAGATCTGGCTTCAGCCACCATTCTTTAATTGTGGGGAGAGAGAGAGAAGCAACTCAGGCAACCAAATAGCTACCCATGCCAGCTGTGAAGAGAAGAAACATAAGAATGCTCTCCATCTAGGAGATTCAAGGTCCTTGCTCTCCTGGGTCACTCCCCTCTGCCCTGGTGAGTGAACAGCCACAGCAGCTCTCCCCCAACCTCCCCCTTGGGATGGAGGTGGTGGATAGTGCACAAGGGGCTAGTGAATAGCTCCTTGCATACCTCCCAAAAGAAGACATCCATGTACATAACTGAGGCCCTTTCTGCACCGTACTGTTTTCCGGTGCTTGGGTGAGGGGATCGTGTGAGCAGCCTCCGGTGAGAGGCTCTCATGTATCTGCTGCTTCAGCTCTGCATGAGCTGCCTGGTCACATGAGAGCCCTGCCTCTTCCTTCCACAGCACAGCCTGGGAGTTTTTCCCGGCTGCACTGGGGCAGGAAGCGTGACCAGCGCAGCTCCAGAGGCTCCGCACACCAGGTAAGTGCACATGGGGCCCAGGAGCAATGCGCGATTGCGCACCATTTTCAGCTTCCAGTCAAAAATGAAAAGGTGCACGATTGGTACCTGCTGGCCCCTGGAGCATTGCACAATTCTGAGTGTGTTGTGTAGATTGCTCCTCACAATCACACGACACTCCAGGTGCCCTTTCACATGGAAAATGCTGTGCGGAAAGGGCTTGAGTTATGTGTGATATATGTCACCAGTCATTGGGATTCCAGTCCTTCAGTCTTAAAAAATTCTAGCATCAGAGGTTTCAGGATGTTTAATTTTGAAGTAGAAAGCAAGTATATTAATTCAGGAGTGGGTAGCTACAGCCTCCAGCATTCCTCACAATGGGCTATGCTGGCAGAAGCTGCTAACCAACAACATTTAGGGGAAGCCATGATTCTCACTGCTGCATTTATATAAACATGGTGGTGGATATCATGGGGTGGGCTAGCAGTCTTCCATACATATATGCAATCTTAGACCAGTAGTTTTTTAAATAACTTTTCTAAGTTTTGCTAAGAGTTTTAGGGACCCTTCTTCTTTTTAATTCAGTTATTTTATTGTGGTGCTCAGGTTGATAAAAATTACTAGGATAGAAATGTGTGTAAATGTACCAGTTTCCGCCTTTTTTTAAAAAAAATACTTTTGATAGAACCTGATTATCAGGAGTGGATGTTGTGATGAAGTTTCCTATCATGAACACTTTGAATGTGAGAGTGGACATTCAGTTACATCCTCTTTTAAAATGCCCTGACAGTAGCTACGTATCATCAGATTCCTTGAATCTAAAATGAAACTCTCCGTTATTTCCATGTAAATACTTCCTCATGATAAAATACATTCCAGAGGCTGTTCTTTACAAAGAAATAAAGGTTCTGCCAAGGTTCTAACCTGGCAATAAGCAGATGGAGTCTCAAATGTTAATGTTAATGCATCCTGTTAATATATCATGTTGGATATCCTGTTAATGCTAATATGTCATATGGGGTTGATTTCCAGGGAGTTAGCCCCTTTTCTGGGAAAGATAAAGACTGATTCAATTAAGAATTGGTCTCTTACAGCACAGTGTGCAAATGAAAAACCTGAATCCCTTGGGTCCTTCTGAGATTAGCTTCAGCAAAATAAGGCAAACATGCATTATGTGAATTACTTAACTAAAAAACTTCACTAGTTACGTTGGAATGTGCATTAAGAACATATATCTATGCAGTTGGCCCTCCTTACTGACAACCTTTGCATCTGTGACTTCCAGTTCACATGAAGCATTGCCTACTTACCTAAAATGGTGTTACCACACCCAACACTCCCACTTTGAGGGATATGCTATTTTTCATAAATTGGACATATTTATGGCCAAAGGCATGTTTGAAGAAGTGCTGACTGTAGGCATGTAGCCAGTCAGGATGGCCTCAGCATGGCCAGGTCATAAGTTCAGGGAGGATTAGATGGAAAAACCCAGAGCTGATGGGTTTGGGATGATCCTTTCAAAAGGTTGTAAGGTACGCTCCCAGAAACAATAGAAGGCAAAACTGCCCAGGCGAAGCAGTCAAGCACCCCTGCTGTGAGCATATCCTATAGAGACCTTTCATATTTTCCTTACCCAGCCAAGACATTAAGAAACTGTCAGGACTGCCATCAATATTTTTTCACCTAAAGTTAAGACAATCAGCCCATTTTGAATTCTTTTGTTAGTCTGTGAGAAAGCAATTACCGCTATGTTCATGCATCCTCCTTCAGGACAGAAATAGGGTATATATACCCTGACTCCAGCCCAGGTAATTTGTAGTACACTGGGTGTTACACTGCATGTGCCCCCCCGACTCCCGTTCCTTTGTCCTACCATTAAATTCTTGACATCCTGATTTGAACTTTTTCTTTAGGATCAGTAAATATCACCTTTTCCACCAAAAATCTCTCCCTATTCAACCTTTCTCACTTTTCCCTCCAACAGCGTTGCATAATTTGTGAGATTGCTTGATTTCTTGTGTGTGTTATAAACTTCCAAGAAAACACTCTTTTAACTTTAAACTGAAGTCATCTCTACCATTAGTACTGATATACACAGGTGAAAAGATACTGCCATTACCCTCCTCTCATAGGCCTCCTTTGAGCTAATAATTTCCCAAATCCTAAGGAAATGCTGGCACTGCCTCAAGATCCCCCACCTTTTAAGGGAGCAATGGTGGTGACATGAATGTAGATGCTGAAGTAAACATTCACATTTTTTTTTCTTGTTTGCTGGGGTTCCTGAAACAGAACTCCTGCAGATACAGAGGGGGATACTTGTATATAGATTGCCTAAGTCTTATCTAACAAAAAGAAAGTTTCAGATAAAGGCACAACTCAGCAGAGCTGGCACTCACCATCTTCAGGGATAAAGATACTCATCCCCCCCTCTCTTTCTTCTTCTTTCTCTTTCTGTGGCCACAAATACATCTAGAAGCTTCCATGGTCACATGGTATGGCTCGTTAGCTATAGAATCATAGAATCATAGATGACCATGGATTACAACTGGTGATTGAGCAAATGAGGAAAGGTTTTTGAGACAGTACGTATAGGGTGTACAGTATATATAGGGTATACTGCCTAATAGCAAATGGGAGAAGAGGGTGTTGAAAGTATCCTTCATTGAGCAATGTTTTCCAACATGCTACTGTTATGTGCTTTCAAGTCATTTCCAACTTATGGCGATCCTAAAGCAACCATGTCACAAGGTGTTCATACCAAGATTTGTTCAGAAGGGATTTGCCTTTGCCCTCCTCTGAGGCTGAGAGAGTGTGAGTTGCCTAAGGTCACCGAGTGAGTTTCCATGGCTGAGCAGGGATTTAAAATCTAGTCTCCGATCATCGTCCAACACCCAATAGAGGAACTTCCATAAATATTGACCTACTAAGTTCCCTTTGGGTCTGTTCTAGTTTGGACTAACAATTGGATTGAAGTCACAGGTTCCTACTTGATTTGGACATTAGCCAGGCCAACAAGAGCATTTGTGCAGTGAAGAAAAAATTCCTCTCCATTATTATGCATCTAGCACTGAGCGGTATATGTGCTTCATGTGTATATGTAGTCATCCTTATACATCTAGTGGATTGGACTTTGTTAGATGACAACAGGGTGGGTAATGAAACATCCTCCCAAAGCCCCTGACTCTAAAGTCCCACTCTTGGATGCCAGTTAATGGAGAGGGAAAGGAATATCTGTTGTCTCTGCTCAGTGATTTAACAAAAGCAACCCTTCTATGCATGTGTACATTAAAGACCTCCTTGGCAATCACACCATAGGATTTTCAAAAATTACTCAAAATGTACAGGATAAGGAGAGGATGTTTAAGCCTTCCCTTACCAACTGTGATATTGGTGAAAAATGGTGTTAATTGCTGTATGCTGGGGAGGCATATAATTTTCACTAACATCACGCTAGAAAAGAAATATCTTTATGCCTCCGTTTCTCAGAACAGTGCACCTCCACACTTCCTAATCCTGAATTATGAAAACTCCATGATGTCTCTGCTGATCATACTACTAATGTATTATGCAGAAATCGTACCATTTGTAGTTATTATTTACACATTATTAAGTAATTCTGCACTACTATAAACATATAGTTATTTTTATTATTAATTACAGTATTTGTATTCATTAATTAAAGTGGGACTAACATCTCTTTGGGAGTAATTGCTTCTGCCCTCAAAGCCCTTTCATCAAAGTTGTTTGAAAGCTGGTGCTATAGAATTACCTTGTAGTAAGAGAATATACTGAGAGCAATCTATGGAGAACTTGCTTCTTCATTTCAATACTACTTAACAAGGGAGAAATGGGATGAAGGAGGACTCTTTGGCAGCTTCTGAACTTAGAACCCATGCAAAACTTGGATCCAGACTGGGCTACCAGATGGATCTGGTCTTTTAACTTTTCAAATCATCTTTGATTTAAAAACTGAAGCAAAATGTAAGGACAGAAAGGGGTAAATGCATTCTGAGTCTGGATCTACAATAAATCAAAATGTCACAACGCCAAGTGGTGACATTTGTTTCAAACTTAGCTCTCCTGGACGAATTAACAAATCAAATACACCACTCTGTACATCCTAAAAGAAGGGACAGATTTTATGAAACTTGGTATCCTTTGATAACTTACACTAATCAGATAAACAATCTTCCCATAACTCATTCAAACCTATACAGAAAGATTAGCTGACTTAACCCTTAAATTTTGAATATATCTATCTATTTGTCAAAATAATCAATAGTGCCATATATTGTTCTAATGTTTAATGTTTTTTAAAACAATGTTATTAAGCTTGTTAAACATACAAGGCTCATTAACAGATTTACAATTTACATCTCTATAGAATAATTTCCCTAACAGAAGCAGTGTTCTTATAATGTCATCTAGTTTTGGTTTTTGGTTTTTTGTACTATCATTCTTGATTGTATTTGTTCTGTAACGAATAATTAAATAGCATACAAAACACAAACACACATAAATATCTCTTCCATGGCTTGGTTATCTAAACTTCAGAAAACACAATGTTTTTTCCAAAGAAAGAAAGAAGGGGAAAAAAACATAATAGTTTTTCTCCCATTTTTTTTAAAAGTGAAGTGCCAAGACATTTGAAAAAGTTTTGTATGATCTGTAGCTTTTTGCCCACTCTTTTCCTCTCCTCCCAGGAATTACAAGTAGCTGCCTTATCCACCAAGGGAACTCTTTCCATCTCTCCCCACCACCACCCTTTTCCCTCTGTATGTTAATAAATACCACATGGTCCTCATACCATGGTGCCTAATAGAGCCCCTCTGAATATTTCTTTTCCCTTTGTAAGAAGGAACAATTGTGTTCCAAATGAATTAGGGCACCGCTGCTTCAGCATTCCCGAGACCTCAGACTGCATGCTGTTTCATTCAAAAGTCTTTGACAAGAGGAATGCAGCCAGTGGGACAACTTACTTGCTCCATTCATTGTGTCCTCCCCAGTGGCTATGAAAGAGCCGTGCTGAACCTTGACTTCATTTGCCACTTCAGAGCATCACATCTGACATTTTTTTTTTTTGCCAGAGAACAAAAAAAAGGGAGGAGGAAAAATAAACTGTCCACTCCCACCCTGCCCCCATTTGAAAATGTTCATCATGAATAGACAAAAGAGTAATTCTCTGTAGGCCAAACAGCTGCCACTGGAGTGTGTCCTGGGTGAGAAATGGTTCTGTTTATTCTGCTTGAAGACAACCCTTTCCTGCCTCTAAACGATTGTTCATTCCACCAAGCAAAGCAGTTAAGTCAACAGCGATTGCCTCCCCCACTAACCCAACACACACTCACTTGTGCTCACTCCTGTTTACGGCCCTTGTGAAGGATCGTTTCTGTCAAATGTTTGAACTTTACAGCTCTAATCATGTAACATTCAAACCATCTGTACACATACAGCACAATCTAGTTGAAGCTAGTCACAAATACGGCTTGGTTCACACATTAGTATTCATCACTTGATAACTGCTGCATTCATGGCACAATTCTACTGCATGACTTCTTGGGCCGTTTCCGCACTAGCCAGTTATAGCGCTACAATTCCACTTTCAACATCCTCTGGAATCCTGGGGTTTGCAGTTTCGGGAGGGGCCAGCTGGCCCCTCCCGAAACTGCAAACCCCAGGATTCCAGAGGATGTTGAAAGTGGAATCGTAGCGCTATAATAGGCTAGTGCGGAAATGGCCTTGGTTAAGGCAGGGAGGGTCCAACAGAATTAAATGAGACTTACCTCAATGGGCATGAAAGCGTAGCATGGAATGGGTGCTTTTCTGTGAAAATGTGACGTCCCATACATAACACTGTTAAAAGAACTAACATACCGTTTTTCATCATCATTGATGCAATGATTTTTAGTCAAACTCATCCATATATTCTGACAGCCAATCATCAAGTATATGATAAAAGGAGTTTGGAAACAGACAGCCTTTCTGCACTATCTTGTTATAGTGCTATTATTCTACTTTCAACATTCTTTGGTATCCTGGGGTTTGCGGAGAGCTTTTTGGCCTCAATAAACTACAAACCCCAGAATTCCACAGGATGTTGAATAACAGCAGTATAACAGTGTAGGGCGGAAAGGCCCAGAGTTTGGTAATGATAGTCACCTCTACCTCCCATCAAAAGCAAGAGACTATTGTCAAAAGGAAGGTGGTCAGAAAGTAGCAAAGCTGCATCACAAGCCTGTTCACTCACACTAGTCAATACAAGGTTCTGGGTCAGAACTTAGATATTCCTTTGTGGTGGGATAAAGCGCTCCAGGGCAAATGAATGGAGTCATTATACCAAAGCAAAGCTGGACTGGGTCTGGCTAATACCTGGATGGAATATAGAGCTCCTGGGAACCCCATGTGCTCTGCCATAGAAGAAAGACAAAATATAAATGTAACGTAGAAATAGAAAAAGTGTTACTGCAGGAGCAGAGACTGCAAAGTAACCTAGAGGGCAGGAAATACAAGTCATTTCCTGTTCTCTACATATATCCTAGCGTTCAAAGCCATTCCCACAGAAAAGAAATTGAAATAGTACGTGGATTTCAGATTGGGGTGTGGGCAGCTCAGCCAATGAAAGAAGTAGTGCAGCAAAAGGATCAGAGAAAATTGAGTGCGCGCCAACCTTGACTGAACATTGTTGTCCCTGAAACATTAATCCACAGACTCTTCACACTGCAGCCTGTCTCATTCAGAAGGATCTCCTGACCAGAGCTGACCATTTATAACTCAGAATCTTTCATTAGAATACAAATTTGATTTTTACCAAGCCACAAAGCTAGCAATGGATTGCATTGTATATATTTACTGTTAAAAACTTAGCTCTGGACTGGAGGCAAACAACTGAGCACTTCCAGATGTTGTTGGCTAGAGCTGATGGGAGTTGCAGCCCAACAAAAACTATGGTGTAACATTTGAGGGAAGGTGAGAAGATTGCTATGAAGAGGGGATTGGGAGATGTTTCTGGTTCCATGTGTCTAAATCTGGATCCAACCCAATGTATAATTAGCAAGAGATAGATGATGAGCCCATCCAAACTCTGTTAAACACATTGACATACTTGTAATGTAGTGGCAGAGAGCGTGAGCTGGTTTTGAATGACCACATGCACAAGATTTTCAAAAAACAAAATAAATGTACGCTATCTGATTGCCATTCAGTCAAAAACTAGAAGTGACTGGTAGTTGAAAGGAATGTCAGAGGATAAATTGGACTCACTTGCATTAGCTGTCACTATCCAAACACATTGTTTATAGCCACATGCCAGAAATATGAATGTGCCAGTGCCTTTTCACTGGCACCGACGCAGTGGACACATAGGACATAATCCAAGCAGAAACAAAACAACAACAATTTAACATAACATAGCTTCTGTGGTTATGCTTTAGACCATTGTATTACATTATAAAGTTATACAAGAACTATTCAGTTCCCAAGAAAAACGTTCCTTTTATGATTCATGGGACTTTTCATTTAAGCACAGAACTGGAAAAGACTAAAAGGTCATCCTGCTCATCATCATGGTGCAAAGCAAAGTCATCCAATGATCCATTATTCATCCAACCCTATAAATAAAGCATCTTTGTCTAGGTGATCAGTGGGGTAAATGTTGGGCTGCACCTCCTATTTGCTTCATAGCTAGCATAGCCAAGGCTGAGGGTTAGTGGAAGCTGTATTTGGTGGCACACAGTTGTCCATTACCCGCTTCTCCTTCAGTTTGCCACAGATAACACAGACTTTGTATGCCTACAAAGCAATAACTCTATCTTACTATAGCATACCAAGTATACAATATACAAGAAATCTGCCTTCTATTTCCAAATCAATTTCCGGTTTGATCATTAAGAGAAGAAATTCTAACAAACCTTCAAACATGGTGACCAGTCAGATACTGAACCATTCATTTCCACATAATTCGCTTGAAGGAAATGCTGTTGGAGATCCTTTCCATGTCTACATCTAGAGACAGATGACATCTAAAGTCTGACATGTGCAGTCACCGTCTCTGACCTATTTAGCTTTCTGAGAATGTCTGTGAACTATGGATCAACCCCATAAATGCGTAACAATATACACACTTGAAGCTCTTCCAATAACACTGGACTTTGATAAGTTTGTTGTCACTGTTAGCTGCCCAGAGGAATGCATCCAACCTGGTCATACAGACAAGTAAGAGAAAAATATCTTCTGTCCTTTGTATTCAATTTCTAATGTATTAGGAAAATATATATAATGGAAAATATAAAGAGTATGCACCTGGTTGCTATCTATATCTATAGCAGCCCTGTTCACTATATTTACTTAGAAATAATGCAAATATAGCAAATATTAATGAAAGAAGTAGTATATATCACATAGGCTGGCTGTAATTTCAACGAATTTACCAATAATCTGGACAGAATATGGACAGAATATGAACAGAATCAGTTTGGGAAATTTCAGCTTTAGCAGAACACACTCTGTTGAAAGTGGTGAGGAAACACAGTTGACGTCAAAGGAACTAAGATTTCCCATCCCTTGTATATATTATGCATTAAACATGGCATTAGTAATGATAAGGGATTTTTGTAGCTGCCTAAAAGTTAAAGCCATCCTGGGTCATCCTGATGCTCTCATAGTGAGATTGCGAATCTAGTAACTTCATTTAGCTGTTTTCCTCATTCTGCATTCAGTCTCACAACGTATTTAATCCCAAAATGACTATAAATAGAATAATCAAGTTTAAGCGTATGTGTGCATATGCTTTCAAGTGCTTTAGACTTGAGTTAGAATCCCATTTCACAAGTCAGCCTAGGGTGAAATACTTTTAGAAGAATATTTCTCACATTTAGAAGAGGTGTTACCTCACAAAGTGTCATACATCCATCATAGGTTTTGCTTTTCTCTTACTATGCATCTTTAGCATGCTTTCACTTGTGATTGATCATTGGGAGGTAAACAAGGGCTTAATTTGTAGGTCTGATTTCTAATATGTATCACTGAAGAGAATAGCTGGAGGGGAAATGCGTTAATCACAGAAAATATGTTGTTGTTATTGTTGTGTGCCTTCAAGGTGCTTCCAAATTATGGCGACTTTAAGGCAAACCCATTCACAGGGTTTTCTGGGGTTGAGAGTATGTGCCGCCCCCAAGGTCACCCCGTGGGTTTCCATGGCTGAGTGGAGAATCGAACCCTGGTCTCCAGGGTCATTGTCCAACACTCAAACCGCTACCCCATGCTAGCTCTCACAGAGAATATGCTTTCTCCTTAATGCCTAGTTTGTAATGCCCAGCTTTGAATTAGAGGGAAAAAAATTGAATCCACCCCAAAGCGATTATCTTCTAACACATCAGTTTTCCCTAACTTGATGCCCTCTGAATGTGCTGGATGTACAACTCCCATTAACCAATCATTGTTTTAGCTGATAATGTGCATAATTAGTCCAAAACACCCGAATGCCATGATTTTTGTGGAAGACTGCAATATGTTAATAAAAAATGGAGGATGATGATGATGATGATGATGACAATGAATAAATATGAATACTATAGTAGCCCTATAGTAGAGGGAGACAATCTGGTATCCTCCAGGTGTTTGGACTATAATTCCTGCCATCTTCACCAGCAGGGGCCACTGATTAAAAGACTGATGGGCACTGTAGTCCCACAGATCTGAATTAGGGTTGCTTCTTCTCAGCTTTTAGTCTAAGCTCTCAGGATGACATACACGTAAGGGGAAATAGAACAGGATGATTATTAAAAGGAATGGCTTCTACCTATTTTTTGTGAGAGCATTAGTTCTATGCCTTCAAGGAAGTGGTAGACATACCTAATTGGGTATAAAACTCACAAAGTTCAACAAGTCTATATAAGATTTCAGTGCTACATGTTTACTTACCTTGCTGGCAGTCTCCCTCTTCCCTTTGGCCAAATCACTTTGGACTCAGTGAACTGATTTCATGTATCCATTCCAGATGTGGATAGGGTAACAAGTGCCATTTTTTGGTGGAAGCCAATAACTATACAAATACTATGTATAAAATAAATTATTATATGATAAATTTGGTAATTCCACATATTTCTCTCTGAGGCTTAATTGACTCTTCTTTTTCATCTTTGTTTTTTTCCTGTTCTGAGGTCCTGGTCCCTGTTTTGTGTTCTGACAGGCTGCCTTTTTATTGCAACATGTTCTCATGGCCTGCTTAGCACAAAAAGCCAAAGGTGTATAGACACAAGGAGACTGGGATTCGAAAAAGTAAAGCAGCAAATAACCTAGAGAAGTAGGTGAGTGTCACTGAAGTGGAGATGCTTAAGACTGGGGTTGGGCAGAGTGCAGCCCTTGAATGGCATTAGCCTGCAACTGTCAGCCCTAACCAGAGTATCCAGGTGAAAAATGCTAGAAGTTGCAGTTCAAAACACCTTCAGGGCCATGCTTTGCCCACCCATGTTTTACAGCCTTGGGTGTAGAGTTTGTCCAGGTCAATATCAGCTTGGTGGCTAGCATAGCACAAAAAATATTGCCTGTTCTGACCAGCCATTTCACCAGCAGAAGGAAACAAGCTGGATCTCTGCTGAGAAACAAATTCCATTTAGCTTTGGTTCCAAAGTTGTTCCTATTCCAGTTGCTTGTCATATGGACTTATATTATTAAGAACAGGTGCTTTGAGCTTGCATTTCTCATCTTATCCTTTTCCCTCTATGTGTCACATCTTTTCAGTGGTAAGCACGTAGGCATAGGCTAACTTTTTTTAAAAAAAATGATTGCATGTGAGGCATTTTGACTGAAGCACAAGCCTAATATAATTTAAATACTTAAATTAGTAAACTTGTTTTGATGCTGTTTAAACTTAGTGTCAATGTTCAAGGAGTGATTTTAAAAACCTGTTGATCAGAATGCTATTAATCTTTTTAAAATGTTTTTTTCTCCTTGTTTTTTTTTTCTTAACCTTACATTTCACCTATTTTCCGGCTAGTTTTAATTTTCTCTCCCCTCCCCTTGGCTCCAGTAGGAAGAACAATAACTGCACCATGTCCTGGGTTTCCCCCTTTCTCGTTGCAGAAAGATTTCCAAGAAGCAAGGGGACTTTTGATCTGCCAGAGCCAGAGTCTCCTTCCTTTGACCCTGACAGTGCTGAGATAGGACTGCTACAGTGGTGAAGCTTTCCAGTACTGGCCAAGAGAAATCCTCCACAGAGAAGCTCTCTGCCAATAAACAGACCATCTTCTGCACTGTGGAAAGCAGTATTTGCACATTCTTGGGTCACTGTGCCAGAGACCACAGTATTGCACCTTAGAAACTCCCCTATCATCTTCTCATGTTTTCATCAGTCAGTCTCCCTTTCTCTCCCCCCCCCCTTCTCTTTATCTGTCTATCTGACTGGGACTCAAGGCAGTTCACAAATGGAATAAACACAGGTGCAGAGAGGGAGTTAGAATCTTAAAACACAATTCAGCAGGCTACAATATTATAACCTATTTGAATTAGAAAACGATTTAAAAAAGGACAGCACCCACCCATTAAATGCCTGTTTCTCAGCAGCAAGTCCATCGCTCAAAGATTTGTAAAGCCCCTAGGACAGGGTTCTTAACCTTTTCTATTTTGGGGACCCCCTGTAAATATTATTTGTTGCCAGGGACCCCCAAGACTAACTCAATATTTAAATATTTAAACTTAGATTTTTTACTTATTAAAGGATTATGTAGACTAGGATTCAAATCCCTGCTCAGTTCATACCTATATCACAGACACTGGCTGACCTTGGGTAACTCACATCCTCTCAGCCTCAGAGAAAGGCAAACGCCCCTTAGAACAAATGTTGCTAAAAAAAAAAAACTGTGATAGGTTCACTTTAGGGTGCCATATTCAGAAGTGACTTGAAGGCACACAAAAATCAAAGTGCTGCTGGCAAGGGGAGGTTCTTTCTAGCCCTCATGTCTCTCCCCTTGAAAATTTGACTTATGGCGACCCTTAGGTGAACCTATTGTGGGGGTTTTCTTGGCAAGATTTGTTGCCTTTGCCTTTCTCTGAGGATGAGAGACTATAACTTGCCTAAAGTCACCCATGGCTGAGTGGGGATTCAAGCCCTGGTCTGCAGAGTCATTGTTTGGGTGTGCACACATGCCTGCTGCTGTTTTCATCAGTGATGTATAGCTGGGGGGGTGCAGGTGTTGAAGTTGCTCCCTTGGCATCAATACCCCCCACTGCTGCATCTCTGTTGCTGCCGCTTTTGCTGGTGTCCAGCATCAGGGCTTCATGGACCCCCTCTGAGGACTCCGTGTACCCCCAGGTTAAGAACCACTTACCTAGGACACCTAGGATCTGAAGGGTAGCATAGAAAATTTTAAACACTTAATTAAATAAATTCCCCATTGTTTTTGAAATCATTCCTCCTTTGGAATTGTTTACAGGTGCACTGGATTTAGAATATAATCTTTGTGTGACCTACAACTCCTGCCCAACAGTCATTTGTTTCTTTTCACTGATGCATTTTTGGCTGACCCCTCACCATAAAAGATGATCAGAAATTCTACTACAGTATGTTCCCTGTCTTAAAAATAATATTACCAAATCGGATCCTCTTGAGAATTTTTCTAGCTAATATAACATCCAGAACACTGATTAGTAGACTACTTGGGCTCAAATGTCAGGTCTCCAAAGTCCAGTCATGAAACGGTCAGCCAAAACTAGTTTGACTCATCAGAGGGTTTAATAGAAAGCCAATAATCAGTGCCTTAATGAATCTTCCCGTAACTAGAACAGTTTGCAGATACAACTATTAAATATATGGACCGCAGTTTAAAGGTTATTGATGTCAATAAGCAGTTTCCTATTGGACTATAATTCCTATATGTATCATTATTTTACCAGAAAATTTTTTTTACACAGACTAAAATGTCACAATCTTGAAACAAAGTTATGCAGTTGTCAAAGCTGGACACATTGGGCTGCATCCTGTTAGTGACATATGAGCATGTGGGTGTTACCATATGTATGTCTCTTTTTGGAATGGGCATAAGAGCTATTCTTGACTCCTTTGTGGCCCATCCAAAACCTTCCACCCAGAGATGTCAGACCTGAGCTCCAAGGGGAAGGGTGACGTAGCTGGTCTGGCTGCAAGGGGAAAGGAAGAGTGTCCTCTATCTGTGACAGCATCTTTGTTCCCCTCATCCCATGCTGAGACCAGCTGCTTTTTCCTCATCTGAATTGCTTCTCTCCTCTTCTCCTCCTCACTGGTAAGCAGCAGGAGCAATGGCTCCACCCAGGGCTTGACAGCTGCCAAGGCAGGAGAAAGACATGGAACTGCGTACACTCCACCTGTTTGATTGAGGATCTTGGCCACAGGGTCCATCATCTCTAAGATGAACTGGAACTAGAACTCTTAAGCACATTTAATTATCAAGGTGGACCCCTTTGTCTGACTGCTACATGCCCATGGGGCAAGAGCTTGCTGCCATCAAGGTGAGTAAAATATTCCTGTAATTCTAAACCTCAAATGCAAATTATATTCACTGCATAGTTACACACTGGTTTGGGAAGTCTGCAACCTACTGGCTCAGTATGGTTTTGCAGGCTTCAAATAAATTGAGACATTTAAATTAACTGAAAACCATATAACCCCCACGTATGCATATCACTTTTCATGCTTCTAGGTTTCATGGTCTTGAAGCTATGGCTTTGACAGACAAGCAGACATTCTATTTTAATATTATACTTAGTTTTCATAGAATTATAGCATTATTAGTATTATAGTATTAGTATCATCATCATCATCATTACTATTATTATTCTAAGGTTTCACTGCTTATTTGTGTTTTAGTGAGGCCACCTGTAATCTAATGGTGGTTGTTAGTCTCTTTGAGGGGCCTGTTAGGATTCAAAAGGTAAGCTCTAGATATCTTTACTTGATTGACCAATCCATCCATCCATCCATCCATCAGCTAAATGCTAGGAACCTTTACATGGTATTATGGCAAAAACAAAAGAAAGCAAAACAAAACAAAACAAACATGGCTTCTTTGCATACCCGTACCTTCAATCTTCAGGGATTCCAGACATACCACGCCTATATGATACGTATGAATATTTGAGAATGGAACTGTACCACTGGCCCTGGCCTTGCTGCTGTTCTCACACGTACCCCAACAATCCACACATTCTGTTGAGTGTTTGCATGTAGACATCTTACTGCATTCATAAATGTTCCACTTGTTTGGGATCCCTGCATGATTGGTAGCCCTAGTTCAATTGAATGGTAAATCATCTGCAAATATTTGCATTCAACACAGAAATACTGGAGTGTGGGACTGTAAGAATGTGCAATGCCAGAGTCAGTGAGATAAGTGTAGTCCTAGTCTGGTCCCCTTTATACACACATGTAACATGAACATAATGTGACTCTTTGTACTCAAACAGTAACATTATTACTTGTTGTTATAACATGTTCCTTAAAAGGAAGGATCATAGTCCAGAAGCAGAGCATAGGTTTTGCATGCAGAAGATCTTAAGTTCAATACCTGGCCTCTCCAGGTAGTATCTGGAAACTGTGTTTGAGATTGTGGAGAGGTACTGCCCATTAGTGTTGATAGGCCTTCTTCATCCCAGCCATCTCCTGATGAGTTTCTCTGTACCTCCCATTAACTTCACAAGCACCACATTGGCAGAGCATGATTTTAGTCCAACAAATGTGGGAGATGCCAGGATGAGGAAGTTTGGTGTAGAATCTATTCACGATAGTAAGAGAGAGGATTGGACCACTGTTTCCACTCCCGACATGTACACTGTGCAATGGCTAACTGTTTGGTGTGATCTGACTGTGTTCCTATGCCATGCCTACTGAGGACTCTCTCATAGACCTTAGTGAATGATGTAGTCATTTCATGTCTGGCTATGAGGGCATAGCTAGATGATTCTCTCAAACTTCACAGGGCACAGAATGGCCACTGGGGTGGTTATAGAGAATGAAAACAATAATATAGGTCCACTTGCAGAACTACTACACTGCTCTGAGCCATAAAGGATTCCAATGAACATGTCTAAGACTGTGTTCAGATGGGATCTTCAACAAGTGGAAAAGAGAGTCAGTGTGCATGACCCGGAGCCTTTCACATTGCACAGCTGTAGCACTAGATTCCACTTTAACTGCCATGGCAACATCCTATAGAATCCTAGGGCTTGGAGTGAGTCTCTGGATGACAATTCAAATAAAGTGAAAATCCTAGAATTCTATTGGATGTTGCCATGGCAGTTAAAGTGGAATCATAGCATTATAAAAAGGGCTTCTACTATGCTTATATGTCCAAATTTAAAAAGAACAGTGTTCCATTTGAACGGCTATCCTGGCCTGATCCAGTCTAAAACATAAAGAACTATAGAAAGAAGAGACAAGGCCTTTATCAGCAACCCTCCCCACCCCCAAGTCACAGTCTTCCACACTTTTATTTCTATTTAAATTATTGTGAATGATTGCCAACAAATATTGCAAATCATTATAATTGTTTTCAGCTTTGCAGTTGTACATATTAATTAGGTAATGGCTATGGAGTGGATGTTTTGAGCATATATGAGAAAGTGAGCATGCATGTAGGCTCCTGTGCAAATGGGACCTTTAATGAGTAGAAGTTAGGAAAACTTGCTGGGGGGAGTGGCAGTGGATATGGATGCTGATGTTTGTCTGATGTTCACACCAGGTTGGGGGTGGCATAGGCCTAAATACCCTGAAGACACCACATTCCATTTGATCCTGGGATCTAAGCAGTATCAGACCTGTTTAGTGCCTAGATGGGAAACAACCAAGGAATGCCAGGTGCTGTTGCATGCCTAGTCTAAAAAGACCCTCTGAAATTCATGGGGTCACTAAAAGTCAACAGGCAACTTGAAGGTACTTACACACACAGGTGGTGGCAATAGCATAGGTGGTGTGACAATTGCCAGGGTAAAATTACCATTAGCATGGTGATGACAGAAGAGTAACAGCCACGAAAGCCATCTATGTCATCTCTGTCACACTAGTCGGCTTGGATGCTGGCAATGCAGATTTGTGCCCTGATAGAGAAATATGTTGCTGCCACCACCAGCTTATTGCCCTTAAGCGCTGCACCAAAAAGTGCCATAAGCAGGTGGAATGGATCATTTTTCCAGCATAAGGTGCCATATGAACCTGTCTATCTTCCATTCTGGTGATGCCTTTCCACTTTTTTGGCAATGTGTAAGTGGTTACTCTAGCATGATCATAGCTGCACATGCTTCAGAACTGTCTGCTTCTGGCTTAAGGTTTTTCCCCTTAAAACAATAACATAACATGTAATGACCTATGGCACATTACTCTTAGAGTACTGTATTATGCTTCTCAACCTACTTTTCAAAAATTATTCTTTCTGGTAGACCATGGAAACTTTCGTTTCTTTGATAGCAGAATTCTAAGACTGGTTTTGAGACAAAAGGGGCAGGAGAGAGAGAGAGAACATATCTGCTGATGAAATGTTAGTATGATAGCACTTCTTCTTATATACCATCTGTAGCTCTATTGTTAACTTTAGACACAGTGGTGGAAAGAATCCAAGTCAGGCAACTTATAGATTTCCAAGAATGAATTTTGCTCTATTTTAGATATGTTTATCTACTGTCATCTCCCACAGATCATGAGAAATACTGCATAAGTCAATAGCCATAAACGCCACCTCGCAAAAGAATTTTTGAAACAGAGTTTAAAACCTCTTCCTACTGAAAGTCAGCCCCTCCATCAATGCTCCTCTACTTCTACAGGCAGATGGTCAAATTTATAAAAGTGAGGAGTAACACAAAGCACCATTAGTTTCTCCCTGCCCTGTGGCATGAAGAACTTTTAATGAGAATTAAGAAAGAAAACAGAGAGGGCCTTTGTGTTTTTTTAAAAGAAAAAGGACAAATGTTTTTCTTACTCAGACAAAAAACAGAAGTGCTTTTATAGGCCAGCCTTCTGCAGTCTGGTTTTCCATTGCATTCTCATTAGACAAACTTTCAGCTTAGATGGCAATAGATTTCTGCACTGTTATTTCAAACTGGCCAATAAAACTGTGCATTTTGGTATGGAAAAAAAATCAGATATATCTTTTTTTGCAGAAATGATACATTGATTTTCTATCATGGAGTTTAAGCTTTTAAAAGGCACACTCAGAATCCATGGCCTGTCTGATGCTTGTTACATCTGGAATTCTTCAAGTAAGTTTAAAATGCAGGTGGCTTCAACACATGGCCTAGTTGTTTAACATTTTGATTGTTTGTTTCTTCTTTGATTGTTGTTGTTGTCCGCCTTTAAGTTGTTACTTGATACCCTGTTATTTTTACCACATAGTGTGATGAAATATTCAGAGGGACTTGAAAACTTGCACTCTCTTTTGTGACATTTTGATTGACCTTAATGAAGGTTTCGTCCAAGTGTAGGTTTGAATTCCTGTGTTTGTGCTTTCTTTGCCTTTGCATCCATTTAAAATACCATGTAAAATAAGAGTGTGCCCCTTTCCCCTGCCAATATCATATATTTTCACAGTGATCTAAGTCTTTCTTTGGCTATCTTCCTGGTTCAGAATGGCAGTCTGATTAGCTTTTCGCACGGCATTTTCCATCCAAAAGAGGGCTTGGAGTGTTGCACGATTGTGAGGAGCAATCCGCATGACGCACTCACAATCGTGCAACGCTCCAGGGACCGGCAGGTGCCGATTGCGCACCTTTCCATTTTCAGCTAGAAGCCAAAAATGGTGTGCGATCACGCATTGCTCCTGGGCTCCACGTGCACTTACCTGATGTGCGGAGCCTCCGGAGCCGCACTGGTCACGCTTCCTGCCCCAGCGCAGCCTGGGAAACTCTCACGCAAGCAGGTAGCTCGTGCAGGGCTCTTGCGCAAGCAGGCAGCTTGTGCGGAGCCGAAGGACCCTGGATGTGAGAGCCTCTCACCGGAGGCTGCTCGCACAATCCCCGCACTCCAGCACCGGAAGATGGTAAGGTGCGGAAAGGGCCCAAGACATCTCCTCCATTGTGTTGGTTTGTTTACTCAAGGCTTTTGCACACACTGGTTTGTTGCATAATTGCACTGGCTTCATTCCATTTTTGGTCTTTCTTTATCACATGACGTCATCACTCTGCCCTTGTTGAATTGCATTCCCTTTGTTATTGGGTTGTTTCTTTCCATTCATCAAAATACCCATGAATGGTTCCAGTAATGTTGAATTTCTACTATTATTTATTGGTGTGATGGTGTCATTCTGCTGCAATTCTGATACTACAACAGTTATGCGGTGTCAGTGGGCACTGTTCTCCCTTTTCCCCCTCCCTGTTCCCAAGCAGGATGAACTTATTGCATTTCTTGTGTCTGGACAAAGAGGACATTGTGGGGCAAGTAAACAACATTGCTTTTATTCCATTCCCCAGATATGTTTTCGTTTTCTTTTCTTTTTTTACTTTTTACTTTTGGGGAAATTGGGCACTTGTGAACAACTGGTGATCCCCAGTACACCACAATTACACTAGTGTGGCAAAACAGCCAACCATGACTCTAGAAGAGCAAAATACTGAAATGGTAGCAAGACAGAAAGACACAATGCCAAAATGAGAAAGAGGAAGTCTCCTGACATGCTGAAATTGTACAAAGAAAAAAAAAATAGCACATGCGCTAGGAAGCATGGACAGCGGTAGGGAGGCAGGGTCAGTGGTGTGGTACAAAAGACTGATTGCAGGAACATGTATCACCAAACTGGCACCATAGCATTATTACAGAGAAGGTGTGATAGTGATTGTTGCTATATCAGTATGTTTTCATTTCCTTAAATAATGCAATTGCTGCAAGACAACAAGTTAGTTTGATAAAGCACTCAGGCTGTTTGTCCCTGCATATTCTTATTCCATACTTGGAGGGAAGAGAGCACCCTTATCTTTTGTGATGTTTTCACCTAGCTACTGTTTTTAGATAGATCCAGGGAGCATACCTTGGTTAAAACTTGGGAGCAGTCATAGCTGGGTTTCATCCCCCATCCCGCCTTTCACTAAGAGCTTGGGGAAATTACTTTTTTGGACTATCGCTCCCAGAACCTCCCCAGCCAGCATGGCTACTAGATGTGCTGGCTGGAGGATTTTGGGGGTTGTAATCCCAAAAGTCATTTGTTCCAAGTTCATTTTATTGGAGCAAGAACTGCAGTGCTAAAGGCAGTCAGGAAGTGGGAAGAGACTTTTATGAGTTACCACCTTTTGCATGCCTACACTCATAAATTGCTATTTTGCATGCTATTCTATAGGAATTTAGGCACAATATAAGTTTGTGGTGGCTCCCTGTTTTTTCCACACCCTGTCTTTTCCTGCATTACTCTAATCTACAGCTGTTTTCTTCTTCATTTTCTCTCCTTCATTAGACCATGTATTTAATTATAAAGTATTGTAGGTAAAGCTACTTTCTATGATTAGCAAGAAAACTAGACTTGTTTCTTCTTTCTGCTAAGCCTTATGTGTGAAACTGTGGGTGTGTGACTGGTTGTTGTTCAGTTTCTGCTTTGTCAATTTGGTGACTCAGCTTGACAGATCCAGTGCTGTCTCTTACATATCCCAATGGAAACCAAAGAGAAAGTCACAATGCCTGACTTGATTTGCTTTGTGGTAGTAGAGATGAACTGTGTATTTCCAGAAATGCTTAGCTAGCACACCAAAGCCCACAGCTTTTCCCTCATCCTGAATCATTTCACAGCACCATTGTTTTCCTAAGCCAGTACATCAACACAAGTCACAAAAATTATGTTCCTAGATTTTTTTCAGGCAGACCTAATCTTTCCGATATACTTCTAATGTGCGTAACCTTGCTCAGCATTCTGTCTGCACATACAAATAGGTTCTCTATTTCTAAAAATTGTTTTATTTAAAAGTAATTTCTTTCTGTGATTAAATTTCTATCTGCCTCCATCTGTTTTTCATTAACAACCTTGTAGCTGAAAGGCAATTACCTCACTTCAGCTGGGATAAAGTAAGGCAGGATATTTCTTGAAATAAAAGCACCAGGCTTATTAAGTGTAAAGTCTTCCCCCTGATGTATAGGATACAAACAGTGTGTTGGATATTTTTAGTCCTATAGCTAAAGGGTGCAATTTATCAGTAGTTTCCCAGCAGCCCCAGTTGTATATATATGTGTATGTATATATGTGGGAGTCTTGTTTAGGGAGTGCCATTCTGCTCTTCAATTATGTCTATTCATTTCAGCAGGACTGTACACAGAAGAGATATCTGATTGATTGTTCCCTTATACGTTAGCAAAACAGTGTTCTGGAGCATGAAGTAAACAATTAAAAATATGCCCTGCTGTATCTGTTTAGCCAGTGGCTGATAGTATTAGGTCATGGTTTTAATGTCAGTGAATCTACTCAGAGTTTTAGTCTGAAATTTTAGAGAACTGCCCAAGGAACTGATCCCATTCCCAAATGGATTCAGCACTTGAACAGCTCCTTTCAAATTCAGACTAAAACCTGAAGCAGATTCACTGCCCAATGATATCAGAGTCACCAGCTAACACTGACAGCATCTATTCATGCTTAAAGTATGGTTTCACCCACTGAATGGCTCTAACGGAGGATTACTAGGCAAATTCAAGGAAGATAATGCAATAGGGAACACTAAGTCATGATGGCTGTCTGCTTTTTCAAGGATTAGAAGCAGCAAGTGACAGAACACCATTTTGGGGGGATGAAGAGTAAGACAGGGGTATTGCCCTCCCTGAGGACTTCCCAGAAGCACCTGTTTAGTCATTGTGGGAAAGGGAAAGCTGGACTTTAGTCTGATCTAGCAGTTCTCTTTTTATGTCCATTAATTCCATGTGGATGTTTTAGGTAGTTGATTAGTTGGTTGGTTGGTTACTTGATTTTTAAAAAGCTAAACAAGTTACAGTTCAGGGCCTCACATTTTTAGAGGCCTCTAAATAAAATAAGAATTAAAAGTTACTAAATTTCAAATTTAGTGTGCCAGGACCAATGTTGGCACATTTTCAAATTAGCAGTAGGGGACAGTCTAAAATCATGAAATGCAGCATTTACAATCAAGAAATAGCTATTAGCAAGTTTGCAGTCTATGGAAGTACCAAATGACAGTACTGATTTCTGTTAACGTAGTTTCTTTGTACTATCAACATATTATCCACATTCATAAATAACACAATGCACACAATTTCTGCCTTTATGAAGGTCCTGCACCCCCCAAATACATGATATTCTTGGCATTTCATTCAGTCTGTATAAAAGCTTTCCAACCCTCTAATAAGGAACTACCTTTATAATAAGGGATACCTGTCAGCCCTATAAAAGGGACAAGATTTCTGGCCCTCAAATAAGGGACACCTGGTAATCTTATTTGGCACCTCTTAAACTTGCCGTGGTTTCTGCCCCAACATCTCTTAATTCTGCGTTGCTTGCACAGATTCCAGGACAGCTATCAAGTTATGTGATATCTATTTAAAATAGTAACTGTAATGTACAAATATTGTTACCCTAAAATGTTGGGGACCTTAGGGAATGAGTCCGGAATGGGTTGATTGTCTTAACTCTGGGTAGCAAAACATTGATGGGAGTCCTGACAATATCTTAGTAGTGTGAATGGGGAAGGTGTCCATAGAATATGCTCACAGTAGGGATCCCTAGCTGCTTCACCTGGACAATTTTGCCTGCTACTGATTTTGCGAGTGTTCACAACTTACAGTTTTTGAAAGGATTATCCCAAGTCCACCAGCATCAGGCTTTTCCACCTAATCCTCTCTGAACTTACGACCTGATCAAGTCTGAGGTCATCCTGAATTAGCATATGCATACAGACAGTGCACCTTCAAACATGTGTTTCAGCCATGAAATATCCAATTATAAAAATAGCATGTCCCACAGAATGGGGGTGTATGATGTGGTAACAATATATATTAAAAAGAAGTACAGTAAAACTAAAGCAAACTCAGCATACCAGCAAATGGAACACTTTCTTCGCCGCTGCTGCTGCCTCCTCCTCCTCCTCCTCCTCTCCTTCCTTCTTCTTTTTGTTATCTGCTCTCAAGGTAAATTCAACTTGTATCAACCTTATGACTGAGAGACCCACCTAAAGCCCCAGTCATCAACAATGCTGCTTAGATTTTGCAACCTCAGGTTCATGGCTTCCTTGATTGAATTAAGCCACTTCTGGAGCACTTCTTCTTTTCCTACTGACCTTCCATTTTACTGAGTATTAATGTCTATTCCAGTGAATCACTTTGCCTCATTTTATATCCAAAGTATGACAGCATCAATTAGTCTCCTTGGCTTATAGTGAGAATTCAGGCCTTATTTGGTTTTAAGACCCATTCATTTGTATTTTAATTTGTCCACATATCTGTAGAACTCTTCTCATATAGTACTTATTTACATTCTACAGCAAGGATAGGTAAAATGCAGACCATAGAACATGTGCAGCCCTTGGGACTCCTAAGTGAAGCTTTGCTCCCCCCCCCCGAAGCCCTCCTTAAACCTCCATATCCCAAAGTTTAGAAAATCAGGTGATTTTTTTTGCCCAAAACCTGCCCAAAAACTTCCTACGCTGCTTAGAATGCAGTAGTCTGCTTTCCCTAACCCTCCAAAGCACCCCTCTACCACTACTCAAAAACACAAGAAAAGAAGAAAAGGTAGAAAATCAGCCAGCATGCCAATTGAAAGTGATGTTGTGTTATTGGACCACCACAATGTGCCTTTGTGGCCTGCTAGGTGGGTGCGGGGAGGAAAAATGGCCCTCATCCCTTCACAGTTGCCCACCCCTGTTCTAAAGGTTTGCAGAAATAAATATTATTGGAAAATATGAGAGGTTGTAGTAGAACTCTCAAGCAGAGTAACTAATATGCTAGGCAGAAGTTGAACAATTCACCAACTGCCTCCACCCCTTTTTCTAGCAGAAAAAGAAACCAAACTGAATCTTCTTTGTAAGGTATATAAAAGCAATTTTACTCACAAATATTTGTGCACAACCAATGAAAGTTCATATTCTTGAAGAAAGGTTGTGAGTGGGGGAAAGACAATTTCCATCACAAATTAAGGAGTTGTCACGTACACAGGAGATCCTAGCCCCTCCCGCCTGCTGACTCATGTTTGTTACTACCTCATTGGACCCTGGCCAAATTTGGAAAGGTCACTTGTGATTGGTGAAATAGTGCTGCAGTGGGTGTGTCTGATGTCCACCTGGATGCATGGGTATAAAGTCCATGCTGAGCCTTTGTTTACCGTTCTGGACCTCACTTTCACTTTTAAAAGGGAGTTTCCAGCACCCTGCTATAGTAGAACTTTTTATAATAATATTTTTTATACTTAATAAATTTGGTCACTAGCCTTTGAACCAAGAAACGTCTGGTCATTTTTGCCTACTTCTCAGAAAAAGCTGTCCCTCTTAAGGGCGTAGAGGTGACAAGGTAAGAAAAAAAGAGTACTACATGATATCAAAAGAGTTGGAGCATCTCATCTAGAGAGGCTGTCATCACAGATGTTTCATGAAGGACAGGCAGAGAGACAGAGGGAGGGATGAGAGCAGATGAGACCTCAGAAACCAAAGAGAGAGTGACATGCAATCTAACTACCAATGAATATAGACGTGCAAAGGTTGGTAACTCCAACAAATACATGTGCTTTTAACTGGCTGCCCATCTATAGCTTTACCACATCCCAAATTGTTGTCAGAACTGGAGTAGTGTGAGTTATACTCCAGCCCTTTCAAATGTCCCCTTCCTTATCTTCCCCCCAGAATTGAACAGCTAGTAAGTTTTTCAAATTTTATCCTGCATGGCTACTTCCCGGCACTGTAAACAGGATCACATTGCCTCATCTTCTGAAAGTCAGGAGAGGTGACTTTCCCATATTCTTACTGACTTATGTGGGCATACAGTCAGTTCCTCAGTTAACTAAACATTTCAGAAAAACAAAAAGAAGCCAAATTCCTTCAGGCTTTGGCAGGGCCACCAAGCTGTCCCATGCCATGCCCACATGTCAGAGGCAATGCATGCTTTTGCATCAGGCAGGGTTATGATTATGGTATTTTCTGGGTATATTTGAAGAAAATAAACCATCAAATATTTTGGCCCATTGCATATGTCGCCACAACAGTAATTACATGCATGGTAAAGTTGGGAGCAATTACACTTGGTATATACCCAGTTCTTCCAGAATAGGGAGCCAATGGTTTTAAGACAGAGTATAATTTTTTCACAAAGCAAAGTGCTGCGTTCTCCATGCTGGGGTACCTGTTTCCTGGTAACCCTTCAGTTTTACGGGAAACCTATTATGGTGGTCATGTGCCCTGCTTTACAGAGATTAGTCCGTTGTTTGACATGCTGGCAGAGGATAATTCTGTACCTAAAGGTATCTTCACTCTTTCTAAAAATCTGGGCAGCAAAGCCTTTTAATCACTTAAGAAGGAAAGGGAAGAACATCAAAGTTGCCCATCAAGAATTGGCACCTGGATAGGGTTGAAAGGTCAGGAATATCTCAGTCTCTGAGATTTGAGAACCAGAGCCCACAAGGGTAATAGTGCCTTGTGATGTCACAGAGATGAACCCTGGTAATGTTTCAAGGATAATATTACAAAGTATCATGCCACCACCAATGACACTACCTTTCCAAGGTGGTGGGACTGTGTGCTGCTATAAGGCAAGAGGCTATGCTGATGGCAGCAGTACTGGTGGTAGGATCTCCCATGTCAGTCAGACCATGAGCTGAGGAGCCAGACTAAATGTGCCAAATAGCTACAGGGCAGCAGTATTAGTATGTGTGTGGAGGGGAGGTGACACTGGCAGAGGATCTCTCAGAGACACCACAGCTAACACTTGTTAGTACTATGCAGGAGGAGGCACAGTAAACCTCCTTTTGAATATCTTTCACCTCAAAAGCCCTATGATGAGACAATCCAAAATGAAACAACAGATAGTACCAGAAGATAAAATTCTCAGGTCAGATGGCCCTCAATGAACTACTGGGGTAAAGCAGAGAACAAATACAAGTAGTCCAGTGGATAATGACACAACTGGAGAAGTCTGACCAAAACATATCAATAAAGATTCAGGGAACACCTATCAATATAACCATAATCCAAGTTTGTGCTCCAAATACAGAGTCAGAAGAAGAAGAAACTGGAAGATTCTATACTAGAATCTTCCAGGGGAAGTTTTCAGGGGAAAACTGATCACACGCCAAAACAGGTGAATAAAATACAAAAGTTGGAAACAGAATAGAACCAAAGTTTGTAGCAAAATTTGGCCTAGGATCAAGAAATGAATCAGGACAGTGACTGATTGAATTTTGTGAGGCCAACAGTTTGTTCATCACAAACACATATTTCAAGCATCCCAAGAGGCAGCTATATACATGGACACCACCTGATGGCCAATGGAGAAATCAAATAGACTACATAATTGGAAGCAGAAGATGAAGAAGCTCCATTCTGTTTGCAAAAGCAAGACTATGAACATGTTGTGGCACAGACCATGAGGTACTAATATCAAAACCTAGAGTAAAGCTAAAGAAGAACATTAAACCAAGCATCATGCCAAAATACAACCTGTGGATCATCCTTATAGAATTTAAATATAATGTAAACACTAGATTTGCACTATTAAGGCTAATTGACCCAGAGCCAGAAGAACTCTGATCTGAAGCCAGGGACATTGTGAGGGAGGAATGCAAAAAGACACTATCTTTGCAACCAAAAAAAAAAGAGAGAAGCCTCAATGGATAATGATGAAATTCTTCAAGCACTTAAGAAAAAGCAAAAGTGAGAAACAAAAGTAAAGTGTGACAGAAACAGAGTCAGAACCCTGAATGCAACTGTTCAGCAATTTGTAAGCAGGGACAAGGAGAACTACTATAATAATCAATGCCAACAAATAGAAGGTGACAACAAACAAGGAAGAACAAGAGACCTCTTCCACAAGATCCAAGAAATCAAAAGGAAATTTAAATGAACAGTCAGGATACTATGACCAGCAGAGGAACACATCACAAGACCAAGTAGAAATAAAAAGATGATAGAAACAATACACATAAAAAATATATAAAAGAGATGAAAGAATGACAGTTTCATTCAATGAAGAGTTATAGGAAGATGAACCTCCAATTTTAGAATGTGAAGTGGTAGCAGCACTTGGAACGCTTGGAAGAAATAAATCACCAGGAACAGATGGGATACCAATAGAGTTGCCTCAAGCTATAAAGACAGAATCTATTTCAGTTTTAACTAAAATCTGTCAACAAATACAGAAAATGAAAGAATGCCCAAAAAGATTGGAAATGTTCAATACACATTCCACTTCCCAAGAAAGGAAACACCAGGGATTGCAGTAACTATTGGACTATTGCATTAATTTCCCATGCAAATAAAGTAATGCTCAAAATTCTATAACAAAGACTTTTACCATATATGGAGTGAGACACACCAGATGTCTAAGCTGGGTTTAAGAAAGGAAAAGAGACAAGGGATCATATGGTAAACAAATGTTGAATAATAGAGTACCCTGAAGAATTTCAGAAGAAAATCAGCTTGTGCTTTACAGATTATAGAAAAGCCTTTGATTGCCTAGAAAAATGAAAAATCGTGGATCCTTCTTAAAGAAATGGGTGTGTCACAACATTTGATTATCCTGATGTACTCAGGACAAGAGGCCTCCATCAGGACAGCATATGGAGAAACAAAATGGTTTCCAGTTGGCAAGAGGGTCAGGCAAGGCTGCGTTTTGTCACCCTGTCTGTTTAACTTGTATGCTGAATTTATCATGCATCAAGCAGGATTAGACTGGGAGGAAGAAGGTGTGGAAATTGGTGAAAGGAATGTCAACAATTTAAGATATGCAGATGACAGCATACAACTAGCAGAACACAACAAAGACTTGGAATGATTACTGAAGAAAGTCAAGGCAGAAAATAAAAGTCAGAATTACAGTTGAACAGTATTTACCTCCTGATAAATTGGCAAGAATGTATAAAAATGTTGACAATAAATGTTGGAAATGCAAAGACAAAAAAGGAACATTCTACCATATGTGGTGGAACTGGTCCAAGACCAGAAGATATTGGAAAACAATCCACTTGGAGACAGAGAAAAATTTGGGTATAAAATTACAAATGGAACCAGAATTATATTTGTTGGTTATAATAGATGAGAAAATTGAAAAAAAATATGGGAAACTGTTATTTTATATAACCACTGCTGCGGGAATTGTATATGCCGAGAACTGGAAACAACCTAATATACCCAATGAAGAAGACTGGTTAATTAAACTCTTATATATGGCTATAACCGATATGTTAACTGCCTTAGTAAGAGGAACACTGTTGGGACTGGTTAGAAAAACATGGGACCCTTTAATACAATATTTAAGAAACAGATGGGGAAACCTAGCGGTAGAGACTTTTACAGATTAAAATTGGACCTAAACTGAAGACATTGTATAGTTATATTCTTTAAGAAACTCAAGTGAATAATTAAATGATTTAGTATACTTGAGTTTATATGGAACCAAAGGAAGATATCTGTTTATGGATAAAGATCAGACTATTTTATATATAAGATAAATTTGAAACAAAAACCTGTCGAACAAATTGTCAATAGTTCTAACTGTTAAACATTTGGATATCTTGTTTTGTGATACAATAATACTTTGTATATCATACATTTTTTTCTTCTTTTTGGAGTATTGATATGTTTTAATTTATTATATAAAATTTGTTAATAATAAAAAAAAATTACAGTTGAACAAAAGAAAACAAAAATAATGACCACAGATGATTTACATAACCTTAAAATAGATTATGAAGACATTGAAATAGATTTTACATACCTTGGTTCAGTCATTGATCAGAATAGAGATTCCAATCAAGAAATTATAGGAAGACTAGGACTTTGAAAGGCAGCTATGAAAGAAGTTGGCAAGATCTGGAAGTGTAAAGATATATCATTGAATACTGAAGTTGGGATGATCCATGACATCATATTTTCAATTTCTATGTATGGTTCTGAAAACTGGACAGTGAAGAAAGTTGATAGGGAGAAAATGAACTCATTTGAAATATAGTGCTGGAATGATAAAATGGGCTCAAAATATTGGACATTCAATAGAACTGGATGAATGGATAAAGACGTGGAAAAGAGACATAAGTTTTACTCCAGATTTGAATCTTAGAGAAAACTATTATAAAATGTTACACAGATGGTACATGACTCCAGAAAAATTACAAAGAATAACAAAAAAAGATGATGGTATTTGTTGGAAGAGTGGAGAGAAAAAAAAGGAACTTTTTACCATATGTGGTGGTCATGTAAAAAAGCAAAGAAATTTTGGAAAGAAATCCATGACACGATACAAAAGATTTTTAAATGCAAATTTGAGATATCTCCTGAAATGTATTTGTTAAATATGTTAGGTTCAAAGACTGAAATTAGAAGACATAAAATTCCAATATTATATATGGTGACAGCAGCTCAAATAACATACGCTCATTATTGGAAATCTACCAAAACTATAAACCTTGAAGAATGGAAAATAAGAGTTTTAGATATGATTCAAAATTAAAAGATTGGCAAATGTCTTAAAAAAAATCAATTTAGAAATTTGAGAGGAAGTGGAAAGATGTAATAATTTGGTTAAAAGACAGGTAGAGAACGCAAGGGGTTGGACACGGATATTAAAATCTGTTGTGATTGTTTAAATTGTATATAAGTGAGAAGAAAATTCTCTTTGTTACTAAAGCTGGACAAAATGTATGGACATCACCTGGGGAAAATGTGATTGGATGGAAGTGGGGGGTGGGTTGGGGAGATCATTGCTGCAAATGTAATGTATTGCATTTTTATTTTTTTATTTTTTTTCTTAATAAAAATATAATTAAAAAAATGAAATGTGGTGCTGGAGAAGAGTTCTGTGGATACCCTGTACTGTTAAAAAGACAAATGAATGGGTCCTAGAGCAAATCAAGCCTGAACTCTCCCTTGGCCATCTCATAAGAAGACATGAGATGACACTAATGAAAAGAAAAGATAATAATGCTTGGTAACATAGCATTGCTGGAGAGCTGATCTCATCATCCTTTGCCATGGATATACTTGCTAGTGATGATGGGAATTGCAGTCTGACATCTGGAGGGCCAGATGTTCTCCACCTCTGCATTAGCTGTTACTATTATTCAAATCTCTGGGAAAAGTGTGACTCATTTTGAGTCCTGCTCATCTAGAAGGACCCCCTGATGAATTCAGCCACTGTGTTCATGAGAACTAGGGTGGGGAGTTAAAAATGAGGCAAAACTTACTAAGAAAAGAAATTGCAAGGGCAAGTAGGGAGGGGTAGCAACTGAACCTGGCCTATGGGGAGTACTATTAGCAAAGTTATTTTCTACCAGAAAACACACACACACACACACACACACAGAGCTGTTCCCAGAAAGCTAAGGAAGCATATGTCTGCTTTCACCCAAGCAAAATAATTCCCCAAAGGACTCAGAGGAATCAATCTTATGTTCTTTTACTTCACATCTGAGCAATATCTCTGTGGTGGCAGGCACATCAAAATGCAAATAGATGTGCAACAGAGACTTCACTCTGAATCTTGATTTGTCATTTTACTACTTCAGTACCAGCTTTGAAAAGCTGCTGCTTTGGGCTTTCATTAAGAGTAGATTGCTACCAGTTAATATACGATTGTCAGCCATATGTATCAACTCTGAAAGATAAAACTGCTCTTCCTGCCCTCACATTATTGACATTACCAAGGTCGTATTTTTTCTTATTGGGCCCACCTACCCTATCACAGGAAAATAGGATGGAATGTTCTTGGTACGCTACACCAGTGTGACTATGCTAAGAGGGAAAAGAATCAAGAGCAACAACCATGATGGAGGAAGACATGCACTGGAGAAGTAAGGTACACAGAACACAGAGATTTTGTTTGCCTTTGTTTACTACTGCCTGATCTTGGAAAATTGTGACAAACAGGTTTATGGCCATACAAAGCTGATTCAACTGAGTTAGACCCTTGGCCCATCTAGCATAGTATGGTTGACACTGGCTGGCAGCAGCTCTCCAGAATCTCAGACAGAAGTGTCTCCAAGTACTACATGGAGGTAACAGGGATTGAACTGGGGACTTCTACATGCAGGTTAGATGCTCAACCACTGAGCCTTGGCCCTTCCCATCATTTCTGTGGGCTTCTTTGCCATCCTTGTGCTGGAGAAGTAGTTTCATAGATATATGTATGTATATGACAGAAATAGCACATTCAAAATATTCATCGTAAGTGGGTGGTGGGCTATGGGACCAACGACTAGGCACCCGGGAGGGGATGTGTGACCTGAATTTGTTCCCACACTGCACTCTGACATGCAGTGGTAATCCTGTCTGTGTATATGTGTGTTGAAGCAGGGGGAAATGAAGGAACCTAAAGAGGGTTTAAGAAATAACTTTTCAACTATGGATATAGAGCTCTAAGTCCAATAATCTGAAAATAATGTTTAGACAGATAGCCAGTACGGTGTGGTAGCTTGAGTGTTGGACTAGACCAGTTTTCAAATTCCTGTACAGCCATAGAAGCCCACCTGTGACCTTGGGCAAGTTACACTCTCTCAGCCTCAGAAGGAGGCAAGGGCAACACCTCTCTGAACAAATTCTGCCAAGGAAACCCTGTGATAATATCCCTTTAGAGTTATTATTGATAATGTCCCCTTAGGGTCATGACTTGAAGGCATGCAACAGTAGCAATATTAGATACGATTAGCTTCCTGAGTTGGTTTACTTTTGCATTGGTTAAATCATTTTGGAAAATTAGCTTTCTGAGTGAAGGAGGAAGTTACACCAGAGAGATGGTCTCTGTCTATCAGGCATGGGACACAGTGCTCTGGAGAAGAGTAGAACTCCAGAGACTGCAAGGCATGAATCTTTTTCCTTTGTCACTGATAGCTTCCTCCCCGCATTGGCTTTTGCTACTACTACATATTGAGGATGACATGTAAAATACTGAACTTAGCTATCTAGGTAGGTAGGACTAGTCATAAGTATCTTTGGCTGTTTCTAGTGACAGCGGTGATAAAAAAATAAAACACAATAAATATAACACGCAAGACAAGACTTATTCGAGCACATATCTCAAATTCACATGCCTTCAAGACAACCTAAAATTATAGTTAAAGAGATTACATAAATAAACTACTAGGTGGAGGAGACATCCAGCAAAAATGTGTAACACATTTACTAAAGAGCATCAGCTAAAGCTGATGGTGTAAAACAAAGAAAGAAACATCTGTTACTGATATAGAAGAAGCATATATAAAAAAGGCTTGAATCAAGGGTGAAGGTCAAGAATGCTATGCCTCCTGTCATAAAACTGCATCCCCTGAAACATAAACCAACCAGTGCTCCGACACTCTGAGAACACCTCCTGTAGAGAAATTACCCTGCAAAGGGAAGTGGAACCTAAGAGTTTTCTAGCAGCCCTGTAAAGAAAGAAAAAAATCTTCCAGGCCTATTTCCAGCATTGTTGGTAGGGTAAATTAGTGACAAAAGATGGCACTTCAGGCTACAAAAATATTTTAATTTAATTAAATAAATTTGATCAATCACTTCCAAAAACATACCTCAAGGGCCTCTTAGCATCTATGCCAAGCTTGGGGTATCTAGATTTCATAGTCTTGGAAATATGCTAGGAACATATTCCATTTTATGATTATGCATAGATTGCACTGACTTCAAAAGCATGTACATTCGTGTTGTATGTGATGAATAGAAATACTAGTGACTTCTTAAATCCACTAGATAATGAGCAGCATGGGTGTAGCCTAGGGCAGTGGTTCTTAACCTTTTCTTTACTGAGGACTCCCTGTAAATATAATTTGTTGCTGGGCATCCAAGACTTAATTCAAGATTTAAATATTCAAATATGTATTTAAATTTTCAAATATTTATTTATTGAATGATTCTGGGGACTAGGATTCAAATCCCCTCTCAGACACCGGCTGCCCTTGGGCAAATCACATCCTCTCAGCCTCAGAGGAAGGCAAAAGCAATCCCCCTCTGAACTAATCTTGCAAAAAAAAAAAAAAATTGTGAGAGGTTCACCTTAGGGTTGCCATAGGTCAGAAGTGACTTAAAGGCACACAGCAACAAAATGCCACTAACATGGGAAGTTCTTTCTAGCCATCACGTCTCTCCCCTTTGAAAACCTGTCTCATGGCAAACCTAAGGCAAATCTATCATGGGGATTTTCTTGGAAAGATTTGTTTCCTTTGCTTTTTTCTGAGGCTGAGAGAATGTGACTTGCCTGAGGTCACCCAGAAGGTTTCCATGGCTGAGTAAGGACTCTGGTCTCCAGACTCATAGTTTGGGTGCACGGACATGCCTGTTGCTGTGTCTCTTTCATAAGCGGGCATGGGGGGTGCTGAAACTGCTCTTTTGTCGATACTGCACCCTTGGCATCTGTACCTCCCCCCACCACTGCTAGGTCCCTATTGCTGCCACTGTTGTTGGTGTCCTGCAGCAGGACTTCATGGACCCCCTGTGACATCTCCAGGGTCCCCTAGGAGACCCCAGACATTAGGTTAAGAACCACTGTCCTAGGGCATGGTCTCAGGACCAACTTGCAGAAAAATGGTTTAAGATGTCAGTTTAAGTCTAAATACCACATTTGGTTGAAATCAGTTCATAAATGTGTATTGTAGAGCAATAGAGAGAGTAATAGAGAGAGAGGGAAATCCAAAGTGTCCGTCTGGAAAATGTCAGAGGTAGTCGATGGACTGGGTCCTAAACCTTACTATAGCCTTCATTTTGTTCCCATCAGATAAACAAGTCTTGTGACTCTTGATAGACATGTGGATTTCTATAGCACAAGACAAAGAAACACAAACTTTAAATTATAGTATAGATGTTAATGTTTCAAAGTAAGAAAAAATTATTTCTTTCAAAACTAAAAAAAAATACAGTCTCACAACACAATAATTAATCATATTAAAGCCCTGGAAAATTTCTGAGTATTACAAGTGTCTCCATGTACATTGTTTCAATAAGCCAAATCATTACAATCCTATCATGTCAATTACTTTCAATGTGTAAGCAGGATAATATCCCTTGTAAGTAAATTATTTATGTGTATATAAGCTGCTTGTTGTGTGCAGTTCCATTCAGTATGCCATTCAATTCCACACTTACCATGGAAACCTATTGGGTGACTTTGGGTGCATCACACATTCTAGCCCAGAAAACCCCATGATAGGTTCACTTTAGGATCATCGTAAATCAGAAATAACTTGAAGGTCCAAAACAACAACAAGATATATGAACACCTTGTTTTCAGCATTTTACTCATGATTCTGAAAGAAAATATTCCAAAATACCCTTTTTCCTATTCTTTTTTCAATTGTCATTTTTCCCAGTTTTTCTGAAAAACAATATTTGGAGGAAAAGACATCCTATAGTTTCAGCAACTGATCTTAAAGAAGTATCCATTCTCATTTGTCCTCACTATAATCCTGTGAGGTAGGCTTAGGCTAGTATTTAACTATGCACTCAAAAGTACTGAACAGGCTTCACAATTAAATATAGGCTGAACAATCTCTTTAGCACACTTCTACCATTTTGCAACAGCTCTAATCACATCATAGATATTTATACATGTTAAAGATTGCTGTAGTTTTCTAAAACGGTTGCTGTACTTTGTTATTGGGTCTACATTCATGAACATCCACCAGTCATCCAAAATCAGCTAAAAACACAACATAAAGCTGTACTAGTAGCTCATTATTTTAACTTGCCAACTAAACATGGCAAAGTGAGTTCACAGAAAGGACAAATACCAAATATATAAGCTTTTTTAAAAGTCATCTAAAACTGCACTGACAATGTTTGCAAATTACATCTGGAGAGACCATACGTTATTGAGGAGTCATGCTAGAGTGGGTCCAGTTTATGAGGTGAAGGAGAACATGTCCCTTACTCTGTCGGAAATATAATTGGCAATAAATATGCAGCAAAACATTCCTGGGCTGATTTAAAATGTACCAGAAAAAGAGAAAGATATCCTAATAGGGTATGAGAAGAAGAACTGTCCAGCTCTTCTGTCCATGTAATATCACCAACTGCTATTTGCTAGAGGGCACTGCAGCTGCAGTCCAAAGCAATAAATGGGTGAGGGAAACAGCTTAGTGGATGAGGACTTTTACCACTGGAATCCAAACTGCAGCCCTGGAGAGCCACTGACAGGGTGGCTTTCTCCTCAGAGTAGACAATAGTGGTCCGGGTGGACACTGAACTAGCACAAAGCGGCTTTCTGTGTATTTATTATGCCTGCCTGCTTGCCCTTTTATGTATTTCTCAGAGCATTTTTTGGAGAGTGCCTAAAGAAATAGGACATAGTACCAGATGATATGGAAAATTTTTGTCTTTCTTATTTTCATGGGGAAGACAACTAGAACCTTTTAGCCTTTTCTAGAACCTTTAGCCTCTAGCCCAGTGGTTCTCAACCTGTGGGTCCCCAGATGTTCGTGGACTTCAGCTCCCAGAAGCCCCAGCCACTATGGTCAATGCTCAGGGCTTCTGGGAGCTGAAGTCCATGAACATCTGGGGACCCACAGGTTGAGAACCACTGCTCTAGCCTTTTCTACTCCCTGGCTAAACTGATTAGGGGATTCTAGGAGCTATTGTCCAAAAAGAGTAACTTTTTCAAACTGTGTGTTTTAACTGTTTCAAACCATTCTGAGGGATTTCTGAGTAAACTTATCAGAGTTGCTTAATTTCAGTAGGCAGCTTGGTACTGCAAACTACAGTGATGTTCCCACACTGCTTGGAACATCAGACAATGGTCACAGAAGGAAAAACCCCATCATGTCTCAGGCCCTTTTCGCATGGCATTTTCCATGCAAAAGAGGGCTAGGAGTGTCGCACGATTGTGAGGAGCAATCTGCATGACACACTCACAATAGCACGATGCTCCAGGGGCTGGCAGGCACCGATCACGCACGTTTTCATTTTCAGCTTGAAGCTGAAAATGGTGTGTGATCGCGCATTGCTCCTGGGCTCTGTGCGCACTTACCTGGCACGCAGAGCCTCCGGAGTCACGCCGGTTGCGCTTCCTGCCCCAGCGCAGCCTGAGAAACTCCTAGGCTGCACTGCGGAAGGAAGAGGCAGGGGTCTCACACAAGCAGGCAACTCGTGCGGACCCAAAGGACCCCGGATGTGAGAGCCTCTTGCCAGAGGCTGCTCACACGATCCTCGTACCTCAGCACCAGAAAAAGGTAAGGTGCGGAAAGGGGCAGTATAAGGCAGCTTCACACAGTGGGTATAGGTTAGTGTTTTAATTATTAGGACTCCTTAAGTTCACCACAGTTAAAGTGACAGGAAGATATGAGCCTATTTCTCCATTCCAGAGGTGGAAAGCATCTACGAGTGGAGTGGAACACCATCCCCTTCCTCTGATTTTACTAGCAACTTACCACTTGCCTCCCACTGTTTTGTTTTGTATGTGCAGTTGTATTTGGAGGGGCATACTAATTACAACAAAAATGCATCATGGCTTTGCTTTAAAACAAAGTGCACATGGCCTATGCATTTTTTTTTAAAGCCAGCTTGTCTTTCCAAGGAAATATCCTGCTTCTTGTTCAACCTGCCTCCCCCAAGTGGGGGAATGCAACAAGCGCATACCCTCCAACATTTTACAATTGAAAACTGGATTATATGTGACCAAACAACATCACAATATGCTCACAATGACAAAAATTATTAATGAGGAAGAACACACAAGTTAGGAGAAGTTAGGAGTGGCCGCAGCATTTTGCTTTACCCTAAGTCTACTGGGAAGAGCAATTTTTTTTCCTTCTTCTCTCCTCTCCCTCCTGGTGAGTTAATAAAGTACAAAATATCTTTGCATTTTGTATTCAGTTTATGCCAGCTGAAGTAAACTGAGTACAAAAGGAAAAGGATAGAGAAACTGGGACATTTTAAAAGCATCTGAAATAATAGGACAAGAGATTATTATTCAACAATCCCTGCCAAAGTGGAAGGCTGGAAAGTATGCACTTTGGTGTTACAGTCAGTTTTGAATGAGACAGCGATGAATTCTGCACCTTTTTGGTCATCCTCTTAAGATGTTATGATAGTAAGTACTTTAGATTTTGTTTTAAGCTCAACAAAGCTATGTCCAGATTTTTTTTCCATTTCAGATTTTTTTTTTAAATGGTCAACATAGCTACCTCTTTATATATATTTTTTTCACATCAACACAACTCTAGTAGATTGTTTAGCCACACTAATGGGTATACTCTAGTTAGTACTAAAAAGTATATTTAAATAAAAGTCCGTATGTTAAGCAGGGATGCAAAAGGCTGCAGTGGGTCCAAGAACAAGAAAATCCAGTTCATTTCTTCTAGAAGGGAATGTTAGTCACATACTAGCAAAACAAACATCAACTCTTTTAAGTGAGGAATGTTTGTGGAAGGCTCTCTTCCCATCTGGCAGCTTCACTTTCAGTAGAATCTCTTGGAGTTAAAATCAATAAGCTCTGCAAAACATCAATCAAAGAGCAAAGATGTCTGGACTTAGAGGGACCCTGGCAAATTACATTCCAACCTTTGAATGTACACAGAATTGACATACTGTGTAATAAAGCCTAGGATGCTTTTTTACTTTGGCCTAAAGCCAATTATTAATCCCAATTAAAGCAGAGCCATTGGCTCAATAGGAGGCTGTTAAGTCAATATTTATGTATTTCCATCAATTTGGTGGATACATTCTAATTGCGACTAACAATTGTATCTAGGCTTTCGTTGTTAGCATAGAATGGTCCCTCCAACTGGAATCTAGATATTACTGTAGCCTTCCATCTAATGAACAACTGGGACTTAAGAAACACCAGTAAAAACAAATCATTGCCTTAATACTGTGGCCATTCTCACCCACCCACCCCCATTCCCTCACATGTGTTTTAAGAGCATAGGAACCTTTCGGGTCTGATTTCAAAGGCGTATCTGGTCCAGTATCCTGCTTTTTTCCCCAGTAGCCAATCAAATTACACTGGGAAGCATTAAAACAAGTGAGGGTAATAGCCACCACCTGCTGTCATTCATTAGCAACTGGTATTCAGGGCATGTGGCAGTTCTGAATGTGGCAGCGCACATAAATGCCATGACTAACAGTCATTGGTACCCTTATCTTCCATGAATTGCCACAATATCTTACCTGGCAAATCTAATCAGTTAATCCTGTGTAGAATGAAGAAGTGCATGCAACTTCAAAAATGAGGCTTAGACTTGCCGTTATCTGTACCTCCATAGCTGCAAAATGTATAGCATGGGCTTGGTTAAACAATTGCTAACAGTACCAGTTTAGGGTTTTGTGGGTTGCACACTTGATAGTTTCTCAACAAATCAGCACCAACAAACTGCAGCTTTCTGTATCCTATTATGCTCTGATGTCACTCCCACAACTGAGCAATATACCTGAGGTTTGATATTAATTCCATCAGTGCATCTGAAGTAGATTGAAATCCATGCAAGCTCAGGTTAAAATAAATCAGTCTTAAAGTTCTTGCTGGATTTCTTCTAGTAAAAAGTACTGCCTTACTTTGCACTGCCAGGTTCGCAACCAGAGGATGATAAGGTAAGGTGGGGAAAAGGTCTAAGTTTGTTGACATTTTCTCTACCATCAAACAAAGAGATGTTATTTTCAGTGGTTAGTTGTTCACCTTAAGTGCTGTGTGAATAACAAGTTCTATATTAATTGCCATGAAACCCCATCCCTGTTAGGCATATAAGACTCACTTTTTTCCTGAAATATACTGTTTGAAAATGTCTTATATGTCTTGAAATGTCTTGAAAGTGTCTTATACACTGGCAAATAGTATTTGACAGAGTATAAATGGGGTGTATCTTATACACAGGGGTGTCTTATGTGCTGGCAAATACAGTAATTAGCTTCTTTCCTTCCCAAAAAAAGATCTACTTCTCCCAACATCCTTTCTTAGGAAACAATCCTTCCCCCTATCTCAGATCTCAAGAGTATTGTAGGAAGTCTTTAGCAGGCTCATTTCCTTTGGAATTGTAGAATAGAACATTGTAAAAACCTCATACTGAGGTCTACGTGGGAATTAGCAACATCCTTACCTGTTGAATTTTTGTGGCAACCATAAACACCCTGAACTTAGCATCAATTTTCATAGTGAGTCAAAAGGATCAAATCCAAACGGTTTCGGCTCTACTGTCAGGCTGGTGTCTGAAGCAGTTTGAAATGAAGCAATTCAGTTTCAGTTATCTGGATATATAAATGCAGTTCCAGTCTACATCTGAAATCACTCAAAAATCACTGTATCAAATCTGACTATTAACTTCCTCTACAAGTTGGCTGCTACATTCCCAGAAAAACAGCCCAAAGCACATTTATTTCTAGATAGAATTTGAGATCCTGGCTTGACCTCTAATTGACCCCTGTTGGCTTTGGTCCTGAGTAAGTTTAAGACCACTTGCTTTTACCCTTGCACATATTCCCTTAAGCCTCTGAAGTTCAGCTAAATCTCATTGTTGACCAATGAGATTTGATAAACACGTACTGAGAACAGGACCTTCTACGCCGGTGGTTCTCAACCTGTGGGTCCCCAGATGTTTGTGGACTTCAGCTCCCAGAAGCCCCAGCCATTATGGTCAATGCTCAGGGCTTCTGGGAGCTGAAGTCCAAAAACATCTGGGGACCCACAGGTTGAGAACCACTGTTCTAGGCAGTGGTCCCAGTTTTGTGAAACTCCCCTTGCAGCATTTCACTGCACTCCAAAACTATGCATTATTGGGTGCTTGGTTAAGACCTAGCCTTTTCAGTGTTTCTAGTGCCACAGCTTAGTTTTTAGACTATCCTCATAATAACTACTGTTCTATTCTGTTCTGAATTTCTGCTATATGTTGCTGTGTGGGGAAGTATTTTCTTTATATAATGATTTTTCTCTAGTATCTAATTGCTAATCTATTCCACTGGTTTTTAACCTTTTCTTTCCCAAGGACCCTCTGTAAATATAATTTTTTGCCAGGGATACCCAAGACTTATCTCATGATTAAATTTAGATTTAAATATTCAAATATTTATTTAAATTTCCATTTTTTTTATGTATTAAAGACTTCTGGAGACTAGGATTCAAATCTTTGCTCAGACACTGGGTGACCTTGGGCAAGGCACATTCTCTCAGCCTTGGAGAAAGACAAAGGCAAACCCCCCAACAACTCTCACCAAAACAGACAAAAAGTTTGATAGATTCATTTTAGGATTGCCGTAAGTCAGAAGTGACTTGAAAGCACATGGCAAGAAAGTGCCACTGACAGGGGGAGATTCTTTCTAGTCACCATGTCTCTCCCCTTTGAAAACCGACTTATGATGACCCTAAGGTGAATCTATCATGAGGGATTTCTTGGCACAATTTGTTTCGTTTGCCTTTGGAGGTTGAGAGAATGGCACTTGACTGAGGTCACCCAATGGTCTCCAGAGCCACAGTATGCAAACAAGAGAGCACCCCCCTACCATGTCATTGTTGCTTCTGTTGGTGTCCAAGAGCAGGGTTTTGTGGACCCCTTGTGAGGACTTTGCAGACCCCCAAGCATCCCCCCCCACCAGGCAGACTCTAGATTAATTCTATTGTGTATTTTGGCAAGCCATTTGCAGTTTATTTTAACAGAAACAAAGATAGGTACATTTGTTAAAAAAAACAAACAGATAAAGTATGTAACACCCTTGGCTGAATATTCAGATTGCTTTGAATATTCATATCAGCTCTCACGTCAACCCGTTTTTTATTGTTGATATTTCATTTGCAAACTGATGCAGGCCATTTGCTGAGGGTCACAATTTTATTTGCAACAGGACGTGGCATACATAACTGATGTAGCGTTGATTTCCTGTGTGTTAGAATTGTTTTGTTTTCTCAGCATGCTAAACATAATACAGAACTGGAATACCTCCAAGAAACTGCTTTTTCTTTTAAACTCTCTCACACTGGAAATGGATCTTACTGTCTTGATGAGGAGCTGTTTTATGGACTGTTCTCAAAGGTAAAATTATGTGCTTCATATTCCAAATAGTTCTCCTGGAACCACTTTATAGAGAGTGCTTCAGGGGATATTTTTCAAGGAAACATTTCAGATGGCATGAATTTCAGGTGCCAAATATGTTAAGTATCCCATTTGTTGTTAAGTGCCTTCAAGTTGACTCCAACATATGGTGACCCTAACATAAGATTTTTCTTGAGAAGATTTATTCCAGGGTGGTTTGCCATTGTCTTCTTCTAAGGCTGAGAAAGTATGACTTGTCCAACGGCACCCAGTGAGTTTTCATGGCTGAGCCAGGATTTGAACCTTGATTGCCTGGAGTCCTAGGCCAATACTCAACTACACAGTGCTGGATCTTTTTAATATCCCATTGTGGGTGGTGAATATTTTGCTTGGTAAAGGCTTAAAGTGTTATCTTTAACCACAATATGGACTGCACATGGTGACTGCTCCATGTTGAGAGCATCCTATCTTTATGCAGATTAGGTTCGACCCAGACTAAGCAGGTCACAATTAGTTATTTTAAAATTTGAGCAGACTAAACTCATGAGGAGGGGACTTTAAGCCAGTTCTTCTTGCTAGCCCCAACCAGAGTAGACTCACTGAATCAGCAAACTTTAATACATGTTGATTCACCATTCAGCAATTTATTCAAAATAGGTCTGCTCTAGTATTCTATTCTAACCAGTTGGGTTCTAACCTAAGTCCCACCCCCTCTTGTACCATTTCATCTCCTTCTATGCAGTCTGAAAAAGAGAGTTGCCTCTATCCATGGAAGTTTTCTGGTGTTTCAGACCATGTGTAGAATTTGCAAGGGTCTTCTTCTTCAGATTGCCATCCACACCATGTCAAACTGGGCAACCAAAATGTGCCAGTATGGTGGTGGTGAGGAATCTAAAGTACTCTCCTTTTCAGCTATTTAATCTACTCAGATTTAATCATGCCTGAATAATGCTTTAGTTTTCATTAAATGAATAGGGTCTAAATTAGTCAACACTAATTTAAATTTTATCAAGTTCAAAAGAACAAAATCTAACATGAACGCCATGTAGGCACTCACCTGCTAACAGGTAGGCCTAACACTGGAGATATAAATGTAGATGTGGAAATTCATGTCAACTTCATTTTTGAACATTACAAAGCACTTGGAAGCGTTCCAGACTTTTGAGGATGAAGGTCTCTATAGCAGTGGTTCTCAACCTGTGGGTCCCCAGATGTTTTTGGACTTCAGCTCCCAGAAGCCCCAGCCACTATGGTCAATGCTCAGGGCTTCTGGGAGCTGAAGTCCAAAAACATCTGGGGACCCACAGGTTGAGAACCACTGCTCTATAGGGACCTGTAGTTGTACAGGAATCTGGCTGGATGTAGTTATGGAGCTCAACCACACATGCAGACCTCTGTACAGTTCGCTATCTATAGAATGCTTCCAGGCTTGTGGTAATGTCTGAGCCATGGCTTACAGGTTCCTATCCCCTATTGTAACCCTACATGCACGTAGGTAAATACTTGCATAGGGTTTGGTTTAATCTGGATTCTGTTCATAAATCTTCATGAGTTGCTTAACATCATTATACATAAAAGCAGCTTCCCAGAGTTGCATCACTTTGTAGGGGGTAAGCTTCATGTCTCATAGATTGCACGCCTTATAGGCACAGGAGAGGATTTCAAAAATTCAATCCTAGGTGTTAGAGTAATTTTCATCAAGACTACAGGGTATGAGAAGGGTGGTTCATCTCTTCTGCTCCAACTGTGATCTCAGCAAAAGTCGCCTCATGCTGTAGTTAAACTTAGGGGGGAAAGAAAGCTACAATTGTTGCCTTTTTCCAGACAAATGATATATATTAGTATAAGACACTTTGAATGACATAAGCAGGGCAGGGGGAGAGGAAGGAAGGGAGGAAGGAATTGAGAGAGAGTTGTAGAGCCTCTTCTGCACTGGGTGCTTTGACTTACAGAAGTTGCAGAGGACCTCATTAATGTTATTAATACAATTATTGATATAATTAATCTGTTTATTTTGTATGGTGCAACACTCCTAAGAGGGTCTGTAGTTCAGTGTTAGACAATATTTTGATTACAGAAAGTCTCAGTTCCAGTTCTAGCAATTTCATACAATAAGATCAAGCAGAAAGTGATAGGAAAGACTCTGTCCTGTGGTTTCTAACAAGGGAAGATTACGCTGGACTAGGGTAGATAATATTAGACAAGTTTAATTGACCTTGTTACCTATCTAACAAGAGTAAATAATGCTAGGTTAGATGGGCAAATTTATTTGACCAAATATATCTGACCAGAGATAAGGCAGTTTCATATGTTTCTAAAAGCACTCCAAGATCAAACCAAGGTATTTTGCTTGCTAAAAGAAAGGAAAAGATGATGCACCTTCTATATTCCACAAACAATACCATCTGGATTGGCAGCTTAATCTTACTTTAACTATAGGCAATAAGACAGCATCCTCTGCTGCACTTGAGAGCAGTAGCTCTGTGCTGGGGTCTCAGTACAGAGCATGTAGCAGATATAGTTCTATCCACCAAACAGAAGAGACTAGGTACAGGATTATTGCCCCTCACCAACATCTGCTTTCGCAGCATTCCCCTCTTAATCAAAGTGGGGAAAGGTGTAGTCCATGGGGCACATGTTTATCCTGTTTTAGGCTCAGGAGAAGCCTTGGACTCACCTCCAATAACTTCATACCGAAGAATTTGAGGGGGAAGCCTCTCCAGGGTTTTGAATGGACAGGAAGGGGCTGAAACATGGCATAATTTTCCCCAAGCCCCAAGGGGGCATTTGGAGTGTTTTGGTAGAAAAAAATACTTGCTTTTCAGGGAGAAGGGTCAACAGAGGGAGGTGCCTCTCCCATGGGCTTTTGAGGGACCAATATGGTCTCCTAACTTCCAACAGTTGCCACCCCAACCTAATGGTACAGATGGCAGTGAACCATGGCCTAAGACACAGCCTGGGGATTACTTTTGTTCAGTGTGTACTTAGGTGCAAAGGATGAAGTGGTTTAACCACAATGGTCTTCTCAAAACAAAAATTTCTGCACAATGCGCGTCTGCAAATAAGAACAATAGATGGCACAGTTCTTGATTGACTTTCAATGGCCCAGAAAGAGCACCCTAGCAAATCTGTAGGGCATGGGCATAATTCATTGTTTTCTGGGGATTTAGCAGTATGACTCATTTTTTTGTGGATTGTGCTGAATTATTCTCTCCCCCATCGTCCAGGATTGCAGTGGTTCCTTGCTGTAATGTTAGCAAAGCAATCTTACTTTCTGAAATGAAAGTTAACGTTTTTGACTAGATCTGCTGGTAAATACTAGGCCAGTGATTATTTCTGCAGAATTTTGCAGTGGAAAAGATGTGGAGAAATATAGTGAAGCAAATTGCTGAAAATGATCAAGGAAATGCAAAGATGTTGCTGCTGCTGCTGCAGTTGTTGTTGTTGTTGTTGTGTGCCTTCAAGTTGTTTCTGACTTACAGTGACCCTGGGGTGAACCAATCACACGGTTTTCTGGGGCTGAGAGTGTATGATATGCCCAGGATCACCCAGTAGATAGCTATGGCCAAGCAGAGAATCCAACCCTGATCTCCAGAGTCCTAGGCCCTTTCCTCACCATACCGTATCCCAGCGGCATCCTATGGGGATCCCTGCAGAGGCTTTGCTGGGAGGGGAGTGTGATGGGAGCACTCCCCTCTACACTGTGTGCCTCTGTGATCCAGGAAGCATGATAACCCCACCTCTTCTGTCCGTAGCACAGCCAGGTACTTTCCCAGGCTGTGCTGGGGCAGCAAGCACAGCCATTGTGCTTCCAGACCCCCTGCCCACCAGGTAGAATGGCAGCATGATCACAGGTCATTGGTGGGGAAAACCTATCAATGATATACCCTGCAATCGCTCTGCCTGGGGATGAGAGAAGGACAGAACCACAACGACATCATGTGTAGCTGTCGTCCCAGTCGTATCCTTCTCCCTTCCTATGGCAGGTTGGGAGGGTGGTGTGGAAAGGGCCCTAATCCAACACTAAGACTGCTATACCATGCTGGGTCTCAGTTGTTGCCATACAGAGCACTTATTGCTGACCAGAAAGGAGGTAGATGTATATGAGAAAGAGTGAATGTGTAGGTGCGTGTGTGAGAGAGAGCAGTACCTCCCGGGGGGTTGGGGGGTTGCTGGATGCATATCATCAACCGTAATTTATATACCAACAGCTGTTCCTCTTGCAAAATCTGAATCAATGTGGCTCAGAAGAGGAATGAAGTGCTAAAACTCTGTTTATTCAAGAGAAACTGTAATTTATCATGGAGCTAAAGGACAGCAGATAAGAAGAAAACATTGGCCTGAATCTTGTTGTTAGTCACATTAACAGATTTATTATCTGTTGATTTTTCAATAATTGATTCTATGAACCTATTGTGGTTGGGACTGACCTATATGATTTGTATTTATGGATCCCACAGTATCGTGTTGTTCCAGTTATGTTACTTAGCAACTTAGAATATAGTTTTAACTCACCAAGATGCTTGAAGGCCAGCTCAGCTAACATTAGGAGAGTTGAAGACACTCCTATCCTGATGTTGAAAATTACACTGAATCACCCTAGCCATGGGCCAGTTTTATACCAATATAGCAGCTGTGACCCTGGTCTGAGGAGGTTTGGATCTGGCATACCTTAGCTCCTCTCTTGCTCTACCTTGTTTTGTCTATTTTGCTAATCACTTAGATCAGCCAGCAGAAGGATGTTGTAATGGCATCAGGTCAGCTCAGTTGGCAGAAAGTCAGTTCAGCCAATATGAGAGGCTTTTGTCTATTTCTAACCATTCTACAGCTAGTGCATATCTGAATTAGGACTGCAGGTTTAGAATGGAGGTAACAAAAAAACAAAAAAAAGGCCAAGAGCACATGCATACATTCTCTGAACACAAAGAGAGACCATCTTCTTAAACCCACTGAAACTGATAATCATAATTGCTAGCACCATCTCCTATGAACTTATCTTAGAACAGCTTTTCCCAACCTAATCCCTTCCAGATGTCTTGGACTAGTTTCTGCATCAGCCCCAGCCACCATGACCAATAGTCAGGGGTGCTGTATTCAAAAACCTTTGGAGGGTGTGAGGTTGGGGAAAGTTATCTCAAAAGAATGATGACGTGCATGAAATGTTCATAAACACTATTAACAATGAGGGTGAATATGTCAGCAACAGGTTGACATACTCAGTTTAAAGAAAAGCTCATGCAACTGCTTGTCGGTGTGCATTGACCTAAGGTCATTAAAAATCATAACAGGAATTGTCTTAATTCGAAGCTTCCAATAGAACCTAAAATACCAATAGAAAAATCAATGCAATCTAAAATAACATGATGTACGTCTAAACCAAAACTCATAAATAATTTGCCCAGTGGAAATCTGACCATGATAGGAAATGAATACATAATATATGTGGGACAGTTCTTGTGGTAATACTCCCTTTCATGGAAGTGCAGGTGGAATTAAGTTTTCACTGGAAACAAATGTGGAAAATATGTCTGAATAGAAAGTCCATATGATCTGAAATCATATGAAATAGCCTATGTTATAGGCCATTTCCGCACGAGGTTTTTAAAACGGTGCAGTCCGTCCTCCAAGGAGGAGGTCTGCACCCGGGAGCAGACTGTGTCGGACCTACTTAATGTAGATCCACACCTCAGCCCGCTCTGAAATGACCCCAAGTGGTTGTCAAGCATGCTTTTGAAAGACCGCTAAAAACAGGTCTTTCAAAAGCACGGAGCGCACCACTGCGAACCTGCTCCCTTATGCAGATTTGCAGGCTTGTCCCAATACAAGCCTGTGATCTGCCAGGGGCGGGCTTTAGGCTGGTGAGCTTCAGCAGTTGGTCGACACCCTTGACCAACAGGAAGCCACCATTTTGGACACCGGAGCAGTGCCGTAAGTAGCGGCGTGGGGCGATTCCCTCGCCCCATGCGGAAATGGCCATAGTTTTGTCTCATAAAAGTGAAGAGGGAAGATGATACAGGTTATTGATTCAATTAAGGAAGCCATGGCCCCAAGTTTGCAAGACCTGATGTAGGTGTTTGGGGGTTTTGGCAGTCTCTCATTAGTAGAATGTCCATAAGCTGAACTCAACCTAATAACAAACAACAACAAATACAACTTTGGCCATACAAACCACTTTATAAGTCTCTCATTCACACAGAACAACACAGAAACAAATACTATCACCCTGCACACTACAATTAGGCTTAGCCTTTTAGTGCCTTTGCTGCAATTAGCCTCAATATAAGGCATTACCAAGTCCAAATCACAACATGGCTATTTGGGGGAGGACAGGACATGACACATAAGGAAGAGAAGGTTAACCTTTTCCTTCCCAGCTCTGAACACTTCCATTCTTCCTTGCTGCCATACTGTAGTTGGCTTTGGGCACCAATGGAAGGTTTTTCACAAATCTAACTGTTGCTGGGAGCCAAGGAGGAGAGATCATGCACAGGATGGGGAGCCTCCACAGGCTGCATTTAGATGGTCCCCACCTATGCCAGAAGAAAGAGTGCCTTTGAATGAATGGTAAAGGAGGAGGTAGACACACTTTAGGGATGAAGTAAAACTAGACTTTAATATTTTATTTAGGGCAAGAGAAGTTCGCATATCTGGGAATATGTATACTCATGACTGGTCAGTTGTGGCTGATCATCTGTTCTGGGCAGATGGATTATCCGAGACAGTAGCATTACCATTCACTGTGTCAGAGCCCTTTGCAGGATTAAATATATCAAGAGAGTGATTTCGCTCCACTTTAAACAGAAAATGTCTTCGAGCAGGCTTGCTTCCCAGCAAAATGTTTTAGGCTGACCCTTCTAGGGACAACAAGAGCCAAGTTTCTAAGAGCAAGGATGGGATACAAACATGACTAATTGGCTAAATAGTATGGACTATCCATTCTGTGGGAGTATCTTTGATGTCTGGTCTGAGAGAAGAGATGAAAAAGGACATCGTGTTTATTAAACAAATCCCAACACATCTCATTTAAAAATTTAAAAGAAGCATTTTGTTAATGCTTTCAGTTCTCTTGGAGCAGCTTTACTCTACATTTCACTTTAAACAGAGAGTCAGCAGCCATTTCTGGAAGGCATCAGCAGGGTGAGTCAATGTTTGGCAGTCTCAAAGCTTCATTTGCATTTGTGGCCCCTCAGAGAAAAGGGAAGTGAAGGGTTGGATAGAGACAGAAGTCTTCAGGAAGAGAGACAGGTCACTGACCTTTGCAAGGGTGAATGTTGAGTAAAATATTATGTTATGCTCTTCCATGGTAAGCCAAAGTTGAGAGATCTTTTCTTAAAAAAACAAAACAAAATAAAAATATTGCCCTTAGGAAAGACAGTTACTGTGACACTTCTGGGAACTGCACCAAAGGGGTACCATAAAAATAAGAAATGTAATGGTGAAAAACAAAGATTGTTATTCATGGTGGGTGAGTGAATACATTCAGTAAGTGAGTAAGTGCCGCCTTACTTATGAAGTCTCCTCACAATCAAGGCTTTGCTTTGATTGTACAAATAAGACGACTTAACAAAGAGGTGGGCAGAAACTCCTTCCACAGTTCTCTCCATCTTGCCAGCCTTATACATGTTGTGGGCATGCAATATTGCTAGGATCTAAGATGGAGGAAGGGGTAACTGTGTCATGAGGGCAAATCTGTTAGCTGTCATGGTCCAGCAATGAGGGCACTGCTTTTCTAAGAAACTTTTGTTGTCAAAAGCAGGGTGGGACTAGCTGTGCTTTCCCACTGAGCATGAGTCTAACAGGATAGACCATACAGAACTAGTAACCTGGATCTCTCATACAGAGAGCAAATGAAAGCAGGGCTATCTAGGTCAGGAGCATCCCAGACCCTGAGATTCCAAAGGTCAAACCCTGCGACCTCACCATGTTTCAAAAGGAGAGGAGAAAGGAGAGAAATGGGCCATGTAGATCCTCTGGAGAGTCTACAGCAGCCATTCCAAAGCAGTCTGCAACAAGGTCAGCAACACACAGTCATGTGTATGCATACTCACATGCTTTCCAGACACTGCTCTTACTCTAGGACTTCTTTTCCTTGCCCTGAGGACTGCAGAAAAGAGTTCAGGCCTTAAGACTCATGTCCATGCCCTGAACTGTGAGAATCCTGGGGCCATCTGATTGGCTTTTTTATGAATTCGGTACTCAGCGTAGCATATGTAAAGCCTCTTCCTCCACCTGTTTTGTCCTGTTGGGTACAATAGCACAAGAGAGAGGGATCTGGTCTTCAGTCTACAGACTGAAATTTATGGCTAATTAGGGATTGGATCCTGGTTCACTCAACACTCAAGCATTATTGAGGCTATGGAAGGAGTATAAACTAAGATTCTATCCAAAAACACCGCTTTGGCTCTCATCACACAAGGCTTTTTCTAGTAAAGAAAGTATTCTTCATGGACAGTGGATAATCTATAAAGACTTGACAAAATTTCAAGGAAATTCTCTTGTTTTTAAAACACAAGAGGAACTTGAAGATGAGGGGATAAACTGCCATTGGCTGTTATAAAGACAATTAAGGGGAAAATGGAAAATAGAGGCAAAAATAAATGGCTTTCAGACAAAAGAGACAGAATTCAAAGATAACAAAATGATATTAATAGGATATCGTACTACGAGAATAAAAATGCCTTAGACTGACATCAAAAATACATGACAGTGGGTGCCAAGCAAGCCTCTTTTGGGAGACCATGTCATAAATGGTGGAACAATTAATGAAGCATAGTAGGAAAAACCTCAGTTAACACCAGTGGAGGCAGCTACAAAAAAAAAAAAATCCCTTCATTGCATGCAGCAGTCTGACTCCAGTCCTGTCTCCCTGTGCATACATATGAGAAGGGAAAAAAGAAAAATTCAGCATTTTACAGGCACTACATATTTAATTTATATTTTAGGTTTAGTCCTAAATTCTCCTGGAATGAAGTCAGATTTTGCCAGAATTGGGTATGGAATGCCCTTTTGGTTCCTTGTCCCACTTTTATAAGAAAAAAAAAATGTATTTATGTTTAACCTTTAATTAGGAGGATCTGGTGTGGTGGTGACATTATAAATCAAGAACAAAAATTAAGTGTGGATTTCTTCATGTCACCACAACCTTTGAAATAAAATCAAAGCATTCTTGGACAAAAGCTGCAGTAAATAGCAGTTTAAAAAGAACCAGCAAACAATGATGGCAGAGTATTTGCTGCTCATGGAACAGACTATCAGCCATAAAAACATTGTTAAATGTTAAATATTTTATTGTTAAATATTGTGAAATACTGGAATTCTAAGTTGGGACAGACAACACATGAATAAACACTGAGGCACAAGAATTTTTGGTCTCACAAGACTGTTTATTCATGGAGGATCTCTCTTATGCCTTTCAGCCTGCAGTTTCTTGTGGGGTTCTCCCCTCTGGTAATCCTATGGCTATCACCAAATGTGGCGCTCTCCCAACCAGCATCCAGAAAGGCAGTCTACTCTGGATATAGATGGACCCTCTTCCTCTCTTATTATAGCTGTGTCAAGTAGCTGGGTATGGAAGATTAGGGCCGTTTCCACACAACACTCTTATAGTGTGATGATTCCACTTTCAACCTCCTATGGAATCCTGGGGTTTGCAGTTTTGGGAGGGGCCACCCGGCCCCTCCCAGAACTGCAAACCCTAGGATTCCATAGGAGGTTGAAAGTGGAATCATCACGCTATAAGAGTGTCATGCGGAAATGTTAATGTGGATTTCTCCCCACACAAAGCCTTGCTAATGCACTCAGCTCTTCTGGGAATGGGTTGCTTTGTAAATTTGCATGTGTGTGTCTGTGTGTGTGCTTTTTGTTAGCCTGATTTTTTAAGACTTTTTTTTTACCCCCAGGGCATATATTTATATACCTCTATGCAAAAGAATGTGCATGAATGTGCACTCTTGAGCCCTTAAACCACTTTCACCCCTTCAGTGTGGCTTTCTTGATTTTTTTTTGTAGGGGGAGAATAATACAAACATTCCAGAAAGTGCAATATAGTGACATGCTGATTTCCTATGCTTCTTCATCACCATCATCATCATCACCACCATCATCATCAGTTTAATGGTGCTTCGTATGCCTTATTTAGTAATTAAATTATATCTGTGTTTGAATGGTTCTTCTAGACCAGTTGATACTTTCCTCCTTGTGAAAACAAAGTCATATTTCTTTGTCACCATGGATTCTAAATTAATATAATCTGCTAAGCATGGGGATACCATCAGATTTATGAAAAATATAGCATAGCTACATTAAACAGGCTTTGTCACTAACTGGGAAAATTTCATCTAAGTAGGCAAAGAAGCATTTTTTCCATCATGCAGCTGCCACTGTAATTAACCAAATCAAGAGGATCTGCATAGAGTTCTCATATGCTTAAACATCTACATGCTTACTTCAGTAGTTATCTGGCTCAATGACTGTTTCTGCTTAACCATCAACAATCTCAAGAGCTTTGTAATATCATATTAAATGTTGCCTGGACTGCAAGCTGTACTCGTGGCAAACAAACCTCAGTGCAGACCAAAGTTTGAGACAATCCACTCCACTTCATTTCTTCTTATACAAATTTAGTACTATAAATTATTCCTTACCCAGGCAAATATTGGGAAGGCCTGGACTGGTGGTGGTGAGGGGGCCCTTCATTTTTCACTGTTTGTATGAAACTTTGCTTTCATTAACATTTAGCTAGTTGAGGCCTGGTTCTAAAGATAAACTATAATGAAATTTGATCCCCATAAACACAACATTTTATTCTTCTGCTCTATAAATCCTGCAAAACTGGGCTCCATATCACGTCCTAGGGTTTTCTCAATGTATATCAAATGTAGCATGGAAATTATTTTCCTCTGGCATTCTTATTGTTCCAATGAAAAAAGCAGATGAAGCGTTTCAGAATACTGTTTGCAGTGGGGCCCCAGCTATATGGTCTTGAAACGGTTTAGTGCTGAGCTTTATTCAATTTCATGTTATGCAGAAATTCAGATGCTAAGCAGATGTTCTCATTAAAGAGAGAGGGGGAGGGTTGCTCATGGATTTCCTATGAGAGCAGCTTAGCTCTCAAAGTAAATACGATCTTTTCCAAACATTAATTGAAATAACTTTACCATTCTAGGTTTTGCTTGTGTTTCTGTGTTTTTATGGAAATGTTACAGTGTATTATCACCCATGTCATCAGCAGTGCTGATGACAGAGTATTTTCCCCTGTTAAGATGTTGCAAGGAAAAATGCAAAAGGATACAAATCATCTGAGAGTTTTGTTAGAGGAGATGCAAGCAATGACCACCTTCCCTAGCAACTTGCATTGAGATTGTTTATAATTATACAGTACCTGGGTGCAACTTGTGTGCTTTCTAGTTTCTACATTTAAAAGAGAATCCATGAGAAGAAAAGTCTTCTGGACTGCCTTTGCATCTCTCAGTCTTTCAGTCCCTCTCTAGTTCCCACCAGCTGTTTTCAGGGGAAGGATGAGATATATTACTGAATCTTGTCAGTTCTAACCTCTTCCATTCATCTGCTCCACCCACGGGTTCCTTGAGAAGGAGAGGAGAACACAAATAAGCCCTATGACAACTATGAGGGTGATGTTATTTTTCCTGTACAAGAAAGAAGATTGCAATATTTAGACCTCAATCCTATTAATAGACCCATTGCATAGCTTAATGGTGAACCAGCACATAAATAAATGCCATTGATTCCATGAGTTTACTCTGATTGGGACTAACAGTAGAATTCAAGCCTGAGCAGCCTACTTCTTTGTGTTTTTCCTTTATATCCATTATTTTTGAGCAAGATCCAGATCTAGTCTTACTTAGAGTAGAGCCACTGAGTCATTATTAATTTAAGTTTCATTGAATACAATCAACCTGTTCTATATTTGGCTAGATTTGTATGTGTATGTGACTCCTTGGCAATGGCATTTTGAGCATCCAAGATCACTTTATTTTGTTCACTGTGACTACTAAAAACCCTATAAGTTACCATTTTTTCTATGCTGAGTCCCAGAAATTCCTTCAGTCCCAGAAGTCATTTCCATTTTTGCTTATTAAAACTTGAATATCTCACTAATATATTGATGACTTAAGTGTAATGTATTTTACATTTCAAACCACTGAATATTTATTTTGATATTTAGGTTACTAGACCCACTTATTTTACTGCACAATTGTAGTTCTGTGATTAACTTTAACTGTCATCACAGCATCCAGTGAAACCCTGTGATTTGTACTTCAGGAATGCACTAGAGCTCTTCGGCTGAGAATTCTGAACGTTTGTATATGTGTCTTCAAGTCACATGTCAGTTTAGAGCAGCCCCATAAATTTCATAAGATTTTCTTAGGCAAGGAATACTCAAAGGTGATTTTGCCAGTTCCTTCCTCTGAAATTATAGCCTATAGCACCAAGTATTCATTGGTGGTCTCCCATCCAAGTACTAACCAGAGATTGCCCTGCTTAGCTTACAAGAGCAGATGGGATACTCCTCCCTAAACTGAAATTCCAGAATTCCATAGGATGTTGCTATGGCAACATATCTATATAAATGTATTGTGTGAAAGATGCATTTATAAAATTGCCCACTTTAGAATCATAGAGTTGGAAGAGACCACATGGGCCATCAAGCCCGACCTCCTGCCATGCAGGAATACAGAATCAAAGCACTCTTGACAGATGGCCATCCAGCCTCTGTTTAAAATCTTCCACAGAAGGAGAGTCCATTGCATTCTGAGGCAGTGTATTCCACAGTTATACTGCTCTTACCATCAGAAAGTTCTCCCTAATGTTAGGTGGAATCCCTTTTTCTGTAGTTTGAAGCCATTGTTCCATATCCTAGTCTCTGGAGCAGCAGAAAATAAGTTTTCTCCATCTTCCATATGACATCTCTTCAAATTTTAAACACGGCTATCAGGTCACCTGTTAACCTTCTCTTCTTCAGGCTAAAAACATAAAGCTCCCAAAGCCCCTCCTCATACAGCATGGTTTTCAGGCCTTTTACAATTTTGGTTGCCCTCCTTGGGACACATTCCAGTTTGTCAGTATCCTTCCTGAACTCTGGTGCCCAGAACTGAGCACAGTATTGCAAGTGGAATCTGACCAAAGCAGAATAGTGCGGTACTATTACTTTCCTTGACCTAGACACTATACTCCTATTAATGCAACCTAGAATCTCAATGACTTTTTTATCTGGTGTATCACACTGTTGAGTCATGTTCAGCATGTGGTCTACTAAGACTCCCAGATCTCTTTCACATGTACTGTGGTCAAGCCAGATATCAACCATCCTATATTTGTGGATTTTATTTTTTATATTCTATGTGTAGTACCTTAAATTTTTTTGGTCCAGCTCTCCAATTTGTTAAGGTCATTCAGAATTCTTACCCTGTCCTCTGTGGTATTAGCTACCCCTCCTAATTTGGCACATCTGCAAGTTTGATAAGAATATCCTCTGTTCCCTCATCCAAGTCATTGATGAAGATGTTGAATAGCACCGGGCTCAGGACAGAACCCTGTGGCATTTCACTAGTCTCGTCTCTCCAGGGCCGTAGAAGAGCCATTGGTGAGCACCCTTTGGGTTTGATCAGTCAACCAATTACAAATTCACCCAACAGTAGCATTGTCTAGAGCACATTTCACTAGCTTGTTTGCAAGAATATCATGGGAGTCCTTATTGAAATTGATATGCTACTTCCACAACATTTCCTTCATCTACCAAGCCTGTAACTTTACCAGAGAGAGAGAGAGAGGAATAGTATGGTATGACTTGTTTTTGAGAAACCATGTTGGGTTTTAGTGATCATGGCATTCCTTTCTAAGTGCTTACAAACTGTCTGTTTAATGATCTGCTCTAGAATCTTTCCTGGTATTAATATCAGGCCAACTGGGCAGTAATTTTTTGGGTCCCCTTTTTTGTTCTTTTTGAAAATTGGAATTTGCACTCTTTCAATCTGCTGGGACTTCACCTTTTCTCCAGGAATTCTCAAAGATTATTGCCAGTAGTTCTGAGGTTACTTCTGCCAGTTCTTTTAATACACTTGGAACTAGTTCATCTGGCCTTGGAGATCTGAATTCATTTAGAGTAGCCAGGTATTCCTGTATACCGTCCTGCATTAACCCTGCTGCACCATCTGCTCCATTTTCCCTAGGTCAAGCATTATTTTCCTTTTGGAAGAAAATTGAGGTGAAGAAAGTGTTGAATAGTTCCACCTTTTCTCTGTCTTCATTAGCATTTTGCTATCTTCTTCATGTAGTGGCCCTACCACTTCCTTGTTCTTCCTTTGCTACATAATTTTTAAAAATCCTTTTTATTGTTTTTACCCTCTCTAGCAAGCCTGTTTGCTAATATCCAGGGACTGTGCTGCAGTTATATAGAGAGCTAATGATTGCTAGCTCCTCCCCCAACCAAGTCTCTGACTTACTTCCTCTGGGTCTACACACAATAGAACAAATAGAGCACTAATGATCACACAAGTAAGCCTGTCTCAGGTCACACAAAGAATCAGCCTTAATGCAAAAGACACAAGCTCATGAAAACACAATAGAACAATAGAGCCCTAACAAGCACACAAGCAAGCTTCCTCCCAGCTCACACAAACAAGCAGCCTTACCCCAACAGACACAACATCCTTAACCCAACAAACTGTCACAAAAGACTCTCTGGGGTTGGGAAGGTTTAAGTGAACAGACACAAGCTCACCTGTCTCTTCCACACATTATGCAAAACTCCTATTGGCCTGGCTGCCTGTTAGCCAGGCTCTTGTACCTGAATTTTCAGAATATTTTTTCTGCATGTTCTTTGACTGTGGCCCTTTCCACATCTTACCTTTTCACAGAGGTGGGAGGTTGCGTTCGCGTGAGCAGCCTCTTTCACGAGGCGCTCACTTCGTTTCTCCTTCCTTACCGCAGCTGGCTTGCCGGTCGCACAAGTGCTGCATGAACACCCCGCCCCTTCCTACCAGAGCGCAACCTGGAAATTGCAGGCTAGCGCTGAGGCAGGAAGCGGCCCAGCTCCTAACATATCACAGCGCAGGTAAGTGTGTGCGGACCCCGGGAGCCTTGCGCGACCACGCACCATTTTCAGCTTGAAGCCAAAAATGAAAAGGTGCGTGCGCGGTTTGCATTAGGCTTGTGAGCGTCACATAAATGGGAGTGCATCGTATGGACCGCCACTCCCATTTACGTGATGCTCAAGGGGCCCTCTCGCAAAAGAAACTGCGTGCAAAAAGGGCCTGTGTCAGGAATAATTGCTTAATCAAAGAAAAGACTTGGCCCAGAACCCTGCTGATTTATTTTTGTGGATGTAACTATGCTGGCATATGTGATGGTGGCAGGAGGGGAAGTGTCATGGCTGGCCACTGTAGAGGAATCTAGGTGTTGGTGAAACAAGCTCCTTGGGGTCACTAGATTTTGATTGCCTTGTACCTTCTTCACTGCTGTGCAACCTTGGACAAAGTGCAATCTCTACAGCAGTGTACCAAGAGGACTGTAGCCATAATTTCTTATTTTTATATGGGCCATAGAGACCTGAGGCCCATTCATGCTATAGTGCAAGTAGTCCACTTTATCAGCCATGATAGCATCCTATGGAATCCTTGGCTTTGTAATTTGGAGAAACACTACAGCTCTCTGGCTGAGGATATTAGATATCCTTGTTACCCCAAGAAGTAGGGGACCTTTAGGTTCTCCAACAGTACTCATGCCTCCATGAAAAGGTGGGGAATTATTAGCATAAAAAGGGAGGCCTGTAAGAGGCGGGATAACCTTATGGGATCTTTTTACCTTTGTGTACCAGTACTAACTGTAAGACACCAATCAGAAATTAAAAAGAATGTCTTTCTTGGGGAAAATTCACAAACACACCATCAAAACAGTCTCGTGAACCATACAAGGCTAGTGAAGGTAAAGGAGAGAAAGGTTGGATAGCAAGAGTTTTGGGGTGAAGTGGGTGATAGTGAGCCTTCTGGAAGCAGCGGAGGATCAAAGTGAGCTGTCTCAGACTGGGGGAGCCTGAGGACAGTACGATGAACTGCAATCTGGGGGCCCTTGCACAGTGTAATATGGTACATCTGTTCAAGGTACCAGCAAGGGACTGAGCCAGATTTAAATACTGTTTTTCTGCCTTGAAGGAAAAGTGTGAATTGCTCTCTGGTGGAGCCAACAAAGGGGTCTGGAAGGTTCTGACTGCCTTTGCAGTAGATGACAAAGCTTTGAAGGAAATCATGATAACCTCTTAATGACTGGAGAGGTGAAGGAACTTCTTTGTGTGGGAAAGAAGTAGCAAGATGTTGGCTTTTAGATGCCCCTTCTAGAAGCTTCATTTACTATTGTCTTTTAGGCTTGGGTACTTTGGAAAACCATCTAAAACTCATCAGGTTGTTTTCCAATTGATCCTCCTAAACTTATGATCTGGCCATGGTGAGGACCTTTGTCCTAGCTTCAGGAAGCTTCCAGCCAGAGTCCTTTTAATTTCCCCACAGCTTTCAGCCATAAGTGCAAGATTTATATTTACTTCATGCCAGTTAAACAATATTTATAGCCAATCATACAGTATCACAGACTGGGGGTGTACGGCATAGTAACATTCTTCCCTAAACTGGAACCATAGCAGTTAAAGTGGAATAACAGTACTTGTGAATAGGCTCCTGGATCTTCCAGTTCACTTTCAGCTAAATAATGGTGTTGGACTGAATTTTAGAAGCTATAGTTTTCACTCCCACTAAAATATTTTTACTTTGGTTGGTGTTAAAAATGAATTTTTATGCTGCCATTTAATTTTGTTATTGTTAGTTTATGTCATTTTTCATTTGAAAACTCCTTCAAGAAGCTTTTCTTTTGAAAGGGGTATAACAATAATTAAATTAAAATATGTAAATTTACAGGGAACTATGGAATGTGGGCCAGACTAAGGCCCCATGTAGATGAGCAGAATCAATAAGATGAGTTTATTATTTGTGTATAAGAAACATGATTGCTGGTACTGAATAGCTGTTTGCATGTTGGACTAGGACTGTGGAACACCAGGGTTCAAAATCTCTGTTCAACAAAAGAAAACCACTGAGTAGCTTTGGGCAAATCATATTTTGCTCTCTGCCTTAGAAGAAGGCAATTGCAAACCTCATCAGAATAAATCTTGCCCCAAAAGCCCTAAGATAGGGTAAACATAACTGGGAGTCAACTTGAAGGCATGTAACAAGAACATAATAAACACATGATGGAGTCAGTTTATAGCCTTGCATCCTTGGTCATCATTTCTGTTGACAGATTGACTGTTCAAAGAGGGAGTCTCCTCCATCCATGAAGCCTCTCCTTAAGGTTTTGAATGCTGATTTTCAAGGGTGTGAAACTGCAGGGAGAGTCTCCACAGCTATAGGAGGCCATTCACTTCAGACAGTGACCCTCCACATCTAAAAAAGCAACAAAATGAAAAAAAAGGAATGTTGCTAACACGCTCTACCTCCTCAACACTTCTGTTATATTCCAGGTTGGTGGCCAATATAGTGTGTTTCTTCCTGTTGCCCCAGATCCTACTTCCAGCAGAAAGATACAGTTGTTAAAAATGGATAATCATGCTCCTGGAAGCCTTTAAAGCAAGATCCTCCTTTAAAGCAAGAGCCTTGCTTAGTGAAGGGATAAGAATCAAAAAACCCTCCAGATGTTGCTGAAATACAACTCCCAGCCTTTCTTACCAGTGGCCATGCTGGCTAGAGCTACTGGGTGTTGCAATCCAACAATATCTGGAGGGCCACAGTATTCCCATCTCTTCTTTATTGAATTCTGAATGACTGCATAATAGTCATGCTTGAGCAATACATACAATATATATATACAGTTCACCCTCCCCATTCGGGGGTTTGACTTTCACGGGTTTGCTGTATCCTTGCTTCCCTGCTCCTGCCCCCTCTCCTGCCCATGCAGCCAGCGTCACGGCGCTGGCATCGGGCAATAGAGTGAAGGGGAGGGAAGATCTTTCTCCTCCTCATTCTCCTGCACTGCTGCCCGCAGGATCCTGCAAGTGGGGTTTAAGAGAGTGAAGAGAACAAAAGATCCTTCTCTCCTTCACTCTCCTGAGCTGCTGCCCACACGATCTTGCAAGTGGGGAGTGAGAGAGTGAAGGAGATGAAAGAACCTTCTCCCCTTCACTCTCCTGCACCGCTGCCCGTGCAATTGCGCCGGCTGGGAGTGAGAGAGTGAAGGGGACGAAAAGTCTCTCTCCCTCTCACCCTGCACCACTGCCTGTCGGATGGCACTGGCGGGGGGGATGAGAAAGCACAGGGAAGGGAAGATCTTTATTTGCAGGGGAGAAGATCTTATGATGTGATGTTCTTGATCCAGTAACATAATCCATCTTATATGTGTAGCAATCACAATGGACAATGTTGGGTTTAGAAGTCTGGAGCTCTTAGAAGTAACAAGGTAATCTCCTCAGACACTTAAGAAATGCAGGTTTTATTATTCTGTAATTCCTAGCCTGTCCAAGGCCCCATGGAAACTGCTCCATCCTTAGTAGACAAGGGTGGAATATCAATTCTTTGTCCAGAACATTCCAACAAACCTAGCCTGGATCAAAGAATGGATCTGCTGCAAATATTACAGACAGGGCCATTAGAACCACCCAAATATGAATGAATGAATGAATTTGAGTTCTGTACTGGAATTAGGTTGCATTGTCTGACTCCAATTCTTTTTCTTTCCTTTTTCTTTTCTTCTTTTCTGCATTAAATTCACCTCTAGGAGAAGTCGTGAAAAATATATGTGTGGCCAAACCAAACATGTATGGCCAAAACAAACAAACCAAACCAAACTTTTCACAGGATGTCATTGTCCTGCACTGGGGACGGGAGAAGGACGGGATCTGGATGACGGTTCTACCCGACGTTGTCCATGTTCTGTCCTTCTCCGGTCCCAGGTGGAGCAGTCGCATCACAAATCATTGATGGTTTCTCTCTGTCAATGCCCAGTGATCGCACCACCCTCTCACCGCCTGCCTGCACTTACCTGAGCTGTGGAGGGTCAGGAAGCACAATGGCTGCTCTTCCTGCCCCAGCATAGCCTGGGACATCACCAGGCTATGCTGCAGAAGCAAGAGTGTAGTCATCAGACCTCCTTCATTCCCGCAGATAGCTGGTGCAGAGGAGAGCTCTCCTGTCACACTCCCCTCCCAAGAGAGGCTCTACCAAGATTCCCACAGGCTGCCACTGGGATTAGGTAGGGTGTGGAAGGGGCCATAGTGCTTTTCACACAATTAACAAATGCACAAATGACTTTTAAAGCAAATAAGTGGCACATGGGAAATACGCCAAGAACAGCAGTCTGGCAGTGGGTAAGAGGCCTATATCTGCATTGGGACCAATAGCTTGAATATGGATTGACTCACCATTCTGCAGTTGGTTCAATGAGTCAACATTAGTTGGGATTAGCAGTAAGATTCAGGCCAAAAATGGCCATTTATACTAGCAGGGGAAAAAAGACTGTTCATGGCAGTAGAAGCTTTCCTTGCAAGGCATGGAAGACCCAATCCAGACTGAGGGAAAGCTATTCAACCCCTTCCACCTCCTGTCAAAGCCCTGATCTAGATGAGGACTTTTGCACCTGCCCTTCACATTAAAAAAAAGAGGAGTATTCATTCGATTGCTAATTGTGTAAAATGGTAATGTGTCTACTTTGGCCTTGTGGCATCAAATTAAAATCTCCACAGATGGCTTATGCTGCTTCCTTAATAGTTTGATAGATTCAGCAGAAATATTTTTGTGTTTCCCCACATGGCAGGAGATCAAAAGCAACTGATAAAATGCAGATGTACACATGTTGTTCTTATCCAAACCACTGGAACCACGAACAAACAGTACCTAACTATTTAGAAGTGTATGATTTGTAAGCAGCTTTAAAGACAATGTACTCCCGATTGCAATATATGCTTGGTCATTTTCCTTTCACTAAATCACACCCTACTGTGTTCATGCTCTGTACTTAAACTGAGAATTACAGTGTCCACTTGTGCTGCCTCAGTGACTGGTGCAGTCAGGGAGGAATATAAGGCCAGATCATTTTAATTGTTCCACTCGGTTTCTTTCTGAATAAAGATCATGCCACTCACAGTAATTCAGTCCTTAAAGGGAGAAGTAGTTCAGAATGGAGGTATCAAAACAATCCTCCCTTGATTTGGTACCTTCCAGATGTGTTATCTACAATTCCCATCATCCACAGCCAACAGGCATGGTAGTTGAGGAGGGTATGATTTGTAGTACAACATATGCAAAAGTGGGGAAGGGTATACAAAAAAGAAAAGAAAAGAAAAGAAAAGAAAAGAAAAGAAAAGAAAAGAAAAGAAAAGAAAAGAAAAGAAAAGAAAAGAAAAGAGGGAGGGAGGGAGGGAGGGAGGGAGGAAGGAAGGAAGGAAGGAAGGAAGGAAGGAAGGGTCTCATCTTATAGCAGAAAGGAGCATTAAAATAAGGTGGTGTTATCAGAAGGTTTGTATCAATAGGGATATATCTTATGTCTGAAGGAAACACGTAGGAATGCAGTACAGTAAAATGAAGCAATGAATTGTAGAGTTGACTCTTATAGGCCAGTTTATCCAACCCCAAAAAATCAATAGGTAGAGCATCCCCAATATTGAAAATTCTGTACTGATTTTTTTCCCTGCTGTTCTTTTCCATTTGCTGATGGATCAGATGGCACTTTTAACTGGATTGCTAGTACTGAGCACAACAGCCAATGCTCAGGTTGCCCAGACCTATCTGTCTATCCCTCCTCAGGAGCCAATCTGGAGAACAGACAATGCAACAACCACTCTTCACCCCTAGCTCTATTTGCATACCCATAGCCTCATGGTTTGAGGTTTTGTTTTTTTAGAAAGGATGGGAAGCTGTGGCCTTTCAGAAACTCTTGGTCCAAAACTTTCATTAGCCGCCTGCTGTCATAGCCAACATTTAAGGATGGTGAGATTTGTTGTCCTTGACTTAGAACGAAGTTAAGAAACAAGAGCTGTATTATCTTTTCTGAGGAACTGGGGAGCAAAGTGGTTGTTCTGTCAGAAGGTATGAGATTCTATTTATGATATTTGGACAAGTGGAAACTGCAACAAAATATTGCAATATGTGGCAGCAATGTAATTCATACAATAATCATAGTGGTTTTCTCCCCACTGAATAAGAAAATGAATTTTTTGCACAGTATTCTTCTTGTATCTAAGCATCCCAAAGTGTTCTGTGGGATTTTTCCGCAAAGAAAATTTTTTTTTTAACACACACACACAAATTTTCCAAAAAAAAATGTTCCTAATGTGGGGCGGGGGAAGCATTTTCTGCATAGAAAATGTGGATTCTGTGTAAAAAGGCTACAGGCATTAAGGTCCTCCAGAACACTTTGGGACATTTGAATACTGGGAGAAAAGTGAGTAGAGAGGTCTTGCTGCTCTATTATTCTTCTCAGCCAGGTTTGCTTACTGTCAGAAAACTCATTTTTTCAACCAGGAAATGAATTATAGAGAATATTCTTTTCATCCCTACTGTTTGACTTCCTGGAGCCACTCAGCCATGCTATCTTCCAGGACACTCCATTCCATTCCCCTTCCTGCCTGTTGTAATTAATTGTTTTACTTCCCTCCAACCAGCATTCCTGTTTGGATACTTGAGATTTTCTTCACCTGCTTAGATGACCCTTGGCCTTGGAAACAAGACAAAAAGAGTCTGTAGGTTTTGCTGGAAAATGTATATAAGGGAGGGAGAGCAAGACATCACCGTCTCCAGAAGACCCATTCTTCCTTGCAACAAACTTGCTTAGGCTATTTCTTTTTGTCAAGATTGCCCAACTAGTTGTTCTAGATTAGTTCTTACTCTCATATTCCCAGTGTTGAGCAACATCCTGCTCTGCTTTATTTTTTTTCCCCCAAGGAAATTTTTTTTCTAGCAGCTCTAGGCCACTGTGACATGATGGAGATGTTGACCTCAGTTCCTGATGTTGCTCAGGGCATTGACTACTGGTGAAAAAATTCTCCCTGTCATACATTTCTCTAAAACAAGGGATGCTCCATATTACATTCTGGCATGGAGGTTCACTATGTTAGAAGTGACTGGAGGGCCGATGAGCCAACAAGTGAACCAGCCTTCAATTTCATAATTAGGTCAGTTATTTCTGTCAGGGAGGTAGACCAGCATTTCCCATGAGGCCACTAACCATGGGTGTTCACTGCATTGGTCAGCAGATGAATCACACATGAAGTAAACTCTCTCACAGAAGCTGAATGTAACAATCCAAGTGATGCACACTTCCTGTGGAGCTCCCTCCACTTCACAGGGACTTTTTGGAGAAAACTCTGAGTGCTCTCATTAATGTAAGAAAGAAACAATCCATTAAAAAAAGAAGTTTGCCACACTTTACATAAAGGGTTAGGGAAAACATCTGCAGAGCATTTCCTTTTTGTCTACATTGCAAAGTCTACAATTTTTCAATCACTGTTAAGTAATAACAACAAAAGATCTCCCGTTCTTTTGGGAAATCTCTGGCTAGCCATTTCTATTTGGATTTTTGAAGAACTATGGAGTCTTTCATTGATGAGGACTCTGCATTCCCACAGAGCGTTCCAACTTTATGGGGAAAAAAAGTTAATGACACTAGTATCTGGCACTAGTTCCAGAACTGAAACATCTCTATTGACTACCAGACAACATACTGAGAGGAAAAAGCTTCCATAAGCACTGTGTACTACAAATGGGAGTAATAATGATAATAATAACACCAACAACTGGAAACTTGTAGCTAAAGAACTGGCTGGCTTGTTTAAGTCAATATGTGAAGTTCTGTTTCTCTGCATTTAGCCTTCATTTTTGCCCAGGGCTCAGAAAAGTTCTTCTTTTGGACTTTGTTGTTGTTATTAACTGCTGTCAGGTCACCTTCAAATTATGATGACCTTATAAATGAGTCACCCTGTTATTAATAACCCTGCTCAGGTCTTGAAAACTTGGGGCCATGGTTTCTTTAACTGAGTCTATCCACCTGTAATCTTTTGTGGCCTTTTGAATTTTACAGCCCCTACATTCCCAACAGTCATGTTGCTGGGAATTGTAGTGCAAGAAGTATTCTCCACCATCACAGCCGTTTTAATTGTCTAATTTCTAGTCACAATGTTGTAGAGGGAGTAAAGCTTCAATTGGCAGAATTTCCTTATAAAAACATAAAACTTAGTGCCTCAAACTTTAAATATTCTCCTTGCCCAAAAGTCTCTGGACCTGTTTGAAAGTTGGAAGGTTTCAACCACTCAGAACAGGTAAATATGACTCAAATTCCAAATTCCAAAAGTTTTTTTTTAAAAAGTTTTCACCATATGTTTCTTTCTCCATGATCAGCAAGGAAGAGATCTGTGAAGCTTTGGATTTCCAAAAAGATGCTCCACTTCTACTGAGGCAAAGCATGTAATGTTGGAAGAGACCCTGGAAAAGTTACATTTAGGACCATAGCTCCCAGAATCCCCAGCCAACACAGCCAGGTGGCTTAACTGAACAAAGTATTGCCTTATTATTATATGTGATACTTATGAAGTACTTGGGAGTTTAAGGTGGTTTAATGTTACTCCAGATTAGAGCAAACTTATTGATTAAATGGATTTACCTATATGTCAACGGAACATTCAACAGTAGGATTACACTAGTTGAGATTAACCGATAGGATTTCAGACATTATTTCAAACTGTCTCTTCTTATAGATGAATAATCATGCCAACAGTCTTCATTTCTATCACATAACATTTTAGGGCAAGTATGTAAATATTCCAAGCTTTGTTTAACACTTACCCATATTTGCTGGCATATAAGACACACCCATGTATAAGATGTACCCCATTTATACACTGGCAAATAGTATTTGCTGGCTGAAAAGATACATCGGTGTATAAAATGCACCCATTTTCTAACAGTATTTTTCAGGAGAAAAAGTGAGTCATACACCAGCAAATACAATACATTCTTGCTCTCGGTAGAAATGACATTCAAATTCTTTGACCAAAGAGAGTAACTAATTGCTTTGATATGACACCTGACCTTAGTGAGAAGAATGTAAAAATTCAGATGACATTCAGAGATGGCATTTTCAGTCACAAGTGTTAAATGTCAAGTACAAATTACGCAGATCATATGAACCTAGTCAGTTTTGTTACAATCCTTAATAGTAACAGTAAGGATTCTTCCTCTTTTATCAATATATCTCTGTCTGTCAAACTGTTTCAGATGTGAATATGCCAATTCTACTTCTATATTTTATGCGAAATAAAATGCAAGCCCTAATAGAAATCACTGGGCTAGATGGACTACTGTCTGATTTAGTATAAGACAGCTTCCTATATTCCTATGTTTTCTATACCTGGATTCAAGACACCTGTGTAGGTCTTTGCATGCACAGGAGAGATTTCCACTTCACTCTAAGTAACACAGCAGAATGAGATGGAAAAATTAAACCATAACTTTATTGGTTACAGCAGGGCTTTCCAAATGGTGTGTCGCGATACGTTAGTGTATTGCCTGAAGTATGTAGGCGTGTTGCCTACAATCTTGGAAATGTATGTTATTATTTATAAATCTTAGATTTTTAAAAATATATGAAAGGTTTTCATGAGATATGTTGTATTCCCATACTTTTTGTTATTACAATTTATGTATATGTCTGTATCTCTTATAAGGGGTTAATTTAACCTCCTTTTTGCTAGTAAAACTGAATTACTGTGTTGTGAAATGGTGCATGTCTAAAAAGTGTGTCACCCACAGGAAAAGTTGGGAAAGCTCTGGGTTACAGCATAAGCTAAGGTTGATCTGCACATGGGTTTGGATCCTGGCACCAACCAACCCACTTCTTGATTGATAAGCCCACCTTCCAATCTACCGCCAGAACCCTTGGGATGACAGGGAAGAAACCACTAGGATAGATGCCCTCACATGCCTACATTGCCATCAGGGAGCGCAGGGAAGGTATCTGCCACCCTCCTCCCAAGCAGGGCAGAACCACCTCTGGACACAATCACATTGAGTCCCCTAAGGGACCCCCAATGATACCAATAGCTGAAAGACACTGGTACCCTATGTCCAGGATCCAGGACCCGTGCCAGCCACCTGCAATGTTGTGACAACTGATAATTACAAACAGACAAACCAGCATGAATTCCTGATATCACAGGCCTGCCATAAGAGCAATAGCTGGTGAGAGGGCAGGACACTGCTCAGAAAGCAACTGGCTAGCACGAGAGAGAGAGCTCCTATATAACCCCCCCATCCAACCAGTGTGAAAACTATAGCCAATGAATTCCAACCATGATTTAAATTAATTGGCTGGTGTCTCCTGCCTCTCCCAGGGCCGCATTCAACTGCACAGGTTTCTGGGAGGAAGATGCCACTCTCTACCATGTTTCAGAGGATCCACACGTCATTCCCTTTCCATCCCACAACTTGGCCACTTGGCCATGAAAAGCAGCTCATTTAGTGTCATTCTGGTCAACAACTGGTTATACAGTTTATGGTCCTGACATACAGGTTATCTGAAAGACTGTGTCACCCCTATATAAGTCTGCCTGTAACTTGAGATTATCTAAAGAAACCTTTTTCATTACTCTCACAGGTACGTCTGGGGGAGACATGAGAGAGGGCCATCTCTGCGGCAGCCACCAGGCTCTGAAACTGCCTTCCCAGAGAGGTTAGATTTGTGCCTTCCATGGCATCCTTTTCTATGCAGGTGAACAACCAGGTCTTTGAGGGCTGACTGATGCAGGGCTTTCATGTGCCTTTTTTGTTTATCTTTGTTGTTCCACTTATTTTTTTTAAATCTGCTTTCACTTTTATTAACAGCTGTATAATTTTTAACTTTTTCTGATGTAATTTTTTAAAAATCTGTATCTGTTTTGACTTTTGTAAGCTAACTGGAGTTCCAGATTTGGAAAAAGACAACTGGTTATACAGTTCATGGTCCTCACATCCAGGTTATCTGAAATAAATATGATCAATCAATCAGTCTCCTGGTGCTATTTGCTTTAACTAAGTGTTCTTTGTTTCAGTTGCTTAACAGCATCCCTCTGTAACCAAGCACAGGGCTTTGCTTTTAATTAACCAGCTGCTCAGAAAATTGTGTGTGTATGTGTGTGTGTGTGTGTGTGTGTGTGCGTGCATGTATGTGTGTGCTTTCAAGTTGCTTGTCAACTTATGGTGGACTCCATGAATTTCGTAGGATTTTTTTAGGCAATGAATGCTCAGATTTAGTTTTGCCAGTTCCTTCCCCTGAAATATAGCTGAGAACACCCAGTATTTGTTGGTAGTCTCACATGCAAGTACTAACCAGAGCTAACTTTGCTTAGCTTAATTACCCAGGAACATATGGCAGCATTGGCACACTAAGAGAAGCACAAATTAGTCATTTTCGCAAGTTTAACTCAACCTGATGATTCTAAGTATCAGAAGGAAAGCAGGGAGGTACAAATCAAGTGCTCGCACGGCTTCAGTTCTATGTAAAATGCTCTCCTTTGGCTATGCATTATTTAAAAATGCTAAGAGCTGGTTCAGTACAGAAATAATTGGCTTCAGAAGGGAATATTAGGACTCTCCTTCAGTGAAAGACTTTAAACAGAGATTGTATAGCTATCTTTTGTAATTGTGGTTTCCTGCTCTTGGGAGGGATTTGGAGTAACTGACCCTTGAGATCCTTTCCAGTTCTATGCTTTTATCATTCTAAGTTGTATGAGATCAATTCAGAAAGCAAAAAGGTCTGTGTTAATTTCCGTATTTGCATGTATACAAATATATATAAATTAGAACCTCTGGGTCAGATACACAAATTTGGCCTGTAGTCAAGAGAAGTAATAATACAATTCTATTCTGATTTGGTCAGACCACCTGGAATACTGGGTCCAGTTCTGGGCACCACAATTCAAGAAGGATATTGACAAGCTGGAACATGTCCAGAAGAGGATGACCAAAATGGTAAAAGCCTGGGAAACCATGCCATATGAGAAGTGGCTTGGTGAGATGGATATGTTTAGCTGGAGAAGAGAATGATAAGAGGCAGTATGATAGCTATGTTTGAATCTTTGAAGGAATGTCATATGCAAGATGGAGTAAGCTTGTTTTCTGCTGCTCCAGAGATGAGGGCATGGAGTGACAGCTTCAAACTACAGGAAAAGAAATCCTACTCAAACATTAGGAAGAACTTCTTGTTGGTAATGCCAGTTCGACAATGGGATACACTGCCTCAGAGTGTGGTGGAATCTCCTCCTTTGGAAGTTTTTAAACAGAGGCTGGATGGCCATCTGTTGGGAATGCCTTGATGGTGCATTCCTGCATGGGGGTTGGACTTAATGGCCCTTGTGTCTCTTCCAACTTTATGATTCTGTGATTGAACCTGATTATCAGCTCTTGAGTATGAATTTTATTTTAAATATTCCAAATACTGGCTAGACTGTAGATGATTTGCCATTTGGCATTCTAAATTAATTAAAAATTGTAGTTCTTCTATTCCTTGTGTGCCATGTAGGAAAGAAATAATTTTAACATATTTTACAACTAACGTTTTAAGTACAACAATTCTTTCACAAGCTAATAGAAGGAATATATTTGTATGTCTATTTGCATTAAGGTTTGTATCACCTAAGTGCATAATTAAGCACTACTTGATTGGGGCACTTCTACATTTGCCTTGTAATTTGTAATCGCTGAGCAATCATCTTGATCCAAAGGACCAGAAAAAATAGTTAGAATCTTTCCTGTCATACTAATTGTCATTGGACCAGTTAATTTGGTAAAAGCATAAGGAAATGTTTCAGAAGTCCAAGATTCCCTTATGCCCAATGAATTCAGAAGGTCCATAAAGACATAAACAGTATTTTTTCCTTCAAATACTTTCTAAACATAAAGCAATGTGCTGTTTCTTTGAAAATTGTCTGTTTACCCAGACAATTAGAAGATCAATCATGTTTTCTGTCAGTTTTATTACTAACAAACAATCCTGCCCCACTTGTCAGAACTGCTTGTAGGAAAAGACTCATCAACAGCAGAATACATCGTGCCATTCTTTGCCTAATAATTGGAGTTAAGAGGTGGCTGCTGTGTTGCAGAAGCCCTTCTGTGGGTGTTTATATTTTTTTAATATGTCATTTCTTCCTTTGCTCCTAAGAAACAAGCACAACCTTTACGAAAAATGTGACACATACCATCACTCACTCAGAGTTGGCCTGTGTTCCCATGACAACTAGTATAAATGTAGTTGCAGGAAAACTAAGAACATGGGGTATACTTAATTCTCACAAGTCCAAAGCATGAATGAAAGCCAAAGGGAGTGGGACAATGCACTGACTTATGGGGATATAGAATGAGACTTTTGGGACCACATCCCCCAGGTGGCTTGGCTAGTTGTCATGGATTATCGAAGCTGTAATCCAAAGCGTCTGGAAAGCACCAAGTTTGGGAAGTCTGCCTTAGAAGGACTGTGGTTACAGAATGGTCACAGACATAACTGATGAGGGTAAATATGTTAATAACATAATATGACAAAGATTTGGTGTCTGGTTAAAGAAGATGCAACTTCTGAATGCTCTGGCTTTTATTTATTTATTTCTTGCATTTTTATCCTTTCTTTCCACTTTAAAATTAGTGCTCAAGTATAACCTAAGTATACTAAGTATAACCACAACCAAAGTAAACAATAAAACCTTTAAAAGGAACACAAAGATTAATACACCCATAGAAAGAAACATTTGAAGTAAAATTTCTTTTTACTCTTTTAAAAGCCTCAACTGTGGGAACAGATTTTAGCTTTGATAGCCTTCCTCTGTCCTATAGAGTCTAGAGCATACTTTTTCTTCTTCTATAGCATTTTATTACCTTGTTCTATAGTCTAGGCCAGGGTTGGACAAAGTGTGGTACACAGGCCACATGTGACCTTTGGGGCAGTTTTTGAGGCACTCATGGACCCCTAGAGTAAAAATAAAAGAAATCCCCCTCAGCCATTTTAGGCATGGGAAAGACCTTTTTTAAAACCACAGATGATTTCTGGTCACTTTGTCCTGTGCCATCAGCCAGACAAGGCTTATAGCTATCTAATTAGAGCCTCTTATCAGCAGCTGCAAGAAGTTTGTATTAGTTTGTTAGCAAATTACTGGTCATTGTTTTGTGGTCCAAATTCACCGTACATCCAGAACAACAACCCAGTGGCAAAGTCTGTACTCAAGGCAAAGATCAGGGTTTCTAGAAGTATGAGCAAGGAATCTGCATATAAGCCAGGTTCCTTTTACCAATAGGAACAGTTGACTGCAACAACTTCCTCCCATTCTGGTCCCTCTTTATATAGACCTAGAGCCTTTCACAGCTGTTTGCCTAATTAATGAGTCCTTACTATATAAATGCTCCAGGACGCTTGGGCTTTCTCTTTACCACCTACACTGCCTGATGTAAATATTGTCCCTCTCATATCCCTGTGTTGTGGCTGTTGGGAAAGGGTCTTGTCTGGGTCCTGGGATGGGAGTATGACATACTTTCTGTTTTGAAAAAGACCTCTTCTGGGCCTAAAATGACCAGGAGGACCAAAACCATGATGCAAATGCCACCCCACAGCTCCTACAGGTCATTGGGTGCTGTTTGGGAGCATTTTTATTTTATTTTTTGCACTGGGGGCATGGGATGAGTTGCACACACACCCCTAGATCTCAGGGGAGGCTCTTGGAGCCTTCTAACTTCTCACAGTTTCCTTTCTCTGGTCCAGATCCTGTGGCATGCCTTCTCACTTGAACCATCAGAGCTGGTTTCAAGAAGCCAGTGCTCTTCAAAGTATTTTGTGTTTTGACCTCTTTCTGAGCCTCGTACCTCTTCCAAGTCTACCAGAGAATTGTGCTAAATACACAAGTATTAAAAATAGTAAACTATAAGAACAACAGCAAAACAAAAAGAGTGATAACAATCATTGCAATTCAAAACAGCCATTCTACCATAACATTTATGAACAGCACTGTGAAACATGGTCATGGCTGCCATTAGGCTGGGTGCCAGGGCACTGTGCCAGAGCATCTGCTACTCACTCTTACTGCTACTCGGAGAGCTGCCAATGTTGTCTACCAACTCTACTGCCCCCATTAGAAGGAGGAGAGGGACCAAATGGAAACAGTCTCATCCCCTCCCAACACAGAGAAGAAGGCTGCGATTCCCCAGAAAGAAAGAGGGTATAACCATGGCATTTCTGTACCCTTGGTATGCCAGAAAATGGCTTTACGCAGAAGTGGCTATTTTCTGAACTAGCCAGTTTTATAGAAGACCTGCCTTCTGGTCTTGTAGTGATACCATGGATGTATCTTCCTCTTTCATGCATGTGTTTGCATGCACAAGTTCTGCTGCTGTGTCCCCTTCCTCCTCCTCCTCCTCTTCCTCCTTTTTTGGGGGGAGGAATGGCACTGGGTGCATGTAATTCTCCTCCAACCTCCTACTGTGGGTGTGGAATATCACTTTTGTTAGTATCTCTCTCTTTCTCTAATGTGACAGCATGGGTGGACTCTACTGAAGTATGTGGGGTGATTCTTCATTTCCCACCTCTAATGGTAGGAGAGTTTGTCCCATCCTTGATAACAAGAGCAACATATAGCAAAAAAATTACTGAACTACCTTCTTCTTTAAAATTAATATCCTCTTGAATTTTAAATTTAAAAACAGGAAAGAAGCAAATTCCAGAAACACGGGGCCACCACTAAAAAGACACCATCTCTTCCAGTTTACCTTTCCTACAAATTGGGATTCTACAACTGATCTTAATGACTGGGGAGATTTACACAAATGCAGACAAACCTTTAAGCAACTTGATCACTGTCCAAAGGGATAGAAATGTAAAAGTCCCCATGCTTGTATCTAAGATCTGTGATTTCATCAGTTCAGATAGACCTTCCACCAATGCACACAGCAACAGGCCCTTTCCGCACCAGGCTATTAAAATGGTGCAGAGCGACCTCCGACGGAGGTCTTCTGCACCGTAGAGTGGACTGGGACAGACTACCTTTTGTAGTTCCGCACCTCAGTCCGGTTCAGAGCGACTGGAACTGGTTGCGCAGCGTGCTTTTTAAAAACCTCTTTTTAGAGGTTTTTAAAAAGCATGGAGCACACAACTCTGTGTCGCTCCATTCCTGCACTCTGGTGCAGATTTGCAGGTGCACACAAGTGCGTGCCTGCAGATCTGCCGGGGGCGGGCTTTAGGCTGGCGAGCTTCTCTGGTTGGCGGAGAGCCTCCACCAACCGGAAGCCACCATTTTGGACGCCGGAGCAGCGCGGAGCAACGAGCTCACACTGATCCTCATCCTGACAGACTCGCCTGGACTGTGAAGAAGTCTGGTGAGTAGCATTTTTTCATGGTTCCTTTCCCACGTGTGGAAAGGGCCTATGTCACACCTTCATTGTATTCACAGACACAGTTCTTTTAATCCCTGGAACATCATTCTCCGCTTCCAGGTATGGTCGAAGATATGGAAGAAGTCATATTCCAGAGCTTTCCAAACTATGTATCACGACACATTAGTGTATCGCCTGCAGTGTGTAGCTGTGTCACACAAATGTAATAAATGGAGGGGCTGTCTCTCCCACTACTGCAGCGGGCCAGGGCCAGGTGAAAGGGGTCTCTCTGCTACCACCACTGCCCCAGGCTGAGGAAGACCTTGGCAAGGGCTGTGGTGGGCCAGGGCCAGGTGAGGCGCTGCCTTTCCCACCACCACCGCTGTCACCCTGGGCCAAGGAAGACCCTGGCGAGGGCAGCAGCAGTGGGTCAGGCTTGGATGGAGGGGCTGCCTCTACTTATTGAATTACTCACTGAATGACTGTGTCACAAAATGATGCATGTCTAAAAAGTGTGTCACCAACATGAAAAGTTTGGAAAGCTCTGTCATATTCACTCCAGTGCATGTAGGAGAACTCCAGCGCTATCCTCTTCTGTGGCAAAATGATAAAGTCTGCTGACTACGGACACAGATTATGCTCCCAAGTTCAACAAAAATACGAAGCAACTAAATGGCAATTGCTATGACGTTTGTTTCTCTCCTTATTTTCACCATATGTCTGAGCTGCATACTAACTTCACTTTGTATTCATTTTGGATTCCCAAAGCCCCAGAAGCCACAGCAATTAGCATACATTGGTTTTAAATGATTTTGTGCAAATATATTTTGTCTTGTGTGTTTGGAGGCATTTATAAAGCATTGCTTCTCCAAATATCAACTTTCCAAAACCAACCCAAATGGTATGCCTGCATTTCAATGTTTTCTTCCTACATTTTATTTGAAGCATCTGTAGGAATTCGCTCTCCCTCTCACAAAATATGATGACCATAGAGGATGACAAAATATGATGACCACAAAATATAACGACTGGTAGCCCCTTCCAACTATACCCTCCATTTTAGTTTAGTTTTGTTTTGTTTTTAAAAAGGAAAGTCTTGCATCTTTCCTTCCTTTCCTTTTTTTAAATATTGACAGAAAATATATACCCTGCCCTTCTGCTGTTAATCCATCACTAGCAGCAATTAAAACTAGTCACAAAACACAATAAAATGACAAAAGAACAATGGAATAAAGATGAAGATATGTTCCACAACTATATAGAATACACAAGAAGCAAATGCTTACCTAGGCAAGAAGATACTTCTCGTACAGTGACGTACTATCTGATACTAGAGATAGCATACTTAATAAGCAAGGTTAACTGTTTAATAAACCATGAATAAACTAAGGGCCTTTCTACACTACACTGTTGTAGTGCTATTATTCCACTGTCAACATTCTGTGGAATTCTGGGATTTGTAGTTTACTGAGGCCAAAGAGGTCTCTGGCTGAGAATTCAAAATGTTCCTCCCTAAACTGCAAACCCCAGGATTCCATGGGATGGTAACAGTGGAATACTAGTGCTAGAACAGTGTAGTGTGCAAAGGCCCTTAAAAATTTGATTCCCTAACACTAGTAATGGGGTTGAAGTTTAGCTATAAAGTTTATGTTAAAACTGCCATTTAAGTTTAAAGCACGCATCCAAAGAATACACTCTTCTGTGTAATAAATATAAGTTGTCCCTTTCTGCTAGAAAATCTCTAACCTCATTGTAAACTTAATTGATTTTAATTAGTTAATATCTACTCCCTTGAGAAAGTGCCAGACAACCTTCCCTCCTGTGGCAAAGAGTTCCACAGATTAGGTGTGGCTACTGAGAGACCTTTCTTGTATCAAATGACACTTCCAAGGCTGGTAAGTCTCTGTTCTTCTTTCACTGGCTCTTTCTTCTCCACTCTCTCTCTACACAACAAAAAAATCACTATGAAAATGAGAGAGGCACATGTCCACATCCCAACCCAGATGTTCTAGATGTTGCTACATATTCAGTGTGCTGGAAAAATACAGGCCAGAATAAAAATACTGCATTTCTTTATTTTTGGAGGCTAAATCTGTAGATGATGGCCTTAAAAGAACAGATTGACTTAGCTTCCAGATTCTCTGCATTGAGAGAAATATTCAACAAGAGGACACATCAGGGGTGGACACTTTTGGTGGGTGTGGGTGCCACCATTCCACCCCATAATCCCTTATGAGTTACACTGTCACCTCCTGCTGAAACTGGTAGAGACTAGAACTTATTTTTCATTAAAGCAAGGCATGTAGATGGGTACACCAACTCTTCTGAATGAATAAAACAAAAAAGTTCAAACTACTCCAAACTGTTCTTCTGCGAGTCAGGATATGCTCAATGTGTTATTCCATCTGTCAAAGGACTTTACATGCCATCAACAGATTCAATTCTGGCTTCACAGAGGCTTGCCAATAAAGACTAACACTGTAACCCGATGACCCTTCAGAGCATATGTTTTCACAGGTGCATTCCAGAGAGAGTCAGTGCTCACTATACCACTGTGAACACTCTCAAGTTTTGCTTACTTTTGGAAGCTAAGCAGAGTCAGTCCTGGTTAGTATTTAGATGGAAAAACCCCAGCAATCTCCTGCTGAGCATAGGAAAAGAGAGCCACTATCAGTCAGAGTTGACAATGCTATGCTAGATGGATCAATGGTCTAACTCACCGTAAAGCCCCTGCCTATGTTCCTAACCTGGAGATATTTTTCCATTACACACACACACACACACACACACACACACACACACACACACACACCTGCTGATGTAGGAACAGTTCTGTTCTGTCTGCCTTTTCAATTATTTGTCTTGATGAGGAAGAGAACTGTGGCATTTGAAGTAGTTACAGTGGCCCCTCCACATTAGCAAGGATTTGGGGTGCAAAACCCTTGTGAAAGTGGGAAAACCTCAAATAATTCCCCCCATGATCCCCCTCCTATTCCCCTCCAGAGTCCCACCTCCCATTCCCTTGCCTTTGCCCAAGATGCTCCTGCAGGGAAGAAAAAAGTCGAGGTAGAGGGCTTACTGGTACTTTCCCCTCAGACAGAGACGAGCAAAGTACTGAGTTCTGGCATTCTAGGTACTTCCAGTTGCCATCTTGAGAAAGATTCCTCCCAGAGGGGATGGGTAGGAGGCCCTTACACAGCAGATTGTGCAGCCACGTGGCAGAGAGGACATGCCTCCAGCAGGGGGGTTTGCTTGCCTAAAAGGAAAAAAACATCCATTTTAAACACAAGCCTCTCCAGCCTGGGGTGAGGAATGCAAAGGAATAGGAGGAGGAGAATGGGGGGAAGACAAGCATGTGCCTCATGAATAATTAAATTCATGAAAGTCAAACCCACAAAGATGGAGAGAGGACTGTACACTCTTTCACCTTGGATGATCTCTCTTGATGGAACGTCAGAGACATTTTATGGCATGTATCTTGCCTGGTCGGAGCCCGCAGGAGCTGGCTTGATGTTTAACAAAACTAGTTTTCAATCTGAGCCCTTTAACTGTTGATGTATGTCTATAGCCATATTGGGTTCTTTCAGTCCCATTATATGTTCCTTTCCCTTTATGCCCAACTTCCATTTGTAATAGATCCATTTGCTTTAATAATAGCAACAGCAGTCCCATCTGCAGCAGGGTGTGCAACTTGCAGCTCTCCAGACTTTAGACTGCAGATCTCATCAGCCTCAGTGAGAACTGTTAGTGAAGAGGGATGATGGAACTTACAGTGCCACAAGATGTGGTTGCCACTTACTACAGTCCTTGGGAAAACAGTCTGGATATTCCCAGCAACAACATAGAGCAGTAAGCTGTCTTTGTTGTCATGTAAAGTGTTTGGGAATAACTTGGTCTTGAAAGGCCAGTTAAGACCCATTTAGCTCCTAGTGCAGATGACAATTATGCAAATTGGTCTGCAGATATCGATCAAAGCAGCTGCTTGTTTGGATGGCTGTGTGGTTTTCATGATGGGCACTTGTATTTCCAAACTGAGCACTACAGCACTGTGATGCATCAGTTCAACTGTCTGAATAAGACCTCATTCCTAGTGAAAAAAGCATATGGTGGGGAGGCTATTCTCTTCCATGTTCACGGTGCAATCTTGAAAGAATAGCAGCTGGAAAAGCCATGCAGCACCAGTAATATCTAGGCCAGGCTTGGGCAGATTCTGAAGGTCAGGCAACATTTTGGGTCACACCAGCCCCAGAGACCTGCAAAACAAATGAAACAAATGAAACCAAAGCCAGGAATGGCCAGAAGTGTACTTTTAAAAAACATTTCTTTTATGAAGGGGCCAAAACAAGGTGCAAGAACTTCTATGCATTGTTTTAGAGCAAAGTCGGTGCTCCTGGAGCCTTACAGGAAGAGAAATTACAAACATTTCTGCTGAATTTTTTTGAACAGCAGCAGCCTTTGGATGCCCCATGTACCCTATGGGCCACAAGATTCCCATCCCTGCCCAAGGTTTAAGTACATGCACATCTTACATCAGCATTCCACCATCACCATTGCAACTGAAAAAATTGCATATGTTTTTAATATGCAACGTTCTGTTATTGCCATCTACCTGTTCTCTGGCAAAAGGCATCAGCAGATGATCATCATCCATCATCATTGTCATCTTCACAATGCTTTGATATAGTCTAATTGGCAAATATTAATTGCCATGACATTAAATTGTATACAGTTATGGCTGAAAGGCCATGAGGAGAAGGGATGCCATCCGGGAAGATGTGCAGGTGTTACTGACTGGAGTTTTGGACCACCAATGACTTGAATTCTATTACACAATCTAAGATTCAATGAGGTATTGTCAGATAATGTAGCATGTCCCAAGCAGTGTTATTTTTTGTAACTGTGCCATTGTGATCCTATCTGTGACAATTTTGTCACAGATGTGCATTAAGATGTGCAAAAGTAGGTCAGAGGTGACCTCAGCATGGCCAAGTCGTAAGTTGTGGATTGATGGGAAAGCCTGACTTAATGGCTCTAAGCTAATCCTCTCAACTGCTCAACCTCAGGAAATAATAATCAAAGAAAATGCCCAGATGCAGCAGGCAAGCACTCCTGCTGTGTTCATTTCCTACTGAAACCTTCTCCATTCACATTACCCAATCAAGATATTGAGAAGCTGTCAGGACTCCCATCAATATCGGTCACCTAACAGTAAGACATCAACTCATTCCTGACCCCATCGTATCTGTTGCAAACACCTTTCTTTACTTAGCCAAAGAGCCATTTATACCTATGCCCTCAAGGTAAAAATCAGATAGAAAAACCCAAGGAGTTCAAGCTAATCTTTTCCCTGATCTCAGAACTTTGCATTTCAGAGCAAGCCCAGATAAGACAATCAGAGACCATCCCTTTTGATCTCACCCTACAAAGACCTTTCCTACACACCCTTACTGGTTACCACAGTTCCCATAAATTTTGTCACTCCAGTGTCAAAGCAATCATCTATCCTGGTACCCTTTGGTCAGTCCTGTAAGAAAGTTTTAGCCTTTGCCAGAATATCCCTTCAGGATAGAAAAAAGGGTATAGAAAGCCTGACTTTGTTGTCAGCAATTTATATCATTGCCAGTGTAATACATGAAGCCCAGATTGCTGTGCTACTGTCGGGCACCTGTCTGAGTCTCTCTGCTTTTATTCTTTTCTTCAGGACTTGTAGCTATCACCCTTTTTCATCCTTAATCTCTCTTTATCCAACCTTAATGCCTTCTTTTCCAATAGCCTTGTATGATTCTTAAGAGTGTCTCCTTGTGTGTGTGTGTTGTCATTTCTAATGAAACACATTGTTTATCTTTGGACTGGAACCTATCTGCAGTTAGTACTAGTATACATAGGTGAAAAGATCCTGCTGTTATCCTCCTCCAGCATGTCTCCTCTGAGCTATAATATCCCCAAATTCTAAAGAGACATTAGCATTACAGAGAGGAGTAGGCAGGAAAACCCAGTGCTGATGGGTCTGTGATTATCCTTTTAAGACCACAGGCTACAAGCACTCCTGAGAACAATGGAGGGCAAAACTGCACAGCTGAAGCAATAAGGGATCCTCCTGTGATTTTATTCTATGGAAATATTCCCTAGACCCCCTGCCCAACCAGAGATTAATAGATTATCATGACTCCCACCAATGTTTTGTCACCTAAAGTTAAGACAATCAGTCCATTCAAGGTTCCTTTGTCAACCCCGTGAGAAAGTAGTTACTGCTTTGTCCATGCACTCTCCTTCAAGGATAGAAAATAGGATATAAAAGCCCCGACTTAGGCCCCAGAAAATTGTAGTATATTGGGCATATTACGCTGCATGTGGCACCCCAGATTCCCGTTCCTCTGCACTATCTCAGATGCATTCTGAGTCACTTCAACCTTCCGCTTCAGGACTGGTAACTATCACCCTTTTCACCCAATCTCTCTCTGTCCAATCTTTCTTGCCTCACTTTCTGATAGCCTTGTATGGTTTGGGGATTTTGTGTGTTAAATCCAAATAAAATGCTCTGCTAATTTTTTAACTGGTGTCCTCTCTACAGTTAGTACTGATATTCACAGGTGAAAAGATCCTGACAGTACCTCCCTCTCTTAGGCCTCCTTTGAGCTTCAATTCCCCAAATTCTAAGGAGATGCTGGCACTGTGGGTGGACCTCAAAGCCCCCCACCTTTTAGGGTAAAACTGGTAATAAGCTGATCAGAAGGTGAGCTGCTTTCAGAGAGTCACCTGCTGCTCTGAAAGCAGATAAAGCACCAGAAACAGATTGATACACTTAAATCTCCCAGTGCTTAACAGCAATTGAGGCTGCAAAGCAAAATATTACAGCCCAGATCTGCACTATATCTCCTCAGGCTATGCCTGTTTGGCTGATAAGAGGAAATGTACAAATCAGAGTGCTGCGTTTTCCAAAGGCATAATATAACTGCTACAAAGTTTATGGAACTCCTGGGTTCCCTGTTTGTGACAGGAAATAGTATATTTCCCAAGAATGTTGTAGAACTGCTTTGTGCTACATTTTAATCCCGCCAGTCTTGATGTCTTTACTTCAGCCCTCTGACATTTACGTATTTCTATTACTCATTATATATGAGCCAAGGAACTCACTGGGGTCTATAGTCAAAAGAGCTGTTTCTCACAGTGATCTACTGGTCTGGTCACAAATACATTTCCCACTGATATGTAAATTTTGAACTTAATACAGCCGGTTAAATTTACAGCTAGACCATTAATCCTGTTACTTCCTTCAATACACTTATGTCAATAGCAAATGTTCCTGCTCTCCCCCTGCTGAAACTAGAAGCAGACTCTACTCATTTCAGAGTCAGAGGATCACTACTGAATTCTTCAAAAATGAACTAGATTTTGGTGGAACATTTCCCGCCAAGCGATATTTTTAAGGATTATACTCCAAAAACATTAAAGTGAGCATACATTTACAGAGAGAAGGAACAGTGCTCTCATGCCTCAAAACAGAGCTTGATAAAAATTACTGTTTTGTTGTATGGCTCTCTTTAGCCTGCTTGTTACAGGATTCTGGGAGCTGAAGTCCACAATTTAATTTTACCAATCTTTGCCATAGAGTGTAGCATGGTTATGGGGTTCAATTTTGCTTTACTTACGTACTGGGTTGGTTCTAGACTTGCGCATGTGCAAACTGGGGTGGCATAAGCAGGCTTCTGTAGCTCTACTTTCCCCAACAGCCCCTCCAGCCCCATGAAAAGGCTACTTTGTGGCTTGAGAACTCCAATGAAAGGAGAGAGCTGCAGTGCAGGGAGACCTCAGCCATGGTAGCCTTCAGGGCTGTCTTGGTAGAATGCAACTCAGAGGTTGTTTTACAGTGGTCCTGTTGCTTTCTGGAAGAGCAAACCCAGGATGCTGAGGGAATCCTGTTTCACCCCTTGGCCATCAGTCTGTGGAGTCCCTCAGGGCTCAGTTCTGTATCCCATACTATTTAACTTATTCATGAAATCAGTGGCAATTTTCTTTTTTAAGTGTGAGCTTTAATGAATTTCAATCCACTTCACAAAAGTTTGTGCTGAGTATTCAGTCTGAGTATTCGATTAATTGCTCTAGGTCAGAGATACTGCTAGTAGGAGATAAGACAGACTCTAGCATATTTAAAGCATGGCCGTTTCTATATTGCTGAAATTCTCTTACTTATTTTGGTATAATTATCCCTAAGTACTTATCTCAGATGATTAATTTTTATACAAAAATATTGCATAAGATTTAGAAAGATGGGCAGGCTTAAAGATGAGTCTGTGCTTAAAGATGAGTCAGTTAAAATGAATGTTATCCCTAGAATTGTTTATGTTATTAATGGAATTCCTCTGACTTTATGGGGGAATCCAGATATGAAAACTGGTAAGGAACTATTTTTATGAAAGGTATGGGCAACAATGGTATGGTTATCTTAAATCAGATACTCGTTGTTGATTATGTTTTTGCCATTTTGCAGAAAACTACCTGTATCAGCTACATAACAATATCTACAACTAAAACATTTGTTACAATCCAGATTTGACCCTGCAGCTTTAAATGCATCCAAGGTTTCCTTAAAATTGAAGGCCTTAATTGAGGCCAACCAAGTATCCAAACCAACAACTTATGTATATAAATTTCTGTTATTTATAAATAAAAATGACATGCGAGGTTTATAGCAAGAATGGAATAATAGACAATTAGATTATCCAGTTCTGACTGTCTTGCAGACAATTTCATGGTCCAGAAGGTGGAAGAGGCGACAAGGGGATCAAATATTCTGGATCTGATCCTGACCAACAGGGAAGACCTTGTTAATGACGTAGAACTGGTTGGATCTTTAGGAGAGAGTGACCATGCCCTATTAGAATTTGGCATTCAGTGGGGAAGAGAAGGCAAGTGTAGCCAGGCATTCGTCTTAGATTTTAAAAAAGCAGACTTCTGTAAACTGAAGGAGCTGCTGGCTGAAATCCCGTGGTCAAGAATAGTCAATGAGAAAGGAGTTCAGGATGCATGGGAGTTCTTTAAAAGGGAGGTACTGAAGGCACAGGCTAAAACTGTGCCATTAAGGAGGAAAAATGGAAGGCATCTGAACAAACCGGAATGGTTGACTAAAGAACTCTCAGCTGAGCTAAGTGTTAAGAAAAACATGTACAGGAAATGGAAGAAGGGGAAAGTCACCAAAGAAGATTATAAGCAAGTAGCCAGGAGATGTAGGGAGAAGGTCAGAAAGGCTAAAGCACAGAACGAACTTAGGCTGGCCAGAGACATTAAAAACAATAAAAAGGGCTTTTTTAAATACGTCCGCAGCAAAAGGAAAAAGAAGGAGACGATAGGGTCACTGCTCAAGGAAGATGGTGAATTAATAACAGGAGGAAGAAAAAAGGCAGAACTCCTCAACACCTTCTTCGCCTCAGTTTTTTCCCAAAAGGATAAAAACACTCAACCTGGCGGTTGGGAAGCAGGTGAGGAAGTGGGGGTAATGCCACACAGAATAAATAGAGAGGTAGTACAGGAATACCTGGCCACACTGGATGAATTCAAGTCTCCAGGGCCAGATGAATTGCATCCTAGGATTTTAAAAGAACTAGCAGAGGTCATTGCGGAACCTCTTGCTATAATCTTTGAAAACTCTTGGCGGACCGGAGAAGTTCCGGCAGACTGGAGGAGGGCAAATGTTGTCCCCATCTTCAAGAAGGGAAAAAAAGAGGACCCAAATAATTATCGCCCAGTCAGCCTGACATCAGTACCTGGAAAGATCCTGGAGCAGATCATCAAACAGTCAGTTTCTAATTACTTAGAAAACAATGCCGTAATTACGAAAAGTCAACATGGATTTCTCAAAAATAGGTCATGCCAGACTAATCTTATCTCTTTTTATGATAGAGTTACTTGCTTGATAGATGAAGGGAATGCTGTGGACATAGTATATCTTGATTTCAGTAAGGCCTTTGACAAAGCTCCCCATGACATTCTTGCAAAGAAGCTAGTAAGATGTGGACTGGACAGGGCTACTGTCAGGTGGATTTGTAACTGGTTGACTGACCGTACCCAAAGGGTGATCACCAATGGCAGATTATCATCCTGGAGAGAAGTGACTAGCGGGGTGCCACAGGGTTCTGTCCTGGGCCCGGCGCTGTTCAATATCTTCATTAATGACTTGGATGAAGGAATAGAAGGCACGCTAATCAAATTTGCAGATGACACCAAATTGGGAGGGGTTGCTAATACGCCTGATGACAGGATCAAAATTCAAAAGGACCTGGACAGATTGGAGAGCTGGGCCGTGGCTAACAAAATGAATTTCAACAGAGAGAAATGTAAGGTCCTACACTTAGGCAGAAAAAATGGTATGCAGAAATATAGGATGGGGGACACATGGCTGGCTAACAGTACGTGTGAAAGGGATCTAGGAGTCTTCATAGACCACAAGCTGAACATGAGTCAGCTGTGTGATGCGGCAGCCAAGAAGGCCAACGCAATTCTTGGTTGCATCAATAGGAGTATGGTGTCTAGATCGAGGGAGGTATTGGTACCACTTTATTCTGCATTGGTTAGACCTCGTCTTGAATACTGTGTCCAGTTCTGGGCACACCAATTCAAGAAGGATATGGATAAGCTGGAGCAGGTCCAGGGGAGGGCAACCAAAATGGTGAGGGGCCTGGAAGCCATGCCCTATGAGGACAGACTTAGAGAGCTGGGTATGTTTAATCTGTAGAAGAGAAGGTTGAGAGGGGACATGATAGCCATGTTTAAATATTTGAAGGGATGTCATGTCGAGGAGGGAGTGGGCTTGTTTTCTCCTGCTCTTGAGACCAGGACAAGGAGCAACGGATGCAAGCTGCAGGAGGGGAGATTCCACCTGAACCTCAGGAGGAATTTCCTGACGGTCAGGGCTGTCCGGCAGTGGAATGTGCTGCCACAGAGTGTGGTGGAGTCTCCTTCTTTGGAGGTTTTTAAGCGGAGGCTGGATGGCCACTTGTCGGGAGTGCTTTGAGGGTTTTCCTGCATGGCAGGGGGTTGGACTGGATGGCCCTTGTGGTCTCTTCCAACTCTACATTTCTATGATTCTATGATTCTATGATTCTAATCCATGTGTATCAGTTTTAGCATCTACAACTAGTATGGCTATAGATTGCCTTATACAACAGAAATTGGTCTTTCGGATATATTGGTTACCAAAACATCTGTTCAAGAAAATCCTTTTTTAAATCAGCAAATTGCAGGAAATACAATATTGTTAAAGCTTCCTTGATGCATATGTTTTGGAGCTGTCCTATGGAAGCTACCTTCTGGGCGGAAGGAATCACATGAGTAAATTTGGTTTTGGAAGCTTCTTAGATATTCTTTTGAATTATTTACCTATTTCTTGGAAATTAACAGATGGCCAATGGAAATGTATTTTTTATGCCCTATTGGCTGCTAAAAGACTGATAATTCATTATTGGAAAGATCATTTTTCTTCACCTGTGATCCAGTGGATAGAAGGTCTAACACAACTTGCAACATTTGAAAGAATGATCTATAGATGAAATTTACAAAAGGACTTACATTGGATATTTGGTCAACTTTAATAGAAGTTTACAACTAATGTGGGTATTATTATTATGATGATGATGATGATGATGATGATGATGATGTTCCTATTTTTCTTATACTGGAACATTATTGTAAGTAATTGAGAGTCCTTTTGAATGCAAATAAAAAATTAAAAAGCTTGTGCTAAAATTCAAAAAAGTGCATGCTAAAATATTAGTTAGTCTTAAAGGTGTTTGATTCTTTCTTTGCCCCTTGGCTTTTTCTTTTTCATGTTGCAATAAACTAATATGGTTACCTCTTTGAAAACAGTGCAAATTGAGGAAGGGAGAAGTGTGATCTTATTGTCTTTGGACACTGGTCACTTCTGCTGCTGGCAAGACAGTCCCCAGCGGGTTTCCTGGGTGGCATTCTGATCCTCAGACTGAGTCAGACCAGTGGGCCATCTAATCAAGGTTACACCCATTGTTTTCTAGGCGATCTTTTTAACTTGACTTGCCAGAAATTGAATTTGGGATCTTTGGCTTGCAGCTGTATCGTCTGTGTCCCACCTCTTTCTCCCATTTTCTCTCACTGACTCTTAGGCCCTTTTCACACCTTATCTGTTCCCGGCGGCATCTGGTGGGGATCCCAGCAGTGGCTCTGCTGAGAGGGGAGTGTAACGGGAGTGCTCCCCTCCATATCAGCTGCCTCCATGATCCAGGAAGCATGATGGCCCCACCTCTTCCTGTTGTAGTGCAGCCGAGTACTTTCTTAGGCTGGACTGTGGTAGGAAGTGCAGCCATTGTGCTTCTGGATCGTCTGCACACCAGGTAAGTGTGGGATGGCAGTGCGATCATGGGTCATTGATGGGGAAAACCCATCAGTGATTTATTCTGTGATTGTACCACCTGGGGACGGGAGAAGATTGGAACTGTGACGACATTATGTGTAACCGTCATTGCAATCCTGTCCTTCTTCCATCCCTATTACAGGATGACAAGGGACTTAGTCACAGAAGGCAAAAAGGGCCTTAGTCGCAAATGGGCTAGAGGAAACAACCTCACAGCTCTGGTTCCACTTATGGACTCAGAGGCACATCACTACTAAGGCCCTTTTCGCACAGCATTTTTCATGCGAAAGGGTCCCTCAGCCGTTGCACAAATGTGAAGAGCAGCCCACATGACGCACTCACATTTGTGCGACGCTCCAGGGCCTGGCAGGCACCGCTCACGCACTTTTTCATTTTCGGCTTTAAGCCGAAAATGGTGCACAGTTGCGCATTGCTCCCAGGCCCCGCATGCACTTATCTTGCATGCGGAGCCTCGGGAGCCAAGCCGGTCACGCTTCCTGTCTCAGTGCAGCCTGGGAAGGTCTCAGGCTGCACTGTGAAAGAAAGAGGCGGTGCTCTTGCACGAGCAGGAAGCTTGTGTGGAGCTGAAGAAACCTGGACACGAGAGACTCTCACAAGAGGCTGCTTGTGCGAGCACCACACCCCAGTGCTGAGAAACGGTAGGATACGGAAAGGGCCTTAGACTTCTTTTTTCGTAGGTTAACATGAAAAGTAAAAAGGAAACAACCTTTGAAGGACAATAACAAGCTGTTCCTTGAGTAAGTGCTTGCTTGTCTCCTCCCAGCTGGACTTTGCTGGCTCTCCCACTCTCTTCTCTGGGCTAGCTTGCTGCCCAGGTCTCTGACCTTGACAGAAACAGGGTACTTAAACCCCAGGTTTTGGCCAGTCAACTTGCAGTACACGGATTGCTGGTTGCTACTCTGCCACTCTGATTCCTCATTTTGTACTGTCCTTAGATTTGCATCTAATTCACATTGTTGCTTCTTCACTGCTCTTCTGGATTGGTATCAGAATATCACTCACTTCACCCTGAAATCTTGCTATCCAAAACTTTCCTCCCATTTCCTTCAGTTAGTCTTGTGTGATTGCCTGGATCTTGTGTGTGTGGTTGCAATTCCCCCAATAAAACACATTGCACTTACTTTCTGATCTCTAGCTGGTTTTTCTCTAAAGAAGTATTGGTAGACACTGGTGTAAAAGATCTCATTAGGTTACCCCCCCCCCCCCCCGCAGGCCTCCTCTTTGAGTAATAATTTCCCACTGTTCTGCAGAGGTACTGACTTTGTGGGTGGACCCCTGAGTCACCCACAGTTTGGGACAACTATACATAACACTATCATGCACCCACATCAATTAAAAAAAAACTTACAAGATTGGCATATACAACTATAAGTAAGGCCCTCCTCATAACAGTAAGTGTAAAACTATGGCAAAATCTGGAAAGTGCAAGTGATTTCATAGCTGCAGTGTGGTGTCCTTGAAAAGATCTCTGATTGTGACCATTTTTGCCCAAATCTAAGATACAATGCCCACAAACAAAGAGCTAGGCTCAGCTGAACTGAGAAGCCACCATGGGCTCTTAGAGGTGAGACCAAAGATGAGTGGACATTTGACTACCTTGACATTTGTAATAGTGGAACTTCTTCTGAGAAAACAGTTGAGCAGGGATCCAGGTGTGCTGGCAAGGTAAATAGTCTCTCCTATCTTTTTGTGGGAAAAGGAAAGCAAAATAGAAAACCTAGAGAAGCATGATTCATGCTTAAGAGTATTGCATAAGCTAATATAAATCAAAGATCAATTCTCAGTGCATGAATATTTTATGGGCCACTAAGTAGAGTCCTATTAAGAAATTAATGCAGCCTTCTAATTCTTCCTTTCTCCCATAATTCCTTTCTACCTCCAGGCAACTCAGTGACACACAAGGGAAATATAAATTGCTAGAGACTGCAAGCAGTGGATATGTCAGTAGCATACTGAAATGTTAACTTTTATAAGCCATAAAATTGGTTATTCTTCTTTTATGGAAAGATAGTGCTAAAGACTCCTCTACTTCCTGAGAACAGTCTTGTAAACTAAATAAAAAAAATGCATTGCATTGAGAAAACAGGCTTGTTGCTTTAAAAGCATGGATCTTTTTTCATATGGACAAGGTAGGAAGACTGAAAGATCATGGCCTTTTCAAACACCTATAACAAACCACATATTAAACAGAGAAAAAGTGTCATCATCTGCATACTCTAGTCAATATGTCTTGCTTGGTTATATCCACGTTATATTCTCAAATACTTCATTTGATTTTACATAAATATAGCTGTTGGTTCCAATAAAAGGTTGGAAGTGATTGTGTTGGGGTGATTTGTTAAATTCTGGAGATCTCACCTCAAAACATGTGATTTTAAGTAAATATTGGTATCAGGCCTACTCCCAATCATAATCTTTATGATCTTATTTTATAAAGTTGAAACAAGTCATATGGCAACGCCCCACCAAAAGGAACCACATTGTTCAATTGATGAACACAGATCTTTTTAAAAAATGTTACTGGATCAATATGGAGTCAGATACAGAAGGCAAGAGTCAAACTCGGGTAAGTTTGAATCAAGCCTAAGTTTCCCAATAATGCAACTATACATTCAAGGATAGATTGAGTTCTGCTAGGAGGAGGGTCTTTACAGAAAAGCCCCTCCTCCTTGCTAAAATTGCACCAGCTCCTGACAATAACAGTAGTAAGAGAAGAGCTTCCTCTGGTTATTTCACTGCATGGTAGATTTATCTAGCAAGTCATTCATTGCAATAAGCTTAGCCAAGGGCCTTAAAAAAAAAAGAAAGACTGGCACTTTGAATTATGCATGTGCTCAGACGTACATTATGGTCATTTCTGCACTAGATTGTTATAGGCCTTATAATTTCACTTTCAACATCCTATGGAATCCTGGGATTTGCAGTTTAAACTGGAATAATAAAGTGGAATAATAGCACTATAACAGCCTAGTGCAGAAATGGCCTATGTTTACAAGTAAACTGGTTGCTGTGGGGGAGGAGGAGGACCTAACACTCAGAGATATGGAGCTCTTGGTGAGAGTGAAAGCCAGTGCTGCTGTGTTGATACAATTTTCAGGCTCTAGTACAGTGGTTCCCAACCTGTGGGTCGTGACCCCTTTGAGGGTCGAATGACCATTTCACAGGGGTCGCCGCTCCTCTATCCCGCCCTGCCCCCTTTTGAAAGAAGGTGGCCTCACAGCCAATGGGAGTGCTGTTTCTGAGACCCCGCACTGGGAGGAGGGGAGAGGAGGTGTGCTGGCCGTTTCCCCATCTTTCCCTGCCGGGTGGGGAGGCATTGTAGGAGCCGGAGGTGGAGAGAGTGAGAGGAGAGAGCATGGAGCCGGAGCGTGTTGGCGGAGTTGGGGAGACCGAGAGAAGAGAGGTGGAGCCGGAGCATATTGGTGGAGGTGGGGAGACCAAGAGGAGAGAGCGTGGAGCTGGAGTGTGGAGCCAGAGGTGGAGAGAGCGAGAGGGGCTCGCGGGTGTAGTGTGGTTGAGGGGCTACAGTGGGTATCGTGCCCCACTCCCGAGCTCTCAGAGGGACAAAAGGAGGAAGGAAGGGGCGCCTGTGGGACATGGGAGTGAGAGCGTCTGAGCAGCCACGCTCCCTTTAAGGGAGGGAGGGAGGGAGTGAAACAAAACGCGTCTGCTTATGCCGCCGCCATCTTTCCTCTCTCCCTGTCCTTTCCTCCCTGTGCCTTTCATCGTATCTGGGGTAGGGAGGAAAAGGAATAGCGAATGGACGTGCACATTTGCTTTGGGTGCCCATGCGACGTGAGAGTGAGAGCGTCCGGGCAGCCACGCTCCCTTTGAGGGAGGGAGGGAGGGAAAGTCCTATAGTGATGGTTTTGCTTTAGTCTGCTGTTCATTTTATTTGTTGCTGATTGAAAACATTTATTTCTTTTTTGTTTTCTGCCTGATAACAGGGCATCTGAGCCAACAAGTCTTTTTTTTTAAGCTGAGATGTTGAAGGCTGACGAGAAGGAAAGGTGAGATACATGCAATTAAAAATCCATTTTAAAAAAATATTTAAAAGGTGAAAAATCAAATTAATGGGAATAAAATAGTACGAATATCAACTTGTGACACTAGTGGTAATAAAAGATTTTGCCCTCGTTAGAGTCAGGGTGCAGTCCCTCGTGTAAAATGTGGGCTGTTTCGGCGTTGCCTTTGGGAGTGACTGGCTTTTTGAACGGTGGAAACCTAACATTCAGAACTACTGCCTTAATTCTGGCATTGATGTACACTTTCTGTGCTTAAAAAAAAGGGGGAGGGTTACCAGTTTTTAGGCATTAGAAGTCTATCCAGAGCAGTGATTTAGGACAGTGTTTCCAATCTATTCGATGTTGGAAATAACTAACTTAATAACTAGCTAAATAATAAATAAATAACGAAAATAATTTTATGGTTGGGGGTCACCACAACATGAGGAACTGTATTAAGGGGTCGCGGCATTAGGAAGGTTGAGAACCACTGTTCTAGTATCTATGTGAATAAATGAAACAGGCTCCAAATACACAGAGAAATGTCTATCTCATTATATATATGCAATAGTCATACTGGCTGAGGGATACTGGGAGCTGTGTTCCAAGAAATAAGCTCAGCAAACTCTGAATCCTATAGTTAGCAATGGCTCCTTTGATGTCAATGGCAGTGTTAATCTATTCTGATTTTAATTCACATTTTAAAGGATCTATCCAAGGTGATGAAACTATTTGGAGCTTGAGTTCCACACCTGGATAGCATTTTTAAAGTTCACACTAAAACCTGCAATGGATACACAACTCTACTGAAATGGAAGCCTCTACCATCACCATCTGAATCTATGAACTCCTTAAAGACTTCAAAATGGATGTGGAGTGGGGATGTATTCAATCTCTTCCTTTTTATCAGTGCTATGGATCTGAAATTTTGTGACCTTCTTTTACAGTTTTGTCTCTGTTGTTCTTCAACCTTTCTCAAAGTGTGGGGAGGTTCAGTTTTCAACACCCAAAACCACGTAAGTCAGATCTGTTGTGATGCCAGCAATGTCACTTTTGTTTCCTCTGTATGGTTTTCCTTTAACCATCTTTGCCTGATAAAGAAACCAGTGAGTTTCAGAATGTGGTGTGATATTTCTGTGCCTTCTGATTGGCCTAACAAAGGTACCACCAACATCCACTTGCATGTCCTCCAAAAATTTACAAATGAAAACCGAGACACAGGAAGTGAGTTAACATCAGATAATCGTCATTATGGCAAAGGTTATTAATGAGGAAAAAGACACATGCTTTGAGAGTTTGCAGCAGCTTACTTTTGCTTGAGCCTACTGGGAAAGGCAAGATTCCATCTACTCCTTTCCTCCTCTCTCCCCTCTGCTGACTTAATTGAGTGTAAACTATTTTTGCACTTTAAACTCAGTTTGCAGCAGTGGAAGGAAGCTGAGGACAAAGGGAGAAAGTGAGAGGAGGAAACACGTTTTAAAAGCAGCTAGAAAAGTGGGGTGACAGAAGATTAATCAGAACTGTTCCTGCCAAATTGGAACAGCTGAAGGGTATGTATTTGGGATTTAGGTTTTTTGTTTAATGGTCAATATGGGTACTTCTGCAAGCCTCTGTCTCTCTGTTCTGGATGGTCTTCATCACAGGACTAAAATCCAAATTACAAAGAACAATGTCTTACAGGCCTTTGTCACATATGTATTATTAATTGCATACATGATGTATGTTCAAGCTATAAAGCGTAGATATAAATTGGATAGCCAGGAACATAAGGGACTTAAACAAAAGGAAGTAGAGGGAAGGTAAAAGACAATTAATCCACCTTCTAATTTGTCAGAACAGATAAGAGACCACAGAGGCAGAGTGCCATGCAAAGTCTGGATATGAGTTACGATTAATGTAATTACCTCTGATGATTTACTTTTTGAAAAGCGGGCATAGCAAATTTATATTTCAAAAGCAATATATAACAAGCAAGCAAGAACAAAGTTCCCTTCTTGGTGTAACAAACAATATTTTCTAATTGGTTTTTGAGAGCCTTGCTAGGCATTTCAAGAGGTATTTCCACAGGATTTGTGGGGAGGGGAAACTTTGTGCCATTCTGCTATTTCTTCTAAGATTTTCTTTCTTAAACCCTCAGACTGACAGACAGAATATTTCAGTTCCCCCAGACTCATGTTTTGGTGTCAAGTTCAGACAGAAATTGACCTTCAAAGCAGGCATTTTATTAGACTGTCACCTGAAAAGCTGTAAACAATGTCCTTGAATTTCAGCCAACTGCCATGTTGAGAGATGTTATTTGCTTTTTACAGACAAAAAAACGGTGTGTGTGAAAATAAATTCTTGCAACAAAGCTTTTGCATTTCTGTTATAAATATGCTTTATAACCTGTGGCTTTAACATCACTTTGTACTGCATCTGAAGAAGTGAGTTTATATCCATGAAAACTCATGCTAAAATAAAAACCAATTAGTCTTAAAGGCGCTGCTACATTTTTTTTCCTTCCCCTTCCTTCCTGCTTTGTAGGTTGCAAGAGACTAACACAGCTACTTCTTTGAAAACTACTGCATTTCACTTGGTTACTTTATTTTGCAAACAAGATGGGCAGCCAGCTACTCAGAACAAGCATTCCACCTCATGAGAAGATGTGTTTTGTGGTTCTGGATATTTGAGTATTGTGTACTATCCTTCATTTTGTAGCTGTAAAATACTGCAATTAACGTAGCACATTTTTATGCCTTACAATGTAGTGGAATTCCAATGGGGTGAAAAGATTAAGGCACTCAAGGGTTTTTAAAAGTAATGAAGACACAAGAAGCAACACAATAAGTGACATCACAAGTGACTTCCTTAACAGTGTAGGAAGTAATATCAAAGAAGAACTCTTTAAATACTATGGCCAAGATCTTGTATTAGGAGACATACCTCTGGCATATAGCTATAATGCAACGCTCCCAACCCACCCTTTATCTCCTGCAGACCCATCAAGACAGCCACTTCCATACTGGAAGAAAGCAGACGGAGCAGATGTATGATGTAAAGGAGACTGATAAAATGACAGTGCTCTTAAAAGGTATATCCAAGAATAATTTCAGGAAACAATGGGACTTGCTAAGTAATTATTTGGAAAGAAAATGGGGAGAATTATCAATAATTACTTTGAAAGAATGAAGGATGTCAAGATCTTAACTATAAAATTAAAAAGAAGGGGAAGTATATAAATATAGGAAGATTAGAATAATAAACTTTTTTGATATATAACTTTCTGATATATAAGATGCATATGATATAAGATAGATAAAAATCATAGGATTAAGATTAAGGTTAAGATTAATATAGAAAAATGTTGTGTTTATTTACTTTATACAAAGTATATAAATGACAAATTTAGGAAGTATGTTTATATGTATAATATTGTACAATTTGGTATGATTATGTATAAGCACCTTTTTTAGTGAGAGTAGTCTTGATTTTTATAATCTATCTATGATTTCTGACTTTGATATGTATATTGATATATTAAAGATTTTTTTAAAAAAGTAAGCAGATGGAGTAGCAGAAGCTGGACAAACTGCAACAGGCATCCTCAGGGACCTCTAGGGCATCTCAGGAACACCCTGAGGATGATGTTATTGTTGTGCACCCAGCAAAAAGAAGATTTAAACCACTAGGGCTGGGCATGTGGTTTTGCCAGTCCAAATTGTGGACCAGATTGTCTTTAATCAATCAGTCTAGAATGGGGTTAAGATTGGATCAATCTAGTTCTAGGCTCTAGAGACAGTGTGGTATAGTGGTCTGAAAGTTGGATTATGACTCTCGAGATCAGGGTTTAATTCCCCACTGGGCCATAGGAACCCACTGGATGACCTTGGGTGGATCACACACTCCCAGCCCCCCAAAAATCCCATGATAGTTTAACCTTAGAGTCGCCTTACGTCAGAAGTGACTTGAAGGCACACAACAACAACAAATTCTAGGCTCTAAGGTTCAAGAGTAATTCAAGCTGCCACACCTTCTGAAAGCATTCCAAAACCTTTGTAGTCACTCCAGATTAACGGATGTTTCTGCATTAGGTAAAAAAGAAAAAAGCCTACAAGTGCTTCCCTCGTTCCAGTGCAGGAGACTTCATAACATGGTATGATGGGGTAGAGATGGAGCAATAGCTTATCTTCCAATCTATGACAAAGGTTCTGTTACTGTTTTCTGAAAGTCTCAGTTGCAGCATTAGTGGGGAAGATTTGTGTGCAACATCACTGAACCTCTACATTCCTATTTTCCACTTTTCTCTTTTTATTTAACTTAGGGTCTACTTAAGGCTAGATAGAGAGAAGATAAAGAGGGAAAGATCCACCTGGGAAGGCGCACTTTATTTCATTTATTTAATTTATATCCTGCTTTTCTTCCATGTGGGACCCAAAGCAACATCTGAAAGTATATGTTTGTTGTTAGTTTAGGAAAGCTAAATTTTTATTTTAAAAAAATCTTCGGGAGAGAAGGGAAATGTGTGCATGTGTGTGCTTGTACACAGGAGCACATGCATAGCTGTTCCTTTTAAAGGAGTCCCTTTTTAAAAGCTAGGCCAGACTCCTGTGAGGACATTACAAATGTGGAACCTAGAGTTTGCATGTCCCGAAGTGTTTAGTGTTCATTATCCCTATGCATTCCCTAGTTTAAGGGACATGTAAGGACTGTGAAAGCCCCCAGTCCACACTTAGCAGACAGCAGCTGCTACATTTGATAGGGATCTGTTCCCCTGTCACTTGGGAAGCTTGCTCACTCATGTTCCCACCCATCATCTGTGCATATGTGCAAACACGTGCAAGAGGAATTTGCAAGAGAGGTTCTGCTTCTGTCTATCACACCAGAGATCATTCACAGTAGAAGGTGGGAGTATTAGTCAGCAGTTTTCCAAGCAACAGAGGAAGACTCCTGTCAACTGCAGCAGCTGCTTCATGGTAAGTGGGGATTGGGAAGGTTGGGTGGGAGTCACTGCATACAGTTGCATAGGGACAGGGGGCAATGGGGGCAATTCAACCCGGGCAGCAATTTTTGGGTTGTCCCAGCTAGTATCCACACCCTTGTGTGCCATAGCCCCATCCCCTCGCACCATGGCCACGTCCACACGCATCAGGCCCATGCCCCTATGCACTGTAGCCACGCCCCTTGTGCCATAGCCCCACCCACCCCTCCACCCACCCACCCACCCCTCCACACACTCCAAGCTCCGCCACTGATGGTGTAGCTACATAACTAACATAGTCATACATCTGTAACTTCCCAACAGGATTCTGGCCCTTTTTTCTTCAACATTCACTACTAGTAGTGTAGTGTGACCCAGCATAGTACAATGATTTAAGTGCTAGACTAGAACAATGGGTATCCAGGACTCGAATCCCCATTTAGCCCTGGAAACTCCATGGGTAACCTTGGAGAAGTCACACTTTTTCATCCTTAGAGGAAATAAGTGTCTCTAAATCAATCTCGTCAAGAGAAACCCTGAAACTACTTTTCTGAAATTTGGCAGCATTAATCATCTCTTTAGGGTCTACCACAACTGCCAGGTTTATTCAGACAGATGAACTGACTAATGAAAAAGAAAAGTTACAGCCATTTAGATTTCTCAGCAGAGATGAAATGAAGGAACAGCAACGTGGATTCCTGAATGACAAACCAAATCTGGAATCTGACTCAAATTAAGTGAGATCCATATCACTCCAGACCAAACTGGTACATAATTGGAATTGCCAGATCAGACTCTGAATTGACTCAGGGTCCTGTGTACAGCCCTACTTATAACAATTGGCCAAAATTCCTGAGACAAAGTCTTGAAGAGTCATTTGCTCTCAAGGCACATTATTGCAGCAAAGAGACCTTCACAATAAAGAGACAGTTGAGCATTCAAGCCAAATCTTCCTAGTTTCTTTTGTGTGGCAAGTGGCTATGAGCATGGCAAACAGCAGATGTAGCTGCTAATTACTGTTAATTGCTGCTGTCTAGACAGACACCATGTGAAGGCTAAAGTATAGTCTTTGTTTACAAGGTTTAAATTACTTAAAGTTGCAACCGGCAGTTGTAGGGCATTCTGTTTTGGATCCTTCATTGCTCTGCAATGTTTTAAAGCATGTATGTGAATCAAGTTGGTAGCAAAGCAACCCAACCTAGAATTAGTTCATTGGTAAACTCATAAAATAAATTGAATAGGAAACCATACTAAACACATCTAAGAACTCTGAGAGCCTGAAACAAAGCCTCAAGAGATCTACTAATTGCATTTGGGTCAGACACTGCATTCCTGTAAGCTTCTTGGGGTGTATTAAGGAAATAATTAACACTCCAGTCCCGTTGCCTGTTTACTTAGAAGCATGACTTGCTTTGCTCAGTGGGATGTAGTCCATTGCAAGAAAGTTACACAATAAGAAATCTCAAGCACATTAGGTAAGATCACAACCTTTCTTATATATTTGCATTTATAATTTTTCCACTCTCGAAATGAAAACAGACCAAAGTATCAGAAAATGGGAGATGTACAGTTAAATATAAACAAACAAACTAAAAGTATGCATGTTAACACTGATAAACTATCTTTTTAAGTGATTCTAAGCTTCCAGTACATCAGACATGAATTTTTCAGTCTTTCCTCCTGCACAGCAGAGCAGTTGGCAACAACAAATGTTCTATTTATTTAATGGATGGGATGGCTCTGATGCTTTTTGTGAGAGAGCACTGTGCCTAGTTTGTAAAACTCTGAGAGTTAAAGGGCTGGAATCCCTAGCCACCACAGCCAGTGGTTTACCTGAAATGCTAGCATTTTAACAAAGACATGAGCTATACCTTCTTGGGTCCTTTTACAACCATCATTGATCTCAAAAGAAGAGGGCATAATTTACCTTCCTGCTTTATTTTGCAGGCATCACCCAGAGCCTTTTGGGACATGCCCCCTATAGCCATCTTCTTTACCCTCCCTGGCTTGGATCAACTTCTAACTTCAGAGTTTGGGAAAATCTTGTTATCTGATTCTTGAAGGTCCTTTTGGGCTACTCTCAATTGGTATAAAGAAGGGACAGCTTTCACAACATAGCTCCTCCATGTTTGCTGGGTATTGCCAGTTGTTGGCACTTCCACATCCCCTTGTTCCCCATGGGTTATTTTCTGATCTTCTTTGAGGAAAGGCAGCGGGGGGAGACACAGACTCTGTTGCAGTAAGGAGAGGGTCTGCAGAGGAAAGGAAAAAGGGAAAAAGAGTCTCTGTTGAGGGGGAAGAATGGAACCTCCTTGTTAAAGGGGGAGAAAAAAAATGGAGCCTCTATTATGGGAGGAGGGAAACAGAACCACTTTTGCCATGGAGAAAAAGAGAAAAGGAAAGGAAATGGAGCTCCTTGGGATTTTGTTGTTGATGCTGTTGCAATATGTCTCAGATTTCTTTTAAAAAAATGCCCTCTGGGAAGAAATAAAAAGTTGCGTCTGATGCTGGCAACCAACAGCAAATAGTCCAAGACAACAAAAATGTCTGCTTATTTAAAAAAAAAAATTAAGAATTTCAGCTGCAAATACCAGTTTTTTTAAAAAAAAACCCATTTGGAGGAACACACTGTCTGCCATATTTTGGCTAGGGTTCAAAGCTCCACCATCTTGATGTAAGGTCAATTGGAAATCTGCCAAAAACAAAGCACAATTGATATATTTGATTGTCTCAAAACCAGAAAAATGTTTTAAAAATGTTCAAATATCACACATTGTAAATAGGAGTATCTCTAAGATGATGAGCAACATGCACTATAGTATGACATAAGTACTGGACTCTCTCCCTGTATATTTTCCAGAAGTATACATGTCTGTAATAAGCATATCTGAATATTAAAGTCATACAGACTATAAAGCTTCAGTACATAACATAACCTTTAAATAATTTTTTCCTTTTCTTTTTCTTTTTCTATTGAAAATAAAAATCCTAGATGAATTACTCCAAGGTCTTATAGGGTTGAAGTATCTCTTTCAAAACCGGGATGAAGTCATAAAAGTGAAACATTAATAGACAGCACACTATGTCAAATCCTTGGTGCATTTTGATGATCTTTGTCATCTGAGCTGTAATTTAATGTACTCCTTCTAGAACTTCACTAAATCATGTTGACTTGGGCCTTCTTGCCTCCTACCTTTGTACTCACCTAAATTTTAGCCGCAATGGCACAGTTGTGATTTCTTGAATGACATTTAAAAATATGGTTTCTAATGGGCCTTGCAAAGAGAAGAGAGAAGGAAAGAGAAATCATAGCTGGTCCTGTTATAGACACCACAGAAATGAAAGGAGACAGATATTCAGCCAACGTGATTGGCGTAGCATGACATGGCCCATGGCATTTTTGAGTAAAAACAGAAATCAAGAATGAAAAACTAATTAGATCCAAACCAAAGCCTGGAAAAAATGCTTTTTTAAAAAAATGATATCCCCTAGCCTTTTTACAAAAATTACATCTCCCTTTTATTTTAGGTTTTGAATCATGCCCACTGGCACCCAGTGGCTCACTTCATTGGATTTTTTTCCCCTTTGGACAAATATTAAAAGGACATAATACTAGTGGAATTATAACATAGCTGTTTTGGCTTCAAAAAACAGTTCAATCAGGGACATCACAACACTTCTTAGAAAAAACTAGGGCCCTTTCCACAGCTTACCTTCTTGCAGCAGCCTCAGGTGGGAATCCCAGCAGTGGCTCTGCTGAGAAGGGAGCACAACAGGAACACACCCCTCGACACCAGCTGGCTCTCTGCTGAAGGAAGCGCGATGGCCATGCCTCTTCCTTCCAGAGCGCAGCTGAGTACTTTCCCAGGCTGCCCTGGGGAAGAAGCACAGCCATTGCACTTCTGGGGCTTCCACAGGACAGGTATGTCTGGAATGGTGATGTGATCATGGATCATTGAGGAGGAAAACACGTCAATGATTTAACCCATGATATCAGTGCCTTGGGATGAGAGAAGTATGGGACCACAAAGACATCATGCAAAAGTGTCATCATGGTCCCGTCCTTCTCCCGTCCCCATTGCAGGATGGGGACACTGCTGCAGAAAGGGCCTAGGTGTAAGATGGTGATGTGGTTTCTGCTGTTCCAGAGACAAGAGCATGAAGCAATGCATTCAAACTGAAAGAAAAGAGATGACACCTAATGCTTAGGAAGAACTTCCTGATGGTAAGAACCTTTTGACAGTGGTCTGGATTGTCTTTGAAAGTGGCAGACTCTCCTTCATTAGAAATCTTTAAACAAAGATTGGATGGCTATTTCTCAAGAATGTTTTAACTGTATATTCCTCCATGGCAGGGGATTGGACTACCTAGCCCTTAGGATCCCTTTCTGTTCTATGATTTTATGTCCAAAACCGCCCCCCCCCCACACACACACATATTAGCTCTGCATTGATATCTTATGTTAGGATGGCAAACAAAGTCCTTTCTTGTCTGCGGGACATATCAAGCTGCCAATAAAAGTTGCCAATTTTTTTAAAAAAAAGAGTTCCTCTTAATATATATAGGGAAATACAATGTTAGATATATAACTTGTATGGAGCAACATTGACCTATCTTGCAAAATTTAAGGTGAAGCCCTATACACATTTACCAGGGAGTAAATCCCTGAATTCAGTGCAATATACTATTGAGCAGACACTATAATTTCCTCTGCTGGAGAAAAATGAGAAGGTACAATGAAACTCAAAAAATTTCTGATTTAGTTCATTTTCAGTTCTAGAATAGGCATAATAATATTTTTTTTCCTCCTTAGAGACATCATTTTAAAAGAAGCGATTCAGGATTATGTTCAGATGAGATTTTTATTTTAGTTTATGGAATATTGACTTGTGCATACTCTTTTTACATCAAGTTTTGTTTGTATTTGTATATTTGTATATTATATTTGCAAAAGGGTTGACTGTGAGTTACTAATGACACAGTGTTCTATTCTGAGATTGTTCATGAATGTTTGTGTCCTATTTATTTTCATTATATTGTAATATGGAGATTTATGATAGCTAGAAATATATTGAAAGCACTAGTTACTTACTTTTGAAAAAGGGAAAAGGCTCTAATTTGTACTGAAAATTCCTAAATGTAATCCATAGCATCTTTAAGTAAGGCTGGGAAAAAACAGAAATGGAATAAATAACATTTGTATACCATAGTTCCCAATCTTCCCCAGACAGTACAACCAGAGGTCATGCTAGCTGGGAGATTCTGGGAATTGTAAGTTCCAAATTAAACCTTTTCCAAACTCTAAGTATGACCTTTTTCTGAAAACCTGGAGCATTACTGCCAACAGACCAGGTGTGGGCAAAATGTGGTCCTCCAGATATTGTTGGTTCACATGCAACTCCCAGCAGCTCTAGGAAACATAACCAATGAGGAGGAATGCCTGGAAGTGCAGTCCAAAAACATATGGAAAACTATACTTTTGTACACACTCCTGTAGTAGACTACATTGAGCTACAGTGACCAACAGTCTGACTTGGTATAAGACAGTATAAGACAGATTCCGAATGGTATGTTCGTTCTTTTGTTGGTTGGTGTAATTCAGTATGCAGTCTGAACTCAGTGAACTACATTAACTTTTATTTTAGGTCTTGAAGACTTCAGAAAAGAATTTTTTGTCTAAAATGTAACATTTCACTGTTTAAAAGCCGTAGCTAGAATGAAATGTGATACAGGCACCAACATGCTCTGAATTACTGTGTAACAGCTGGGATTCTTCCTATTTGTGGTTGAGGCACAACGGGCTTCTGGCTTGGCAGCTCAGGCTGAATTCTGTCCCAGCCCCACTGCTCAAAGCACATATAATTCTGAAGTTCACTTGTTATATTTTTAAATTATCACTGCAGAGTTGCTGCTCTGATGGCCTGAAAATATCCTACTGACACACTGTTTACTGTAAAAATGCCAGTGTTTCTCCTCACCTGGAGTCACAGTCTTGACGTCATCAGCTGATGTTCACCAACATCCTTTACTCCTTGCGTACCCAAAAGCAAGCAAGGATATTCAAGAAATCTATGCCAGAAGAAGTTTTAAGCAGGCTTTCTCCAGTCAGCACTCCCCACACTAAAAGCAGACTAGACACAGCTTGCATTTCAGAAACCCCACATTTACTGGACTGTCATAGGTTTGGGCTGCCAGATCTCAGGGCCCAACCCAGAATCTTATTGTCTTGCCCTTTTCTTCAGTCCTTAGAGCAAGGAGGAGGAATCCCAGGGCAAGAGTACTGTTACTGTGGTTTATAGTCCGAGCCCGAGGTCTACTAAATATAATTTGATATCAAAAGATTGGCCATTCCAAACTGCTCCCCCCACATGCTTGTGAGGCCCCCAGACAAGCACGCACACGGACATGGCCGAACAGGTTGAAAAATGTGCACATCCCTAAAAACCAGGGTAAACAAACTATGGACAATGGGTTGCATTTGCCACCATGCCAATCTGTGGCCTCAAGGGCTCAAAACAAAACATAACAACGAAAACAAAAACAGGAGTGGTGTTAGCTACTATAAAGACATACTATAAAGTGAGCCATGGGTCACTTCCTGTTGTGAAAAGTGTTTGGGCATAAAATGGCTCAGAAGAGCAAAAATTAGGAAAAAATGTTTCTCATGCTGTCTAGAAGGTAGTCAGGGATGGGGGAGATTTCTTTTTTCTAGTAGAGAGGTACAATGGGGGTTGCAGACTTCCAAGATCTACTCAGGGGCTAACACAGCCCCACTGGTCTCCAACAGCTGCCTATGCTGTCTAAAAGGAAGAAATCAGCATTTATTCAAAATATTTCTAGTAAATCTCTGATTTCATGCATGCAGAATTGGTCAGCTTTGTAAGCCTGGATATCTGACAAGGTTAACTGGGAACTGGTTATAGTTGGATGTGCACATATAGCAGCATTTGCCATCAGGAGATATGTGTCCTTCTGTGTCTTACATCAAGAAACTGGCTCTTCCTCAGTTGCTAGACAGCACCTGGTTTCATCTTCTCTATTCCATATGATCAGCGCAAGCAACATTTCCCACTTTCATTCATGGCCTATTGATCAGGGATGCTACACAACAGCGTGGGAGAGATGTCTGGTCTATCTGCCCAGATGTCCTAGAAAATGGGGAGAGGTGAGACAGTACTGCAACAATACTTCCATTAGATGTATCTTAATCCTAGCAGAGAATCTGAGTCCATTACTGTCCCACCAGTACATTCTTGCCACAATTCTAATATCTGACCTGCCATTGAGGGATACCATCAGCAGTGGCACAAGTCGAAAACTGGAGCACCCATTACACACCACTTTTGATCTTTTGTAGTGTAACAACTAAATCAGTCACTTACCCTGTTTAAACAATGTGTATGTGTGTACTTAAGGCTAAAATAAATCACAATTCATTTTAAGGAAGGGAATTTTTTTTTTAAGAATGTCACTGTTGAATTTGCTTGATGATGATTCCTCGGTTCTATTATGATATACTTCATTTATAGTGATTATTACTATCACTATTTTATCTTTTAGCACTAAGAATTTTCATGCAGTGGCACTTAGCTTTTGTCTAGTACAGGGATTATCAGTTTTGTGACAAATAAATCCAGCAACAGAAGTCCCTTCAACAGGGTCGATCTGCCATTAGGCAAAGTGAGGCAGTTGCCTGAGGCAGCAGATGCTAGGTGATACTGACGGAGCAACACACACACACCAGCTATTCCCCACTGTAGTGGTGACATTGCTGTGTATTTCAGGTAGCCCAAACTATGCTTCCTAAGCCACCCTGATGTCCTTCAGTCTCTGTTATCACTCCTGTCAAAATAAAATTTAATTGCCAGTCCCAGACAACTCTCTGGGTGAAATATGGGCTGGGGTACCATCTTGACCTTTATCTTAAGCAGTAACATGCCTTGTGTGGGCCCTGTATGTAACACTGATTCTCCACTGCCTGTGGTTGTGTAATGTTTCCAGTTCCTCCAACAGCCTGAAGCAGGAAGCAGGCTGCATCTGATGTGTGGGCAGTAAGAGATGCCTTAAGCCATTTTCCTTCCTTCAGGAACAAGACCATCTCCTGGGACAGGAATGTGTCAGAAGGAGCCAAGGAGTATCTCTTACTTACCATGCATTCATACCACCTCCTACCTCAGCCAGAACATGGAAAGTTACTATTAAGCAGAATAGATATAACATGCTGAAACCATACAGACCTGTGGAGTAGTGGTAGGTAGGATGATGCATTGAAACAGAGATGCTTTAATTTTTGTGGATGATTTTTCAAGGTATTGTGTTACTTATCTTCTGAAAGAGAAGAGTCAAGCCCAAGACATGCTACAGAACTATGTTGCCATGGTAAGAACCAAGTTTGAGATAGCACCTAAAGCAATCCAGACAGATGGTGTTGGTGAGAACATTTCACATCGCATACAAGCTTTCCTGGAAGACCATGGCATTTTGCACAGGAAGAGCATTCCTTACACTCCTGAGCAGAATGGGATTGCTGAAAGGAAACTGAGATCTCTCCTGGAGATGACAAAGTACATGCTGGCAGATGCTCATCTTCCCAGTAAATTTTGGGGTGATGCCTTTATGACTGCAACATATCTCCAGAATAGATTGCCAACAAAAGGCACCACACAAACACCATTTCAACTATGGCATGGCAGAGTATCAGACATGAAATACATTAGAACCTTTGGAAGCATTGCATATTCATGCATACCACAACAGAAGCGACACAAACTAGGTGCAAGAGCAAAGCAGACTATTCTAATTGGCTATGCTCCTGGAAACAAAGGCTATAGAGTAATGAACTTAAAGACTGGTGAAGTTGCTACCAAGCATGTAGTTTACTTTGATGAACAAAGCAGAGTTGATAAGAGAAAAACTGTCATAGACTTTCCAGATGAACGAGAGACTATCTTAGAATCACTACAAGAAGAAGAGCAAGATGTTGAACCTCTCTTAGAAGTGCAAATGTTGCCTTCATCTGAAATACCACAAGCAGCTACACAACCTGATTCTGAACAAAGCAGTCAGGTGGATGCTGCAGAAAGCAAACTAAAGACAGAGAGCAGTACACCAAGAGAAGGGGATGGAGATGGCTCTGACCTGAGCACTGGACCAGAAGATGCTGCAGAAACAGACCAGGTTCCAGAACAGGTTCCCAGATGCTCAACGCAACCCAACAAAGGTGTACCAGCTCCACACTTGTTCTACCTTGTAACGTCGGTGTTACCAAATGAACCATCAAGTTTTGAAGAAATTGAACAGATGTCTGCTCTTGTCAAACACAGCACCATAAGACTGCTTCTCAGTCTGGCTGCTTCCAAACAAATGGATGTCAGACACCTTGATGTGAAAACTGCTTTCTTACATGGACAAATTACAGAGGAACTGTACATGCAACAACCTACAGGCTTTGTAGACCAGAAGCAACCACATCTGGTTTGCAAGCTTAACAAGGGATTGTATTGACTTAAACAGGCTGCTAGAGCTTGGAATGAGAAACAAGACACAATGTTGAAACCATTAGGCTTTAAGCAAGGAGAAGCAGATCAGTGTCTATACATCAGAACCAAAGAGGGTTATTCAACCTTTATCCTGACCTATGTTGGTGATTTGATTTTGATGATTTGATTATAGCCACCAATAGAAATAAAGACTACTCAGAAGTTGTACATCACTTGAACAAATTGAAAGAGTTAGGAGATGCAAAATACTACCTGGGCATGGAGATTCAAAGAGAACATGATGGCTCTTTTCTATTAAGTCAAAAACAAAAGATTGCTGAACTTCTAGAAAGCTTAGGACTCCAAGATGCCTATACTGTAGCAATGCCCATGACCACAGATTTTCTTAAAAATACTGAAGAAATACTGAAGAAATACTGAAGAAAGTGATGCTTTACCAGATAACAGTCTCTACAGAACAGCAATAGGAAAACTCCTGTACCTGTCTACGAACACAAGACCTGATATTGCATCTGCTGCAGGGATTCTGAGCAGGAAAGTTAGCTCACCCACAAAGAAAGATTGGACTGGAGTAAAAAGGATGGCTAGATACTTAAAAGGGACTATCAACTTTAAATTGAAGCTACCAGCTAGTAGCAATCCAAAGTTAGTATGCTACACTGATGCAGATTGGGCTGGTGATAGTGCAGATTATCACTCAGTCAGTGGTTTCCTATTTTTGTTTGAAGATGGCCCTATGTCTTGCAGCAGCCACAAGCAAAGTGTGGTGGCTCTATCCTCTACAGAATCAGAGTATATTTCAGCATCATAGAATCATAGAATCATAGAAATGTAGAGTTGGAAGAGACCACAAGGGCCATCCAGTCCAACCCCCTGCCATGCAGGAAAACCCTCAAAGCACTCCCGACAAGTGGCCATCCAGCCTCCGCTTAAAAACCTCCAACGAAGGAGACTCCACCACACTCTGTGGCAGCACATTCCACTGCCGGACAGCCCTGACCGTCAGGAAATTCCTCCTGAGGTTCAGGCGGAATCTCCCCTCCTGCAGCTTGAATCCATTGCTCCTTGTCCTGGTCTCAAGAGCAGGAGAAAACAAGCCCATTCCCTCCTCGACATGACATCCCTTCAAATATTTAAACATGGCTATCATGTCCCCTCTCAACCTTCTCTTCTGCAGACTAAACATACCCAGCTCTCTAAGTCTGTCCTCATAGGGCATGGCTTCCAGGCCCCTCACCATTTTGGTTGCCCTCCTCTGGACCTGCTCCAGCTTATCCATATCCTTCTTGAATTGGGGTGCCCAGAACTGGACACAGTATTCAAGATGAGGTCTAACCAATGCAGAATAAAGTGGTACCAATACCTCCCTCGATCTAGACACCATACTCCTATTGATGCAACCAAGAATTGCGTTGGCCTTCTTGGCTGCCGCATCACACTGCTGACTCATGTTCAGCTTGTGGTCTATGAAAACTCCTAGATCCCTTTCACACGTACTGTTAGCCAGCCACGTGTCAGAAGCATGTAGAGAATTACTATGGCTTGATCAATTGTTGTCTGATTTGGAATAAATGAAGAAAAACCAATTCAAGTTATGGAGGACAACCAGAGCTGTATTAAACTTTCTGAAACAGAGAAGATGACACCACGCAGCAAGCACACAGGAACAAGATACCACAAAGTACGTGAGCTCACAGAGAATGGAATGATCAAGATGATCTGCTGTCCAACCACTGAGATGGTAGCTAATATCATTACCAAACCTCTACTAGGAGATGGCTTTGAGACCTGTGAGTCAAAGTGGGACTTCAGGGGTGCATGCACAATTGAGAAGGGGTGTTGGGAGTGGCAACCTTTGCATGCTTAATTAACAAGCTAGTTAGTTTGCATGTTTATTGTAGGCATAGAGAGATAGCCTAGAGAAAACTTCCTGTTTATTTTGGTCAACACCTTTTCCTCCAGCACATACACATTCTTTGTTCTTAAAAAGGTTCTCTTGCCATTTACATCTCTCTTTTGTCTTTGCCTTTTGTCCTGAAAGCATGCTCTGAGATCTTCTAACAGGGATTATTTTCAGCAAGCATGTGAGTGCTTAATTTCTTACCTGTCTTCAAGAATTGAACCTGTGTAAACTATGCACAAGATTTTGTGAGTAAACTCTTTTATATTTTTAACCAAACTGTTTGTGTTTATTTTGAGCTAGATTAAGTGTGTTTGGGGTGGCGTGATAGAAGTGGGACTGGTAATCTGTTCAACTTCCGTTTTTGTGCAATTACTAGATACTCTGCTGATTGAGAGACTTATTGCCAAAATCTCTCAATTCCCCAACAGTCATTGCCAAATTTCCCCACATTCCCAAGTTTCTTATAAGCATCAAGAAAATGAAAGAGAACAACAAAACAAAGCAAAAAAAGCAATGAAGAGTCAAAGCAAAAGTTCAGATGGCTTAATGTTTGGTCCAGACAGGATGTGGTAAATATCTATCAGCCTGATATTCTGAGAAACATAGGTGGGTGTATCTTTAAAAAAAAAAGGATGGAAAACTATGCACACTAACCACAGAATTAACCTTTTTGCTACCTGGTACAAAATAATTAGCAGCATCCAATCATGGATTCAAACCAAATAAAAAGAGTCATGGGTCTTTCTCCCTCTCCCTCCTCCCTCCCTCTCTCCCAATCTCCCTCCTCACTCAGCCACAGACACATATTTGTATACATAAATAATATTTTGCTCAAACATACTGTGCTTAGCGCACTTCATATTTAAATATGACAAAACACTAAATAAAAAATCATGATAAAGGGACTTTCAGACAAAATACTTAGAACTAGGTCAGTTCTAAGTGTGAATGATGATTGTAGAAACAAAAGTCTTACACAAATAAGAATTTAACATTTTTAAAAAGTTATTTATTAGCACTCTGTAGGATAGAAAGATATGATTACCCATTACACTTTTCTTTTTCATTCTTCCACCTCATGCCATAATCTTCCTCTCCCTTAACTACTTGGTGATGGAGTTCAGAAAAATCAAAGTACATGTATACCTGAGTTAACAAAATAGATGTGTTCCTGGGTTTTACTTCTTTAACAGAAATTTTGGTACCAGAGGTAGAAATAACACAGAAGGAATACAGATTCCTACACCACAAAAAAAGAAAAGAAAAAAAAGCACAGTTCTACATGCTTCAGCAAAGTTTTTATTCAAAATTAACATTATGCACACGTGAAATGAAACAACTGGGTCATAAGCCTTGCATAAGTAAACAAAAACATTTTGAATCTTCTGGAGATCACTTGAAAACTTCTTCCAAAATGCATCCCAGGATTTTTTTTCTTTCAACAGCTGCCACTTTTCTTATGATTTCCATTATTGTGGGGAACTTATAGATGTCTGCTTTTTCAATGTGCCAGGCTATCTGGTTAATCAGGCTTATCTGCTTTCCCCATTTCTTTGTTCTGCTCTTCACGCTTGCTCAGTAAATGATTCTGGGGGCAGCTGTTTACCTTGCCTTTTACACATAAGCACATGCAGCAACAGTAAGACCAAGTCAAGCTTTATTGCATAGGTTACTGTAGACAAGCCACTGTAACTCAGCACTGAAAGTGTGTCTTTCTCCAACCTTCCTTCACCTTCCTGCCAAAACCAGTGCTGCAAGAAAAAAAAAGACACCAGCAAGACAGAAGGCAAGAGAGGGGGAAGCTGGGCTGGGCTGAGCTGGGCTCCCATCAAAAGATTTTGTAAAAAGGAGCTTTTTTGTCAGAGGCTTTGTTAAATGAAGTGTACCTGTACATGGGTCTAGGAGCACTGAAGGGTTATCTTTCTTGAAGAACCTCATTAGACATTTCCTGTCTTTCTCCAGTGTATCATTGCAGCATGTTATTCCAAAATTGTAGTATAGTCTTAGGAGGTTTCAGATGTTCCACATTAGTGTTCGCAAATGATGCAATAAACCTTCTGGTTTCATTTCTTCTTTCATAAATCTGAAGAAGTTTTTCACGAAGAACAACTGTCCACATTTTATCTAACCATAATTTATAAGATTACCCCTTAAGGCAGTGGTTCTCAACCTGTGGGTCCCCAGATGTTTGTGGACTTCAGCTCCCAGAAGCCCCAGCCACTATGGTCAATGCTCAGGGCTTCTGGGAGCTGAAGTCCACAAACATCTGGGGACCCACAGGTTGAGAACCACTGCCTTAAGGTCTTTTCCAGACTTTCTTTCAGTCTTGCTGCAGCAATGAACTAGAGACAAGAGTGTTATATATGACTTGTTCATTTGCTCCTCATTTTTGAATAACATACTCCAGCACTGAGAATGATAATGAAAAGTGTGGGTGGACAGAGATTGGCCCATTTGGCCTAGCTACTGAAAAACACCTTTTAAAAAATTATAGTGTGCTTTTGGAATATTTTTACCTAAAAACCATGCAGGAAATCCCTTAAACGCATGAAAACGTGTGAAAAACACAGTCCACCTACATGTACCTCAAACCTCCTACAAACCCCAATTATTGAATTTTTCTCTGTAGTCCCTCTCAAACGATAAATCATCCCTTCCCATCACCAGTTTGTTAAGAACTACAGAGGAAAGCCCAGGTAATTGGGGCTGGCTGCAGGAGGGTGCCCCACTGGGGCTGAAGTCTACGGAGGTAATGGCCCTTCCCCCATGTAGTTGCTCACACCTCTTCTGCATAAACAGTTGTCCACTCCTAGCCAGAGCTTGGAAAACTTGCAGTCCCAGAATTCCCTGTCATTTAAAAGATAACTTACCCAAATTCTGATTTCAATTTGGCCAAAGAACCATACGAAAGAAGGACTTGCAGTTGTACCTGAACAGCAGACTGAGCAGACAAACAGGTTATCTGGTTACTGTTTTCCAGGATGCGATGAAATGTATTTCTCTTGAAATACCATCAATATTTCTACATTTTCACCTATACATACACACAAGTGTATGCATGTGCTGTGCAAATCTGTACCCTTTTTGCTCTCTTTCTTTATGGTCCATTTCCTCTTTTTTGAGGCAATGAGTAAGTAGCCACTGCACATCCAACCAAGTGTGACACTTCTGGAGAGGAGTTGGAGCAAGTTCAGCAACGGGCAACCAGGAAGGTAAAATGTATGGAGAACAAAATACATGAGGGAATGTTGAAGGAGCTAGGCATCTTCAGCTTGGTGAGGAGAAGACTGAGAGATATATCATGAGTTCAGCCTTTAAATGCCTCCAGGGCTGACACAAAGATGAGAGAGGAGGCCTGTTCTCTGCTGCTCCAGAGGGCAGGACCAGGTTTAACGGCTTGAAATTACAGAAGAGCAGATTTTGGTTGAAAATTAGAAGGAACTTTTGACAGTAAGAGTGGTTCTGTCTAGAAAGAGGTGGTGCGATCTCCTTCTTTGAACATCTTCACAAAGAGGCTCGACAGTTACTTGCTGGGGATGCTGTCTAGCTGGAGATCCTGCATTGAGCTGGGAGTTGGACTCAATGATCCATGAAGCCCCTTCCAACTCTATGATTTTATGACGGTGTGGAACATCACACCATCATGGAGACACTTTGCCTCTTTGAAACCCAAACCAAATTTCCCCTTTATCAAAGCTAACAAATCAATATTTATGGCAAACATGAAAAAAGATTTTTTGGGAAAGCCTCTCTTTTCCTCTCTCTCTTTATTTAAAAACCACTGTTTTGTACCCCTTTCAAGGCTATTCACTCTCTGCAAGCTAATGAAAGCAATGTTTTCATGCATGCTATAAATAAAGTGTTTTTTAGCATATAATTTCACCTACCCTTTAAATAGCAATAAAAATGCTCTCAGGAAGCCTCTGTGATTTTTGAAAAATAATTATCATTGTTATCTTAGGACACAATAGAGATCTAATAGCATTTCAGGAAAAAAAACATAAAGAACAAAACTATCATTATACAGGGAACATTTTATGACCTTTCTATTGTTTAATGCAAAACAAGAAAGCAGACTAAGGGGTAAACTGCAACATATTGCAATATTCTTTGCGTAACTTATTTCTTTTCTGACACTTAAAAAAAGACTTTAAAAATCTTATGACATAGAACTTCAAAAATTCCTCTTGTAATGCTTTTGAAGAACCCTTTAAAGGTAACTGTCAAACAGTAACTGAAAAAAATGTTCATTGCACCAATAAAGTAACTTCTTTTCTCCACTTTACACTACTTTGATGCCCTCCCTCCAAAAGTAACTTATAACATGTAACTGTGCTACTTGCAACTTATTACTTCTAGATTTATTACATGCATTCTTTCTTGTGAGCAAGTGGGAAGAGAAATTAGGAGAGGGAGAGAAAGAGAAAGTGTGTTTGAGAGAGTAGAGCAGGACCAATGCAAATAGATGGATAGAGAGGCTAATGTGTAGATGGATCAGAAGAAGAAAATTATAATGACCTAATTATAAGTAGTGTAGACTTGGACAGTACAGAAGGGGATAATTGTTATAATCTATTGATGGATGCATGCAGGATAATTCTCCTTGTCCCAGTCAAATGGTTGGAGGAGTCTATGGAAGAGTCTAGCGATGGAAAGAACATTCAAATATATTTGAATACTTGATGAAAAATGACAAAGAGAATCCTGCACAGAGAAGAATCTTTCAGACTTATTCTACATGAAAAAGCACATGTAGTCCACCCCCCTTGCCCCCACACAATATCTGTGCAGAAAGCAAGTTTCCTGCTTGGAAATTTATTTTCTGCACGGAAAATCCTGTTTTCTGCCCTCAAAGCCAAATGCATTGATGGGTGGGATTGGCAGAAAAAAATCCCAGACCATGAATAGTAATTGAAAATGGTACAGTTTTCATGGACACTCCCACAGCAGGAAGACAACAAGAACAGTATTTGCAAAGACTAATATCCGTAGGAGCTAGCTGTGAGACATGTGGGAGAATAGTTTTTTCCCCGGCTTGTTTCTTAGTAGGAGGGATAAGACAATGACCAAAAAAGAGGTACTAAGAATGTGAAAGAGAAAATAAATCCCAGGCCCTGTCATATGCAAAATACTCTGTAAACTTTATTATTCTTGCAGCTGTCTTATAGAATTTTCCTTTATTTGCTGCATTTGTATCCTGCCTTTCTGCCAAGGAGTCCAAGATGGTGTGTGCATGATCCTCACAACCATCCTGTGAATTACATTAGGCTGAGTGTCCTTGTTGAATGTCCCAAGGTCACCCAGTGAACTACATAGCCAGCTGGGAATATAAACCTGGGTTTTTCTCTCCCCAGCCAGACATGCTAATCAATGCTAAGCAGGACACAAATGATTCCAACCCTCCTATGTATTATATCTGCAAAAAACAACCCCTCCAGATGCTGAGAAATGGGGCTGAGCATTCTTGTTTTGCACCTGAGACTGTGGAAAAGGTATCCAAAGATATCTGTAAGAGTTATGAAGGTCCACCTTCACTTTAATAATAATTTTAAAATATTTCATCTGGTCCAGATTTAGAAGAAAATGAATCTGATTCAGATTTCAGGCAGGTTGAAATCTGAAATACAATTTCACACTTTACAAATGTATAAAATATTGTTGTTGTTATGTGTCTTCAAGTCGTTTCTGACTTATGGCTATCCTAAGGTATCATGGAGTTTTCTGGGGCTGAGAGGGTGTGATGTGCCTAAGGTCATCAAGTTGGTTGAGCAGGGAATAAAACCCTGGTCTCCAGGGTCATAGTCTAACACTCAAACCACTACACCATCAGAAAGTGTCTATGAAAATTCATGTCGGGTATATACGGGGGGCGGCGGGGTCATGTGTGCCTGAAGATTCCCTATACATTTTTTAGAAAACTACAACTAATGCAGAAATGAAGTAGAACTGACTTAACGAAGAAGCACAGACAAATCTGGCATGGGCCAAAATAGTGTGACCCATCTCACTACAGGTATCCAGTGACTGAGTCAGTGGCAGCCTCGACTTGCCGATCAATGGGCCAGTGTCCCTGCCCAGGCCTACTTCTGGTGTGTCAGACTCTGAAGCCAACATTGTCATGTAGCAAAAGTGGATGATGCTGTATTCAATAATCTTTAAAATTTCTATCATGAATTCCATAATCGTTTATTATTTTTATTACACTTTATAGTGTGCATTTATGCACCTGTGCTGTGCTCCTTAGCTGTGCAGTGAATTTTCAGTCTAGGGTGGGATCTGGAGTGCGGGTGGTCTCTAGGCTGTGGCAGCTGGTCATCTTCTCCTTCCCAGGTAACTGTGTAGTCTGGCGTGGCCCTGGAGGAGGTGGGAACCACCAGCCAATGAATTTAAACCTTAGTGAATTCATTCAGGTGGTGGAGTCTTTATCACCTGCTGCAACTTGCACTCAGTGGTTGCTTGTATGTGTAACCAGTAAAAGTTGTGGCCTATACCTTCTGATTTATTTCAGTGTTGGTGTGTTATTTGGTACAAAGTGGGACTCGCCTCTGGACATGCAAGTAATCATTTGAAAATCCACTCCACTTTGCTGAAAAACATATTATTTTCAACAACAGGTGACCAGGGTAATGTTGACTGAGTGTGGAACTGAGCTGTCTGTTCAAATATTGTTATGCCAGGTTAGAAAATTGACAGAATGAAGGGGTGCGTCAGTTTGGGACCATATTGTTTTCATTCTCCCATATTCTATCTCATTTAATAGGTCAGGTCATACAAATTGCCCCAGCAGCAAGGATTAGGAAAGCCAGATCAGGCATATGTGATAACATTCAGCAATTTATATGGGTGAAATGTATTCTTCTCAGGGTCCATGGCTTCAGTGCTCTATGCTTCTTCAATCCTATTAATATAATTAAGCATGAGAAAGGAAATAGTGCAACTCTGTTACAACTCTCAATTCAGCTCCATATGAGGTCAAATGAAACAGTTAGAAATGTAGGGGTTGGGCTGGGAAACACCGAAGAATGTGTCAAACATAAAGACAGAGAGAGTGAAAATCTATACACAAAGTGAATCTACACTAAAACATCATAGCAGTTTGTACTTACTTTAATTAACATGGATCCATCCTAAGGGATCCTGGGATTTATTCCATGCTGAAGTGCTGTGAATTCTTTGCTAGAGATTTCTAGTGCTGTAGTTCAGTGGGCCAGACCTCTTTGGCAAAGAATTCTAAGTACTTCACTAAACTAGCAACTGCAAGATTCTATAGGATGAAGCCGTGGCAGTTAAAGTTGTAGCAAACTGCTGTAAGAATGTAATATTGATACTCCCTCCATCCCACCCACCCACCCCGCTGCAACTGCTCTTATGTTCTCTCCATGTACATTCCTTTCATAAATTCACATGCTGCATTTCCATAGGGTTTGAATGATGGAAAACTGGATGGAACCAGATCTTCCTTTAAAAAAAATATACTGAAGTCTTGGAACACATGAAATTGATTAGGTGAAGCCTAGTGCTCCCTCCCCCTTCCCTCCCCCAGGAAATATGAAGCTATTATGGTGAGTTCCTGCAGTCCAGCATCCATCTAAAATCTTCTCAGGCTCATTTATTTCAGAACAGCTGCTAAAAGGATATACCTGGAATGATGCCACGTTAAACAGCAGCTCTTAAGATACAGCATCATTTCCTTTTCTTTTGGGCTAGCAACGCTTTCTTTCTCCTCCCTATCCCCCCAAAATTCTCATTCCAATGCCGTGAAGAAGTTAGTCCAAAGACAGCCTATTTTAAGACACACTAAATGCCCATCACCCCACACAGTGGAGAGTCCTAACTGATATGGGCAGGTTCAAAAGTTCAAGAAAGTAGCTTACTTTGTTTATATTGCTCATGTAGGAATTTAAGATTCTTGGGCTAGGGTCTTATGAACATAATACATTTCAAAAGCAATTTATCATGCAATCACTCATTTTCCCTGGGGGTATTTCCCTCTGTTCTGTCAAAAAGATGGCTTCCACTTTCTTCTGGGAAGATTGTTTTGTTTTTCCAGTTTCAATGAATTGTGTTTAGGCTGTGCTTAAAAGTAAATGTGGAGTTCTCAGAGGTATCTCTTAACAGAGCTATAAGAAGCAAAACACATCACTTTGATAGAGATCTGTGTTTTCTTGTGTGGTGGGATTTCCTACTTTACAAAAGCCAGTAATCAGTTTGTTCAGTCTATCTCCAGTCTAATGATCAAGAACCATAAGAAGGAAAGCAAAGGCCTTGACATTGTCCTTCAGCAATGAAAACTGGACAGAAGACTTAGAGGCACACATGCTACCTAGACAGCAATTCTGCATCAGGAGGTTTAGAGCAAAAGGCAGTTCTGTGCCGCTCCTACTCCCAGGCCATTTCCACACTACACTGTTATGGTGCTATTATTCCATTTCAAATATCTTGTGGAATTCTGGGGTTTGTAGTTTATTGAAGCCCAAGAACTCTCTGGCTGAGAATTCTAAAGGCCTTCCCTAAACTGTAAACCCCAGGATTCCATAGGAAGTTGAAAGTGGAATAATAGCACTATAACAATGTAGTGTGGACATGACCCCAGAAAGCAGCTTTCAAGTCCTGGGAGTACTGGAACAGCCATTTGATGGCCAGGAGAATTGGACAGGGAGAGACAACCAGGCATCACCCACCTGTAGTTCTGCAGCCAAGGCAGAGAATTAAAGTTGCCCTCCTGGTTCTCTAGTGACGGGCAGCCTTGCGAGTGAGGGTTGGTGTTTGGTAATTTCACAAAAAGTTACTGAATACATCCTAGCTCAATGTTCCTTTAAAAAGACATATGCTTCTATAACTGATAGTAACAGATATATAGACATAGTAATGTTTTTCCCCCATCTATCCTTTCTCTCTCTATATAGACCTCTATGGACTTAAGGTGAACAATTTAAATAGAATATAGAGCTGCCTAGAACTTCAATATATTATGTAAGTTTTATTAGATTGATAAGGAATTAATTACCTAAAATAATTAAGGAGATATTTTATTCTTAGTTTCTTATTGTTTTGAATTGATATTTTGTTATATTTTTTGTAACTCTATATACATATTTTTCTTCTGCTTTTTCTTTGTTTAATATATTTACATATAGGAGTGTAGAAATAATGGAAACTATGTTTTAGAATATAAATGTATCTAAATAAAATTTAAAAAAAGAAAAAGAGAAAAAGATATATGCTCCCATAACCCAGAAGTATGTGTACATATATTAGGAGAAGGATAGTAGTCAGTGTCTTCCCCAGTATGATAAATTATTTTATGTTTCTATTTAAATTATAGTTATTATTTTTATATTTGAGTTTATACATTAAATTACCACATACAAATCTTTATGTGACACTCTCTCTGCCTCTTTCATTCACCATCACATTTTCTATTAACCCAAAGAACACACTAGAAACATTTCCAATGTTTCTTTTTTTGTACTACAATTTCCAGATTTCTCCAGTAGACAAGCAAGACTTCTAGCTTCAGACCCAAAAGTAACAAGCCTGTGGGCCTTGTGAATGCAGGCCCTTTTCTTTATGTCAAGAGATGGGGTCAATTTGCAAGCACCTTCACTTGAACATATGGAATTACTTCATCTACAGAAAACAAAGGATGAGTAAATTGGATCATGAAGAAATCCACACCTAAAATATTTATTATACAGTTCCAGGGAAGCTATGAACTTCCAAAAACACAAATACATAAGTTAAGCTTGAATTCTCAATAGAAGTCAAAATGAACCAAACTTAAGCAACTGTGTTTTGGACATAACATGAGATGAGATGACATGACTCATTTGAAAATGTTCTGTGAAGTAGAAGGCAGTAGGAAAAGAGCAAGTCTGTATTATCAATAGATTGAATTAATCAAGGAGGCTATGGTCATGAGTTTGCAAGACCTGAGTGGGGCTGTTGATGGCCAAGACTCTTAAAGGTCCCTCAAGTCACAACTGACTTAACAGCAAACAATATCACTCTTAGCAGAGGAAGTAATGAAAAGGCAATGATGGCCTTAGTCAATTGCATTTCAACATTTCTTACATTTCTATAACTGAATTTCAATTGACAAAATGCTTATGTCACAAGGGTACATTTTGCATGTTTTGTGAAAAGTACAAAGGTGCTGATATTACTTGAATCTTAGTAATTTAGATATATGGTACTGGAAACATTATAATCAGGTGCCATAGATGTAACAAATCATCATCCATAACCCAGTTTTTATGAAATTATTCCATTTAGTTTTATAGATTGATTCTCAGCCCTTATTTCTAAGTTTGAAAATGCAAGCCTGATAAGAACTTATATCACAGTTCTTTGCAATGTTAAGCTGAGCGTGCTATTAGACTGCATTTGGAAAGGAAGTTTGCCAAGTCAATTAGTTCATCAAGAAATCATTGCAGTGTTATGTTGTACTAGCAATGCTACCAGTTTCCATCTAGTTTAAATGCACTGGAAGAAAACATGAGATCCTATTTGGTTTTATATCTCAGATTGTTTACTTCCATTTTAAGTCTGTCAGAAATTCATACTACAGTTATCCTGGAGATACAAGCATACCACAGTTAACAAAGCCTCTGACATTGACTGATTGACTGACTGGTTCTTTCTTTTTTTCTTTCTTTCTTTCTCTTTCTCTCTAACTCACACTCACTCACTCACTCATCTCTCTCTCTCTCTCTCTCTCTCTCACGCACACATACATACACACTCCCTGCTTTTACAAAGTCTTTTTATACCCGCTCAGCATCCCTTTCTTCCTCACTCTTTCTAGCAGCGTTGCCTTTGGAGGATAGCGAAGGAAGGTTGGAGAAATACAGGTGCAGCATTGCAGCAACATATCTGCAATAATAAATAAGGTGTGAGCTAAGAATGGAATTCTAACTAGCTGATCCCAATATAGCTGTGAATGCTGACCTACAACAGGCATTGTAAGCAGCAGCTGTCTCCAGAATTCTTTACTGAGCATGTGGGAACAGAAAAACAAAGAGAAGAGGAGAAAGAAAATGTGTCTGCTTCACTATCTACCCCCAGCATGTTAAAAAGTTTAGCTCTATAAGTCTGGCCATTGAAATGGAAATCATGAGAAAAGGGGAACCTGATGAAAGAAAAGATCATCCCTGGATGCAGTTTGGAAGAGTCTTTCACATGGTCTCCAGAAGGTTCAAAATGTTTTGTGCGTACTTATGTGGTTAGTTAAAAAGTTGCTGAAACATATTGAATTGCTTCTCTCTCCCTCACTCTCTTTGTGCAGAAATCTGTCCCTATTCTTTCCATGTTATTCTGCCTCTGGTACCAAATTTTCTATTAAAGAAGCAATGGCCAGGATCACATTTGTTTTGTTAACTGAGATACACCTGTAACTCTAATACCACAATAATCCTGTATTTCTCCTGAAGATTGCCTTACTTTCTGCCACTGGATGCGAAATTTTAGTATCACAAAAATGTGTAAACTGAACAACTACCTAGCGGCAAATTTGTTTATGTTGCTGGGCAAGGAAATCATGGCTATTGACCTGTTGTTAATCCCAACTAGAATTGACTCATTGACTTAGTAGTATTTACCTATGCACTGACTCAGGCCCTTTCCACACCAGGAAGTTGAAACGGGCCAAGGCGTCCTGTCACAGAAGCCGTCCGCACCTTGGATTGGACTAGGTTTAGACTATTTACCTTAATTCCGCACCTTAGTCTGATCCAAGACGCCCCAAATGGTCCTCCAGCACGCTAAGTGAAGACCGGAAAAATCTGATCTTTCAATCTGCTGAAGCTCGCCATTGCGTTCCTCCTCACTTGTGCAGATGCACAGGGTCGCACCAATGCGAGCCCGTGATCAGCGGAGGGCAGGCTGTGGGCGTGGCCAACGTCAGTGGTTGGTCCGGAACCACGAAGAACAGGAAGCAGCCATTTTCAGCCTGAGCAGTGCAGATCTACAGACCTCGCACTGCTCCGGTTCACCCTGGACCAAATGGAGGAGCCCTGCAGAAGGGCTTAAGGGAGAGTCCGCGTTGCTTCGAGCTAAGAAGAAGCAGTGAGTAACGGCACAGAGCGATTCACTCGCCTCATGTGGAACGGGCCTCAGTTTTCACCAACTGATTGAATGAGTCTGCTTTAGTTGGAACTATCCAGTAGGATTCAAATCATTATTACATGTTATGCCTGTGCCTGATTTAATAAAGACAATCAGTCATTTATATAAGCCAGAATGGGAACTGGGTAGCCTCCCAGATGTTCTTGAATTGCAACACCCAGCAGCCCTTGCAAGCATAGCAAATGGTCAGGAATGCTGGGCATTGCAAACCAGCACATCTGGAGGGCCAACATTTCCCCCACTGATGTGCATTTCATGAAATATATGAGCATACTATCAGGCCATTGATTTTGATTCTTACCGACTTCAAATCAGTAGATGGTGAACCAGGGAAATGTGACCAGTTGTACATCCTAGATGTCAAACAAGTTCTGAATCAACAATTAGAATAATTGTATGTTCATCCCAGCTAACAAAGAGGCCAGAACTCCTATTTTCAGAATATATCCCTTTCCTGATATGTATAAAATGATGTACAGGATGGGGCTGGATGACGAGGGGCCTGCCCACAAGAGAAAGAAAGAAATAGAAGCTATTCAAGTAATATAATGATGGCAATTCAACATGACAAGAGATCAGATGTGTAGTTGCACAATGTCCTGAGGGTTAACAAAGAAACCGTGGTGATCCTGGCCATTGACAGAAAACACTCTTGAAAAGAAAGATATACACTTCACATTTCACTTCAGAAATTTTGCAAACCCCATGCTATGAAACAGTCTTCCATAACCAAAGCACACACTGGCTGGGCATGAAGAAGTCACATCAGGAAAAAACAAGCTTGATGAAGACTGCTATAAAATAATGTCAGTGCCTTCAACCAAGTTCAACATATTCTTTTTTTATTGATGGTTATGGTGATATGGTAAATTATAAAAGGTCACATACACGTATTAATGGCATTCAGCGAGAATTGATTTATATCTGCCATTGGTTTATTTGCTCTCCTGTCACATAGGACCATACTAGCTTTTTATGTAGCTAACTGCTGGTATAAGGAATAAATTTTATTCTAAATTCCAATCAGCCGGGGGGAAAATTAAACCATGTTGTTTTGGGTGATAATATGGGGGGGGACACAAATAATATTTATTTGTTTATTATTTATTATAATATTTACATCCCATCCTATTTCTACATTTTGATATAGTTGACTACATTTTAGCTTGGCACAGAAATGAGGTTAACATCAGGAATAGTTGGCACTGAATCAAAAGACACAGGGCACACAACAGGGTAGTGTAGAAAGCCAACAATAAAGGAACTTCTCTCACAATATCAGAGCAGAGAAAAAAAACAATTAAAACCACTTACCTTACACCAGAACTCCACAGCCTCATCAAGGCAAGATCCTGGAGCTCCAAAGGCATTGGTAAAAAGTCACAATTTATCTTAGTGTCAGAATGGGGTTTAAACCCTTTTAAACTGGGCTTCTAGGGGAGGGGTGACATGCATAACTGGGACACCATGGGGGGGGGAGTGCTTCCAATTGCTTCCACTGGTAAGACACAGAGGAGTGCCTCCTCACCAGATCTCAGTACTTGGACAAGCATATGTAGGAAAAGGTTCTTTTATTTATCAAGGCCTCTGGCCATTTAGATCTTCAAATGCTATTACTTGGACCAGAAGCATGTTGGCACCCACTGCTATTTCTTTTAAATTAGTGCCATGTGGTTCCTATTTCTTTTCAGCCATCAATTTGCAACATATTGCACTAGCTGCAGCTTTCATTACATCTTCAAAGTAGCCCATGTTGATTACATTCTCTAATTGGAAATTAGCAGCATTGGAAATACAGTACCCAAGTTATCCCTGCCTGGAAAGGTCATAATAAAGGGTTAAGTTGAAGAAGCTATTGCTAAGGTAGAAAAATATAGAAAAATAAGGTGAGCAGACGCCCTTTATCTTATCAAGAGGCTTAGGTATGTGCTTAGCAGTCCCGGGGAACCCTAGGGAGTTTTTTTTGGGGAAAATCTCCCTTGGTACCAAAATACATCATTTTTGAAGATGTAACCCAGGTCTGCCTGACCTGTAAACACTTCATATATGGTCATATGTAATCATTTCCTGTAACCTGTTTACAAGAGGGTATAAAAAGAGAGCTAATACCTGGATCGGAGCTCTCAGGCTTTGGAAATCATTCCACTGAGATCCCTGCAGTAAAATAAACTTTTATTTTTGCTTTCTAATCTGGTGGTCTCAATTCTTGGCGAGCTACTTCAATTTGGGGCTCGTGGGGAATAGGGCGTTTTGCCACTTTGGCGGACGCCAAGGCGTGGGGGCCTCGCCTCTTTCCGACGCGACCCGGGGCGCCCCTGACTTATTTTTGTCGAAGGATTGACTCGGAGTGAGGCGGCGGCTCTGGCGGTGGTTTTCCCAGCCCAGGGACCCGAAGACGGAGCAGAAAGCAGAACCCTCCCACGACTGTTGGTGAGTGCCCTCCCTGCAACTTCAGGGGAAGAGGGGCCTGATCAACCCCTTTAAATCTTGCCTTATACACCGTTGTGGGTGAAACCGCGAGGCTTTTTGGAGGTGGAAAAAGAGGTGGGAGGTAGTTTGTTGGCGTGAATGTGGTGTGAAAGGAGGGGCGCAAGGTGTCGCAGTTCCCATTGCATACCGTTGAGAGTCCGGGTGCGTGGGTCGGCACAGAGAGAGTGGTGTCTATCCCCCTTTGTGTTGGCGCGTGAGACCCCTTACTCACGCGCCAAAACCCTTTCTCCTAGTGTGTCTTGTCCACGTTGGGAGGAAATGGGTGGGGGGCAAAACCGCACCCCTAGGTTGGAGGGGTTAGATTTTTTAAAAAAGGATTCAGTGGGGGATGGGGGCACCGATGGGGGGGCCCTTCCCCATTTTTTGTGAAGTGAGTGGCTTCTTTCCAGTGGGGGTCCTCCGGAGGAGCTTAGAACCCGCTCGAATCAAGGCAGTGTATTCAGTAGTGGTGGGTGAGCCTGGCCATCCTGATCAGTATCCATACATAGATTCATGGGACACAGTGGTTACAGAGAACCCCTCTTGGTTGCAGAAGTGTCAGGAACAAATTTGTAAGGCTATGGTGCTGAGGGAGGCAGGGCCAGCGAAAAACTTGGAAAAGCCCAGATTTTGCCTGATTCAGCTCCAGAAGAGCCCACTGCCCCCCCCCCACCGTATGTGGTGATGCAGCCAGCCCCGCCACCACTGGTTTTGGAAGTACCACCGCCTGCTCCATTGCCACCAGTACCTCAGACAGCCTCACAACAAGAGGGAGTGGCTGGGGGACTTCCCATTGGCCCCAGTTACCCATGAAGAGGAAATGACAGAGGAGTTGCCAGGTTCCAGTTTGGCTGTCCAGAATAAGATGACACTCAGACCCAAACCCGAACAGACTGGACCAAAAGAAAAATCCAAGAGTAAGCAGGTCAAGAGTAAACAGACAAAACCCCAGAAGGAAGTAGAAGAAGTAGATGATTTGGATGGGGAAAGTGGAGATGTGATTCACCATTGCGACAAATCAGTCAATTGGTGCCAAAATCCCACCCAAGAGGGTGGTTATCGGCGAGTCCCCGTTACCAATATACTCCCTTCACCACGTCTCACTCCAAAATTTGGGAAACCCATATGCCCCCCTAACAGAAGCCACAAGAAGTAATTGAACTTTGTTCCAGTATTATGGCCTCACATGTCCCCAATTGGCAAGACTGTCAGCAGTTGCTCCTGACTTTGTTCACTACTGAAGAGCGGAGGAGAATAATTCAGCATGCAGAACGGATAGCTAGAAACAGGGCACCTCCTGGAGAGGCCAACCCTGAGCAGTGGATGAGAGGTAGGGTCCCCTTGGCGGACCCAGGATGGGGCCCAACCTCCCCGCACAGTTGACTATGCTCACTGATTATCAAGCTCTACTAGTGGAAGCTATGAGAGATGGAATGAAGAGGCCTGTTAATATGTCCAAAGTATCAGAGATACTTGGGACCCACTGAACCCCCAGGAACATATTTGGAAAGATTGCTTGATGCTTATAGGCAGTATACTCCTGTGAACCCAGAAGACCCAGGCAACCAACAGATGGTGAATTTGGCCTTCGTGACCCAAAGTTATCCAGATATAAGGAAGAAACTCCAGAAACAAGAGGGATTTGCAGGTATGAATTTGAGCCAATTTTTGGAAATTGCCCAGAGAGTATATGTGAATAGAGACCAAGAGGAGAAACGGGAGAAGGACAGGCGGATGCATAAGAAAGCGGAATTATTGGCTGCAGCTTTGGCGACAAAGGAAGGGGGCGGAAAATTGGAAAAGGAAGTGGACCTCCATTGAGACGCAATGAGTGTGCCCTCTGCCGACAGGTTGGGCATTGGAAGAATGAATGTCCCAGACAGAGAGGGATGGCGAACAGGGGAAGAGGAATGGATCGAGGAAGAGGAAGGGGAGCAAATCGAGGAAGAGGAAGAGGAAGAGTAGTGGATGGAAGATATGAGCAGGGGATGGACGAAGGGTTCGAGGACTTCATTGGACTAGCTGAAATGGAACATTACGATTAGGACAGACCGGGCCCCCTTGCTCTCGGCCCCGGGGAGCCTATGGTCACAGCACAAATAGGGGACCGAGCCATCCCCATGATGGTAGATACAGGAGCCACCCGTTCAGTATTAAATTCTGCAATAGCCCCAAAAACTGAGAAAGCCATAAGAATTGTGGGGGCCACGGGGAAATTGGAAAAACACCCTCTCTTAGAAAAAAGGATTGTGGATCTAGGAAGACATCAAGTCACTCACCAGTTTTTGTATTTGCCAAGTTGCCCTGTGCCCTTATTGGGTCGAGATTTGTTGGCTAAATTGAGAGCTCAAATTTCTATTGAAGAAGATGGGACGATGGAAATAAATTTTAGAGGACCAAAGAATATCTCAGTGATTTATCCAATGGAGGAGGAGTGGCGAAGGTACCAGATCATGGTTTGTCAAGAGCAACCCACTATATTTGGACCCCCAGGCGTGTGGGCTGAAGACAACCCACCTGGGTTAGCCCGGTTCGTGGCCCCCATAGTGGTAGAATTAAAGCCAAATGCTATGCCCACTCGTGTAAGGCAATATGATCTACCCAGAGAAGCCCTGGAAGGGATCCAGAAGCATTTAGAACGGCTGAAGAAGTACAATATAATTCGGAATGCCGCTCTCCCTGGAATACTCCATTACTCCCAGTATTGAAACCTGGGACGAAGGAATATCGTCCAGTACAAGATTTAAGGATGGTAAACAAAGCTACAGTAACCCTACACCCAGTGGTACCAAACCCATATGTCCTGATGGGACTAGTTCCATCTGCAGCTACTCACTTCACTGTTTTGGATCTCAAGGATGCCTTCTTCTGTATCCGAGTGGCCCCCCAAAGCCAGGACATATTTGCCTTCCAGGTGGAAGACAGCATTACAGGCCAGAAGACCCAGTTCACGTGGTGCCGCTTGCCTCAGGGGTGGAAGAACTCGCCAACGATTTTTGGGACATCATTGAGTCAAGACTTGAGAAAATTCCGATCTGAACTCGAGAGACGAGTTTTGCTGCAATATGTGGATGATCTACTGTTGGCCGCCACCAGTGAGGAGGAGTGTAAGGAAGCCACAATGGAGTTGCTCCAGCTTCTGTGGGAAGCAGGCTACAAAGTATCTAAGAAGAAGGCCCAGTTGTGCCAGACAGAGGTGCGATATCTGGGATTCCAAGTGACTCAAGGGAAACGAGCGCTAGGCCAGAAAGGAAGGAGGCTGTGTGTGCTCTGCCTGAGCCCCGGAATCGGAAGATGGTGGAGAATTCTTGGGTGCAGCTGGGTTTTGCAGAATCTGGATTCCTAACTTTGCAGTAATGAGCAAACCATTATATGAAGCTACCAAAGGTCCGGAGAAGTCTGAATTTGTGTGGGGAAAAGAACAAAAGAACGCCTGGGAACAGATAAAGAAGGCGCTGATGGAAGCTCCGGCGCTAGGTCTGCCAGATGTAACAAAGAAGTTCACCTTATATGTTGATGAGAAGAATGGAATAGCCGTGGGAGTACTGACACAGATGTTGGGATCCTGGCATCACCCAGTGGCATATCTCTCTAAGCAATTAGATCCAGTCGCTAGAGGATGGCCTGGGTGTCTCAGAGCTATAGCAGCAACAGCCTTGTTGGTAAAAGAAGCAGATAAGTTAACCTTAGGCCAGAATTTGATGGTAAAGGTTCCACATTCTGTACTGGCCCTCATGGAGTACAAAGGTAGCTATTGGTTCACGAATAGCCGAATGTCCAAGTATCAGGGAATGTTGTATGAAAACCCTAGAGTGAAGTTGGAGTTGTGCACCACCCTGAACCCTGCAACACTGCTCCCAGCAGAATCTGGAAATATACACCACGACTGCCTTCAAACCATGGATGAAGTATACTCAAGTAGACCAGACTTGCGGGATACCCCATGGCCCCATCCTGATGTCACTTACTATACAGATGGAAGTAGCTTTGTGCGAGAGGGGAAGCGAAAGGCCGGCTATGCAGTGGTCACGGCAGATAAAATAATAGAAGCCAAAGCGCTACCTGTTGGTACCTCGGCCCAGAAGGCGGAACTTATCGCTTTGATCAGGGCTTTAATGCTGGCCGAAGGACTTACTGTAAACATATACACAGATTCAAAGTATGCCTTCACTACCCTGCATGCGCATGGAGCACTGTACAAAGAAAAAGGATTGATCAATTCTTCAGGACAAGAGATCAAATATGGAAAAGAAATAGAGCACCTATTAGAAGCGGTGTGGGCCCCTAGTAAAGTTGCTGTGATGCACTGTAAAGGACATCAGAGAGGGCAAGATCCAGTGGTCCGGGGAAACCGGAAGGTAGATGCTGCTGCAAAGGAGGCTGCTGAGAGTGAACTAGTGAGTGGGAAGGAGAACCTGCCCAGAGAATTGGTAGTACCACTTTTCCAAGTCTCCTTGAGTAACCAGACCCCTAGATACACCCAGCAGGAGAATGAGAGGGCTGAAAAGGACCTGAAAGCTATAAGTGACAAAGATGGTTGGTGGGTCCTACCAGATGGAAGACGGTACATACCCCAATCTATGGGATGGCCAATCGTTCAGAAGGCACATGAAGCCACGCATCTGGGAAAGACAGCGTTGGCCCAGTTGTTAGCAAAGGATGTGTTTATAGATGGAATGAGACAGTACACCATGCTGGCGTCATCACGGTGTCAACTCTGCGCTCGGAACAACCCGCGTCAAGGACCCAGATTGGAAGAGGGAACCCAACATCAAGGATCTACTCCCTTCGAATCCCTAGTGGTGGACTTCACCGAGATGCCACGGATGGGACAATACCGATATATGTTGGTAATGGTGTGCACTCACACTGGGTGGGTTGAAGCATATCCTACTAGAACCGAGAAGGCGAAGGAAGTAGTACGAGCTCTACTCCGAGACATCGTACCTAGATACGGGTTACCCCTTCACATCGGATCTGATAATGGCCCCGCCTTCGTGCACGGAGTAGTTAAGAGTTTGGCAGAAGTCTTAGGAATTACTTGGAAATTACATTGTGCGTATAGGCCCCAAAGTTCTGGGAAGGTGGAAAGGATGAACAGAACATTGAAGACTCAGCTTGCAAAATTGTGTCAAGAAACTAAGCTCAAATGGTTGGATGTACTCCCAATAGCTCTTTTGAGAATAAGATGCACTCCTCATCGGACGACTGGGCTGACTCCATTTGAGCTGCTGTATGGAAGACCCCCAGCCATCCTGAAGGGATTGAGAGGGGACATTCGAGAGCTGGGGAACTTAACCCTCCAAGAAGAAGTGCAGGCATTAGGGAAAGCTCTAGAGAAGGTAAACGCCCATGCTTTGGAGGTTAGACGAGTTCCTTTCCTCACAAAGGCCCATTCCTTCCAGCCTGGGGATGAGGTGTGGGTTAAAGATTGGAAAGGGGAGCCTCATCACCAGGCTGGAGGGGGCCGTATCACGTGCTGTTAGTCACCCCCACTGCAGTAAAAGTAGCAGGGCTGAAACCTTGGATACACTACACCAGGATAAAAAGGGCGTTTACTGATTGGGCTGTAATTTCATCACAAGAAAACCCTTTGAAACTGAAATTGTCCAGAAGAAAAGGGGGAGAGAAGATTCAGACTAGACTCTGCCGTGGTCATACCAGGGAATTGACCACTCTACGCACAGTCAGATCCGCAACAGGTGAATGAAGACTCTAGGCTAGACCCTACTGCTGCCACCCGCTGGACGCTGGTAGCTCTACGTACGGTCAGACCTAGCAACTGCAGAGGAGGAAGATTGGGACTGAGCCCTGCTGTAGTCACTCCGGAGGCTGACTATTCTACGCACGGCCAGATCCCCTACAGTGGATATGGGAGAGAAACAATGAATATTAGTATTAGTGATCTAATAATAATAGTAGTGTGTATATTTTTTGGTATTTTAGTATTTTTGTATATGTACAGAAGGAATTTGTGTGGAGTAAGTAGATTTGGGTCCCTGAGTGGCTCCGAAAATGAAGTGGGTAATGTTGATCGGGATGTGGAGCGTGATGGGTGGAGTAGTTGAGGCTAACTGGTTCAAACGACATGCTGCACACATGTTCCAACAACACGGACCCAATGTCACCCTGATCTATGAACATCCACAGACTGTAGCAGATTTCGGTTTTATGCCCTCCCTTATTAGTGAACCGGGAGTGGTTGTAGGAGCCCTACAGTCAGCATTGAGAGGGAATCCCAATATGTTTGCCAAAGTTGATAGTAATATAAACAAGACTCGATTTAGGCGGTTGAAGTTTTATACTTATTCCCCCGGAATGTGTTTTTGCTGTCACCATGGTGGATCTTGGAATTCTAAGTGGAAAGGATATATAAAATATTCCTCATTTTATGGTAAACTGGGAAATTATTCAGCATGTAGTGATAGATTCTATTTGTATGGCACATATAATAACTCCTATCAACCCAAGGGGACTTAAATGAAACTAATTTTGGAGATTTATACCCAGAATATCCCATGTTCACTCCTAATTATACAGGGTCAGGTAGTATATGCTCTGGATTGATGGCTAGAGACCCGCATTTATGGTTCTACTTTAATGGGTGGGCCACCAACTACCACCCAGGGACTTACCAGTGTATAGGAATAGGATATATGACTATACCTGTCCAAGTTTTCCTACCAAGACAGATCAAACGAGTTGGTAGGAAGAAACGGCATTTAGTGGGACCACTGGGAAGTCAATGTGAGGATCTGGTCATCGTGAGGCCACAGTTGTCTGAGAGTGAGGGTAGTAGAGTAGGAGGAGGACTGATCACAGGGGTCCTCACTTTGGGATCCTACCCAGGAATTATGGCTCAAGAAAATCGTAGGAGCATAATAGGATTGACTTGCAGATTGGAGAAAACTATAAATGCGACTGGGAAATTGGTACAAGGCCTCCAACAAGAAATTGAAGAGCTAAATCAGCTATTGTTACAACATCGAATGGCCTTGGATTACTTGTTAGCCAGAAAAGGGGGGTTTTGTACCATAGTCAAAGGAGGATGCAAGGTTGCGTTCCATGATTTGAACAAGACTATAGAGGATGAGATACAGCAGTTGCAAGGGTTGATACAAAATAATGACAGTGCTATTAGTAACCCCTGGGATTGGTTAACTTCTTGGCTTCCAGATCTTAGCTGGTTAAAAACCTTGTTTCTAGGTATTGTACTTTTAATTGTAGTAGGGTTCTTAGTAATGGTATGTATTTCTTGTGCTATGAAATGTGTACATGCCTCTCTCTCCCAAGCTATGGAGGGGAAGGCAGCTCATTTTGCTGTTATGGCCCAAAAGCAAGCTTAAGTATGTCAAATTGCGTAGAATTTGGCATAAAGGGGGGAATGAAAGGGTTAAGTTGAAGAAGCTATTGCTAAGGTAGAAAAATATAGAAAAATAAGGTGAGCAGATGCGCTCTTTATCTTATCAAGAGGCTTAGGTATGTGCTTAGCAGTGCCGGGAACCTAGGGAGTTTTGATGTTGGAGAAATACTCCCTTGGTACCAAAATACATCATTTTTGAAAGATGTAACCCAGGTCTGCCTGACCTGTAAACACTTCATATATGGTCATATGTAATCATTTCCTGTAACCTGTTTACAAGAGGGTATAAAAAGAGAGCTAATACCTGGATCGGAGCTCTCAGGCTTTGGAAATCATTCCACTGAGATCCCTGCAGTAAAATAAACTTTTATTTTTGCTTTCTAATCTGGTGGTCTCAATTCTTGGTGAGCTACTTCAATAATTTGTGATCCAGTCAAAGCAGGCCCCGAGTACTCCAAGCCATGGAATCCACCTGGACCTCCTGTGATAGAAATGGATCTAGGAGTACTCCCAAGCTATGTACCTACTCCTTCAGGGGAATGAAGCCCCATTTAGGACAGGTTGCTTGGCCAGTTCCCAGACCCGGAACCCACCAACCTATACAGAGCTTCTGTCTTGTTACAGCAATAAAACTTGCTGATCAAGACAACGGCTTAGGTTAAGTAATAGCAATTTGAAACTGGGGCAAACCTCAGTGTGGGTTTTTTTCCCCTGAAACCCACAATGGCAACTCAGTTCAAAAGGCTAGAAAATGAACACCATAAAACCACTTTGTTGAGAACCAGGCAGTAAGAAATAATCTCCAGATACCAGTGCCCATTTGCAGTCCTATCCCTTGGTTTCCTTCTTCAATCTGGCCACATTTTTTATTTATTTCCTTCTTCTTTTGATCATACAGCTTCAGGTTCTTGTGAAGTCCCATTTCCTAACCTTGGACTGCTTTCAGAGTGACATTTTGTACTCATTCCTTTTGACTGATGTTTTAAGAGACATTTCATTTCCCTGCATAACAGTCCTGGAGAAACAGCTGGATCTTAAAAGGAGCACCAAGTACATGGAAATAGGATGGGGAAATTGTAATATTTCTAAGGAGTTTTGAATCCTTCTGTTTTAGAGACAACAGTCCTTTGGCCCTTTCCGCACTCTACCTTTTCCCAAAGTTGTCAGGTGGGGAGTGCAACAGGAGTGCTCCCCTCCACACTGGCTGGCTCCCGAAGGAAGGGAGTGCGATGGCCACACCCCTTCCTTCTGCAGTGCAGCCGCATATTTTCCCAGGCTGCGCTGGGGCAGGAAGCACAGTCATTGCGCTTCTGCAGCTTCCACAGGACAAATAAGTCCAGGATGGTGGTATGATTGCATGTCATTGACAGGGAAAACCTGTCAATGATTTAATCCGCAATTGTGCCTCCTAGGGACAGGAGAAGAATGGGACCATCCCGTCGTCCTCCTGTTCCCATTGCAGAATGGGAGGGTGCTGCAGAAAGGACCTTTATTAAAAGTCCTCAACTATTTGAAGGACTGCCTAGTCCAGCTTAAAGATAAATACATTCTTCATCCAGTCTTTGTTTATTTTTACCACTTGCTGTGCAACAGGGTCTCTAGGGGACTGTAGGCTGCCGGGTACATCTGCATCTCTGGCATTTAACTGTCAACAAAAATTCAGATAGTACCTATTGGGCTCTTAATGAGAACTTAGAAGAATTACTGGACTGATCTCCTTAATCTCCCAATCATTAGTGAGTACTTTATACTTCTCAAATTAATACAGGAACTGGAGTACAGTTTGGTGTTCATAGTTCTTCAAATTTTACCATATAATTCTGAACAGAAGTGAATACCACAATGGGAAATACATGATTAGACATTATGAAACAGCTGCACAGATGTGGTTATATCTGTGAAGGTATATCCTCCCCCAAAAAGGGAAGACGTGTACTTGCAAAAAAATACATAATTATATACAGAATGGCTCTTTGCCAACAGCCACCTTGAGCCCTAGTTTTAGAGCAAAGAAGGAGGAGAAGGGGGATCAGGATCCAGTATTTTACATCAGGTACTTAGGTCAGTGGATGGGTAAGGCTGGGGTCTCTCTTCTGTCAATGCTTAGCAGCTCTCTTAGAACTGGTGTGTATTTAAGTAACTTCTTCTGGCCTGATGCCCCCACCTACCATTGCCACAATCATAACTCCACACTCCCAACCTACTTTACTGGGTACCAGCTATATGGGGAGAAGGAAATCTATTCTGTGGGTGATTGGAACATGAGTGAATGATGTTTTCACTAAGTTTGGAGAGGTCTAGCCTCCACACTGATAAAAAATAGCAGAAAGTCACAGATTTTGTTCCTGATTTTTTTAATGTTATTTTGAAAATCGGTACATGTTTTGTTTATTCCAGAATATTTTCTGTCAATTCCCGGAACAATCAGAGATTTTTTTATCCCAGCTCAGTTTATTTTAATTCAGTATGAAATTGGAAAGAACAGAAACCAATTCTTGTCTCCAATTTTCTGGTCTCTTTAATCAGTATTAATAAACCCTTAAGTATACTTAACCAAGTAGCTGATGTAGAATACTGAATAATAATGATAATACAGATTGAGCCTCGCTTATCCAGAAATCCAGAATCTGAAAACCTCCAAAAATACTCAGCCTCCCCCTTTTTGCCATCAAGTGAAACTGAAACCCCAAATACTGACCCTGGCATTCTTGCTATACCATTGGCACTGTCTCTATACTCACACAAACATCATACCTGTGTGTGGGTTTCTCTGCGGAAACACCTTCAACAAGCAACACGTATACAGTATCTATAGGAATACTGTTTGTGCCTACATAGGGACTAGTCAAGTGAATGTGTTTAGTTGGATGTAGAGCGAAGCTTTACACTTATGATTTCATTCTGCTATGTGACTTTCCATTTCATGTACAAATCAGGGCCAATCATATCATTGCCAGAATGAGGCAGCAAATAATGCTTTGATACTATGGTACTGTTACTGCCAGAGATGGGGTGGGTAGTTTGCAGGATTTACTGCCTTCTGCGCTATAATAATTCAGAAAGGAGTACCAGAAGACAGACAGTGTGACATAGTGGTCTGAGCATTGGACTACAGTTCTGGAGACCAGGATTCAAATTCCTGCTCTGCCATGAAATTGAACTGGTGACCTTAGGAAAGTTGCACTCTCTCAGTTTCAGAGGAAGGCAAAGGCAACCCTCTCTGAACAACTCTTGCCAAGGAATCCTTGTAAGAGCCCTGCCCTAGGGTTGCCATATGTCATAAATGACTTGAACAAAACCAGAAGTATTAGCTTACATGGAGAACTAGTAAAATGTCTTAATCCAGCCCGAATCATAGGAATCTGTAAAAAGTGCTCTTCTATTGCAAACTTGTGATGACCATAAAGTGCTGTAGTGGCATCTTCAATCAAAGAACAAAGTCCTTTTTGAAAGAAGGAATTAAAAAAAGGCTGCCCATTTTATCTAAAATCTAAGGTTCTGAAGTAGAGAAAAAATGTGAAAGCATTGCAGCATCATATGTGCTGTACAATGGCCCAGCATGTCCATGCAATATCACTGTTCTTTCCACAGAAACTTCTTTTGATATAGTCACACAGTTTCAAGCAACTGAAGCAGTGGTGCATTCTACCAGAACATCAAATTGTGCCTCTTTTCAGACACAGATGCCCCAACAGTATTGTTAGTGTGTCTCTGTCACTTTCCCAAGATTCCTTGCTCTTAACTGAACTCTTTTGACATGGTCAGCTTGGCCTCTGCCAAGTGTCTACTGTGGAGCAAATTCACAGTGCATTTGCTTTCCTTTGAAGCGTCTGTTAGAAAACTATTAAAACAGGAGCTTCACACATTGTGTTTGTGCTGCCCCTATTGGGCCCTAGGGACATTTCAGTAAATAAAAGGAGGCAGAAGAGTGCCAAGAACTGTATGCAGAAAACAAATATTTCTTTTAAAAAATTCTGCAATTTAAGTAGTTTAAGTAATTTAAGAGAATGCCTTTATTTCTTCCCATTATTACTGTTACTGTTATTACTCCTCATAGACCTGTTTTGCTTAAAATAGTGAAGAAAATCAAAGATGGCCAATGAGTTAGATTCTCATATAACAGAAATGAAAGAAAACAGGAGAGAGAGAAAAAAGAATGTGAGGATAAGAGAATAATGGGAAGAAAATAAAGAATATTGTTTCTCTAAAACAGAGATGAGAATTAAACATTCTTCCGTAGATTAATGGACCGAAACTCCCAGCAGCCCCAGGTATCACAGCCAATGGTGAGGAATGCTGGGAGCTGAAGTCCCACACCCTCTATGACTCCATGATTCCTACCCCTGCTTTAGCAGAAGAGCATTTATTTCTATTACTATATGTCCTTCCTCTTCTTTTTATCTTACCCCAATCATCTTCTCCATCCCTTTTTTCCCTTCCATTGCTCCGCCTTTACATGTCTCTGTGTTCTGTGGGGAAAACATTGGGAACAGAATAAAAATTCATTGAGACCAGGCCTAAAGAAGTTAGGAGAGACAGAGAAAAAGAAATAGAGAAAAGCCTGGAGTTAAAATAGCAAGCAGTGCTTCTCCCTGACTTTGATCCTGCTGGCAAGACCCTGGTGGGATTTTGGAAAAGATGAGCACTCCACTTTGACATATTTGATTGCTGCTTAAGTTGTGCTTGAAGTAAACTCATTGAAATTAATAGGATTTCAGTAAGATATGAGCAACTTGTCCTCTTGGTTTCAGTGGGCCTGCTCTGAGTATAACAAAATATTTGTTCTAATAGGTATACTGTTAAAGCCTTCCAGGACTAATTTACTTCAAAGTATAGGTGTGTTGTTGTTTTTGTGTGCCTTCAAGTTGTTTCTGACTTACGGCAACTCTAAGGTGAACCTATCACAGGGTTTTCTGGGTGTGAAAGTGTGTGACACACCCAAACTCACCCAGTGTATTTCCATGGCCAAGTGGGAATCAGTCCCTGGTCTCCAGGATAGCAGTCCAATGCTCAAACCACTATAGCAAGTTGAAATGTGGTGCTGAGTTTTACAGAGACCACAGACTGCTAAAAAGAGAAATGAATGGGGCCCTGAGGTTAATCAAACCTGAACTCTTCATGAAAAGCAAGGATGACTAAATTGAGGCTGTCGTACTTTGGACATATAATGAGATGGTGTGACTCATTGAAAAAAGAAGTAAAACCCAGGGAGCCAGGCAGTTGTTGACCAGGGATCGTGGAGGCTTCTTGTTCATAGTATTGCCAGAACTCAAAGTCAATTTAACAGCAAATAACAGCGGCAATAGAGGTATGTGGTTTAAAATTGCTGTGGTTTTTAAAGTGGTTTTAACTGTTGCTATGCTTAATATATTTTTATCTTGATTGTATTTACACTTTTTGTCTGATGTTTTAACTTGTTTATATTGTCTGGTGCTTCAACACCCTGTGATAAAGGGCAGGACAGGTGTGTTTTAATAAATGAATAAATAAATGAATACATCCTCAAATTATACATTCACCCAACAAGCCAGAGCCTGTGTTGGTCTCTTTAACTCCACACAGAAGAAGGTTTTGGGGGTGGGGAGGCACATAGGTAGAGACTATGACCCTTTCCACAGTATCCTCCCATCCTGGCATGGAGACAGGAGAGGACCGGGACTGTAGCAATGCTTCTGCATGGCATTATCATGGTCCCACTCCTCTCCCTTCCCCAGGCAGTGCAATAGTGGATTAAATCATTGACAAGTTTTCTCTGTCAATGACACATGATCATGCCACCATCTCGCACTTACCTATCCTGAGGAAAGGGCAGGAAGTACAATGGTGGCACTTCCTGCCCCAGTGCAACCTGGGAAAGTACCCAGCTACACTGTGGAAGGAAGTGGCATGTCTATCATGCTCCCTTCCGCAGGGAGCTGGTCCCATGTGGAGAGGAGTGCTCCTGCATGCCTGTCATGCTCCCTTCCTGGCAGAGCTGCTACCTGGATCACCACTGGAGCATGACAGAACAAGGTAGGGTGTGGAAAGGGCCTATGTAGTCCACAAGGTTGGCTACTCTCATAGAGTGGGGCTCTCCTTGGGCTATAAGAGTATTAGTTAAGGTAACCTTGGGGATACTTTAGCCAATTTACCTTTCTTATAAGGATGGGAAAAATGCAACCCATAGGCCATTTTTGTTTTCCTCTCCAGTTCACTACCTTCTGCAGCTGTGACTGCCATCATAAGAAGCATGTCACCAACTTTTGGCAACAGCTCCTCCACAAAAAAAAAATACCCTCTTTCCTTCTTCTTTCCCAGAAGAGAAGTGGAATCTGCAGGACTCTATGATGTGAAAAGCACTCTGGCAACTTCCTCACCGTAGAGAGCCACCATGGTTGCCCCCACAGAGAGAAAGATAGAGAAAGAGAGAGAGAGATTATGTCAACAGCTGAAGCAGTGGTACAAACCTTGGAGCTGCAGATAATTTTTAGCAGCTGGTCAGCCCTGCCATAAGGAAGTCTGACCAATGACTCCTCCCCCAAGAGAATTTACCCAGCTCTAACTTTGTGAAGACATGGAACTCATTTTCATACAAAAAGTTATTGCACTCCAATGAACATCTGGACCTCTCTTGTTCTGTCTGTGTGACAAACATTGCTAATGTAGATGGAATGCAGGAAAGATATACTTTGGGAAAGGACTGTCACTCAGTGGCGGTATGTGAGCTTTGCCAACAAAAGGTCCCAGGTTTAATCCAAGGCATCTCAAGATAAAAGGATCAGAAAACAGATGAGGTGAAAGACTTTTCTGCCTGCAACTTGGGGAACCAGCAGTTGAGGGGGTATTAAAGCCCCTATGGACTGACTTTTTAAAAAATTGCAGTGAGAGGTTTAAACTTCCCTCTCTGACCTGAAGACCCCAGTCCAGAGTGGGCTGTCAATCTTTTCTCATGAGTAAAAAAGATTATGAACTGCACCCTGTGGCCTGAATCCTGAGTAGAATAAACCCATTGAATCTACTGATGGATGATGAGTCAGTGCTTATCTAAATCCCACTGATTTTATGGATCTGCTGCAATTGTATTACCAATGGGATTCAGGCCCTTGTATTTAATGCACTGTGTAGTTTAACCTTCTAGATAAAGTGGACAGAAAGAAATCTTGGGTGATTTGTAGTAGTTTAGGATGGATTTCTGATTCCTGTTCTGCTCCACCAGGCAAGGGAGGAAGTTTAGACTACCGAGTTTACCTGAATTTGGGAATGTTGTTTGTTTGGACCAAAACTCCCAGAATCTCCCAGACAGCATGGCCATTGCCCAAGGAATTCTGGGACCTGTGATCTGAAAAGGTAACTCTTCCATGTGATGGGATATTAGGTCTATTACCAAAAACAAATTCCTGGGCTCACAATAGTTTTAATTGTTTGCCTTTTGCATCAGGTTGCATGTGATAGATCTCAGGGATCTAGCTGAAGAACAAAGTAGATCCCACAAGTCTTAAGTGGACCCACCTGTGATGTCTGTAATACCAATTTAGATGGAGAAAGAATCCATCAAATGGTTACCTGTGTTTCTCATAACATTTCAGTCAGGGTGGTGGAATCTTATGACACCATTGAGGCTAACATCATCCCGTTGGGGTCTTAACACATATGTAAGTTCCCTTATATATGTAGTTGAGCACTTTTTGGCCCATGCATAACATCTGTATTCTATGGATGGGTATGAAACAAGGGTCATGTACAGGGCATCACTGCACATCTCTGAGCATTTTGTGTTGCAATTTGTACATCAATCGCATGGCAGTACAGGACTGTGCATTGTGCAACCCACATTTGGTTTGCAGTCTGTTTGCAGTTCTGCCACAAGGCAGTGTGGCACAACTGACACAGACCTCCACGATCTCAGCCAATAGATTTATCTGAGCATGAACTTTTGTAAACCATAACCCATTTCCTCCTGTTGTCAGTTTAATACCAGGGACAGCCCTGCCCTGCAATCCTCTCTGAAGCAAAACCCCTGGAGCTGAATGTTCCCAAAGCTGAAGCCTGCATAGGATTGCAGCCTTCCCTGCAAAGACCTCTCCTGCGAACACGGTCGTTTTCAAAACAGCATCTTTCTAGAGGAATCCCCCCATCACCTCCCTCTCCGCCCCTGCTGGAAGACTCCACGCCCCACTAATGGCAATGGGACCAAGTTCCTAGGATCTGTATGTGTGTGCGTGAGTGTGGGATTAGGATTTGCCTGCCTTTTAAAAGTAAAATAAAATAAAATTGGGATGCCTGTGTTTGGGAACGGTGGGCGGCTTGGAAGACAGCCGTCCGAAGGAAAGAGCCAAAGAGGAAGAGGAGGCAGGCAAGTTCAGAGGGAGGGAGAGGGACGGGGTGAGATCTGCGGGGGGAGGGCGGGGGGAGGTGGCTGGAGAAGGAATGCCGAAGGAGCCTAGCGGGGGGCAGGAGGGGATCTGATGTCGGGGGTGAAAGAGGACTTGGAGCGGGGGCGATTTCGGAGGGGAGGAGCCGGCGGAGGCGGCGGCGGCGGCAGAAGCATCTCCGCCGCTGCGGCTGCTGCTGGGAAGGTTTGCGGAGCTTCGACGGGACGGCGGGCTTTGGAGCTTCGGCGGCAGCAGGAGCAGATGCGTGGCAGACTTTAACAAGGCATCCGGGCGGCGGCGGCGGCGGCATCCGCCACGGTCCTGGGACGCAAGAAGGAAGGACGAAGGGGGGAAAAAGAAAGACTCTGGTCCTTGCGAACCAAGATGAGGAGCGTCCAGAAAGGACCCCCTGCGAGACCAAGGTGAACCGATGCTGCAAGGGACGGGGAGGGGGACGGGCAAGCACATATCACCGAATGTTAAAGGACCTTACCCGGTCTCTTTTGGATACGGAAAGGCTCTGGGGACTCTTTAGCGATGGCGTTTACACTGCATCGCTCTACAATCCGAACTGAGGAAAATCTGCTGGCGAAGCAAGAGAGCGGCGGGGGGTGTTGGGTACAAAGGGAGAGGGGTGCTGTGGGTAGAGGGGTCGCAGTGTTTTCCCCCTGGGGTGGGCGACCATGAGCCCTTCTCTCCCTCCATCCTTCTTCTTTCAAAGTTATTCAACACTGGGGCGGGGGTGTCTGGAAAAGGTTTGGGCGCTCGGGAGAAAAGCGAATCAGAGAGGGAACTGCTGATTCCCCACCTTGTCATGGCACACCCCAGCTAACTTTGCTCACAGACGGGGAAATTTCTAGAGAGGGGGAGGAAACAAAAGATTCTCACCTCCACAACTCCACCTACCCCCCCCCGTAGACTGTTTTATGCCATCCTTTCAAAAGTGGGTTTTGATGAGAGTGGGGCTTCCATGGTGGTTGTTACCATTGTTGCTTGGGATTGGACCCAGATTTAGTCACGCTTAGAGCAGATCCAATGAAAGCGACGAGACTTAAGCAAGCCGTGATTAAACCCCATGAGTAACTTAGGTCCCACTGATTTCAATAAGCGCAGCCCTTAGAGGAGCCCCATTCAAAGCAACGGGACTTAAGATAGTCGTGACTTTCTGATTTAGGTCCAGGGAGTTTCAGTGTGTCAGCGCTGAGCATGATAAAGGGGCCAGCTACGACAATCTAGTGCTATTAACTACTAGTAGTTGCCATCACTGTTATTGTTGCTGTTATTGATTACAGTACAGTCAGCCCTCCAGGTTTGTGGGTTTCACTTTTGTGGATTTGATTATTCCTGGATTATTTGCTGCTGCCTCCCTATGCCATTTTTAACAGGGACTTCAAGCCTTGTGAGACTGAGAAACTGAGAACAAGGCTTGTAAGTCTCTATTAAAAATGGTGTGGGGCAGCAGTGAAGGTGACAGTAAGCCCCACCAGCCACCCACTTCTGCCTTGTGAAGGAACCCTGAGGCCTCAAAGGAATCCATGGTGGGTTGAATATGGTGATCATACTTTTTTGTGTGTTAAATATAGTTTGGGAGGGCCTGGAGTTATTCACAGTTTTTCCATTCATGGGGGTCCTGTGCCCCTAACCCTAGCAAATGTGGAGGGATGACTGTATTTCCAAGTAAACTAGGTTTAAATGGAATGCTAATGAACAAGTGGGGATGGAACATGTTTTCTCCTCCAACACTCTCCGTAAGGTTTCCCCTGGAAGAGGTCTGATCAGTGGTGTAAATATAGAGGTTGGGTGGGAATGAGGTTTTCCCTCCCAAATAAGAATTCTGCCCTACTAAGTAAAATGATCCTTTAGTCCCTTATTTTCTAGCATTGCAGGAAATAAGATACTGAAAATCCTTCACTACCAAGAATTCCTATATTTGCTGTACTCAACTTTGCCTGTCTTTTTCTTTGGATGCTTGAAGTGTATTTCTAAAGACTCAGCTGAAATTTTATGTTCTTCCGTGGTAGAAATGGGGGGAGTGAAGAAACATTTCATTAGAGGGGGCAGGAATCTTATTTGGGGGTCTACTCCTCCCCCAGTTACACCCTGAGGTACCATCTTGGTGCTCTTGGGTCAGAAACCAACATTACAACTAGAAGCAAAAAAATAGTTCTGAGCAAGCTGTGGAGGGCTGACCTTTGGGAAAACAAAGCATCAAGGGAGGGGGCAGTCTCTCCTTCATTAATAATTGCACTGTACGGGTTGATCTAAATGGGCACTTTAGATCATAGCAATTTTTTTTATTTTGGAAGAGCCCAGAGTCAAAGGAAGGAGCTGCACTCCAACTTTCTGGAGTTAGTCATTTGCACATATTAATGGGATGAGCACAAGAATTCCTCTAATCATCTTTTACACATCCTGGTTAATTTACCATCAGGAAGCATATGAACCTCCCTTCTGGGGGACTTAACAAATTCACAGAAAAGAAGACATTCTGTGTTGAGTTCAAATGGTTCAAAAATGGCCATGTGAGTTAGTCTCTTAAAAAGAAAGAAATGGTTGGGAATGAAAAATCTGCACCATGGGTATGGGAAGCTTCTGGGAAATAGCCAAGACTTTGAAAGGGAACATTCACCACAGCACTGTGGTATCCACTGGTGTACGGACGGGGGGGGGGAGCAATGAGAGCAGTGTGCCCCAGGCGGCAATTTTGGGGGGGCACCCCGTGATGTGGCCACACCCCCATGCAACACAGCCACACCCCCGCATGACATCGCCATGTCCCCCAAGACATGGCCACGCCCTGTGTGACGCAGCCATACCCCATCCAACGCACACATGCCCTGTGCAATGCAGCCATACCCCACAACAACGTGGCCATGCCCCTGCCCCTCTGTCCGCCCGCACCCCCCCAACTCACATTCCAAGCTACATGGCTGGTGGTATCTGAACATCCATAATTGTGTAAATATATAGAATATGGGGTACTCATTATGGGAATGAGGTTTTCTGGAATATGAAGCAGGGATCTCTTAAAATAAGGGTTGTTCCAACAATTAGTGTCCCTATCTTATGTGAGCCATGGCACAGTTAACTACAGATAAATTAAGGAAGCTGAAATCTCACATGTGCCCACAAACACCCCATTCCACACACTCCAAATCTATCTTACTATAAATATAGCTGCCACTTCTTTTTATTGTACGTGCAGCAATGTGGCAGTTGACTCTTCCCACTGCAGGTATTGAGAGGTAGAATGAGTTTTTAAGGAATTTTAGTAAAGGTAGCATCTCTCCCACCCACCAACCATCCCCAAGGACATAGCTTAAGGCACCAGAGCCTGGGACAAGATGGCCGTACTAACTACATTATTTTTATTTGTTCACTGAGTTGGGAACCCTTGTGAACTGGGAGGCAATATAAAAATACCTTAAACAAACAAACAAACAATAAAGGCAGGGGAGGAGAGAGAAAGGGAAGGTCAAATGGTGGGGGTGAGAGCACTCTAGGCTCAGAACAGAGGCTCAGATGGTGCTGGTTCACCTGGGCTTGTCAAGCAAACAATTTTTTTCATCCCAGCAGATGGTGTGAGAGAGTAGGATGGGGACAGAAAGAGTGAAGGTGGCCCTAAATGTCCCAGGAGCAACACATATCTAGTCTAGTCTGATGGTAGCTATACCAGTGCTGCTCCCGTTTTATACCCAGTTTGCCCAAGGCTTAGTTTGGCTGGAATTTACAACCCATGAAGTGTAATGGCTGATCCAGACTGAGTATTGCAAACATTCAGTATTCACTCAGGTGGCAAGTTTACATGGCACCTGTCCATAGCCTCAAAACCCACATGTGAACTGAAAGCTAAATTCACAGATGACCTGGATAAATCACACAAATTTTCTGTGTTCCCCACTGTTTACCTGCCTACATCTTATGGTTCTGTATCACAATCTATGAACTGTCTGATTCAATTTATATCTCAGGACTTAAACATGTTATTGCATTGCTTTCTCAAACAACCCTGCAGGAAAAGAAACCAGTGCTAAAATTACTTAGAATTTTATTCCTAATCCACACACATGTTTAGTTTCCTTCATGCTATCTCAAGCAACTAATTAAACAATAAGAGAAGCTAATCCCACTTTGGTCATTTGGAATCCTTCGGTCCTGCCCATGTAAAAGGCCTTCTATTTGCCATATTGCTTAGATGACAATGTGCCCATCAGCTGCTATCCTCCCAGCTAATATATACTAATGTAAGTCTGGAAGGGACTCAACATAGAGAGAAATGAATAGCTACAAGTTTTCATTCCCAGGGAGAAACCCTTGTGTGTGCGCATTTATATATATTTATATGTATAGACTTGGAAACTCCTTCCGACTGATGCTGACACTTCATCAGATCAGATTGTGCATGGCCAACATCTACAACAGAATTGAACTTGGGACTTACCATCACTTTCTTGGAAATCCCCTCATACATTCATTACTAAATGAATGTATTACAGAATTCCAGAAGCCAGCTTTCGGTGTGGTTGATTTAGGTCAAGGATCAGCAGATTTAGAGAGATGCATTGCATCTTCCCAACCCACTTGGGGCCACACTGCTGCCAAAACTCAACAGTAACTAGTAATTCTTCTGCTGCCAAAAATTGGCAGCAACTCTGATGCCTTTCTAAGGGGCAGGAGGATGTCAGTGTCCCTTTCTGCTCCTTAGATTCCTGCCTGTTGAAGTATAGGGCAAAGCATTACTTTCCCATCTGGAAGAAAAAGGAAAGTAAGAACATGGGGGGAGAGGGCTTGTCCCGTCAGTGGCATGATTATCTGTGGCATGGTTTGACATTGCCAATGGCAACCAGACCACAAAAAATGGCCAGAGAACTACTGTGGGCTCCTTACTGTCCTCTCCTGATCCACTTCTTCCTAGGACCAAATTCAACATGATGAGGTAGATATCATCAAGTCTGTTTTATTCTCATTTAAAGCAGAGGTGGGTCTATTCAAATGGAAAAGGTTAGACAGAGAAGGCGGCTTAACTGACTGCACTCTACTACCTGAAGCAATGTTCTTTGACTCCATCTTCGATATTAGAAGAGAGCTGGGTTCAGAAGAGAAAATTGCTTTGTGGAATGAAGCACAGTGAGGCAAACTGGAGCAGGGAGGGTTTGTTTGCCTTACTCGTGTATTCTTTTTCACACAAAGACCAGACAGCCTCACTCACAATTTATATGCTCACTCTCATAGAAAGCACATATGGATGCCCTGTGACACTTCATTGGCCCTTAATGTTCTAGTTTTCAACACTGGCTGGCAAGGCCAGAGGTGTAGGACAGAATGGCACCCTCCTATTCCTTGTTCAAAAGCCAATCAATGCTGAATCATTCTTCAGCATTGATAATGGGACACCTTCCACCACACTAGGAGCCCTTCCACCCTACACAATTATAGCACTATGACTCCATTTTAACAGTTCATGGTTGCATCCTGTGGAATTCTGAGGTTTGTAGTGTGGTGAGGCACTAGAGCTCTTTGACTGAGAATTCTGAATGCCCCTCCCTAAACTACAAAACCCAGTATTCCATAGGATGCAACCATGTTTCTTAAACTGGAGTCATAATGCCATAATTACATACCGTGAAAGGGCAACTCTCTTAGCACAATGTGCAAAACAATATTGCTTCTCCATATATTATGGGATAGCCATGCTGAATTATACCTACTGAGTGTGTTGTATTCTGAGCAGGAATAATCTTGAAGCTGCCTGCTTAGCACACCTGTTATCTTCTGTGCAAACAGAGGCTGTGTGTGCTTGTTGCAGTGGATTCCTATTGGTTAGAGGGACTGACCAGGAAACAGTTTCAAACCACTTCTTTACCACAACGTGAAGCTCATTATTTTGGTTTACCACACAAAGCTGTATAGCAGTGGTTCTCAACCTGTGGGTCCCCAGATGTTTGTGGACTTCAGCTCCCAGAAGCCCCAGCCACTATGGTAATGCTCAGGGCTTCTGGGAGCTGAAGTCCAAAAACATCTGGGGACCCACAGGTTGAGAACCACTGCTGTATAGGATCATCTTCAGGTATATTTTAAAAAACAGTTGTAGCTCCCCCCAAAAAAAGAGCTTACTGTAGTTCTGAAGACGGTGCTGTGCGTTAGTGACATCCATTCTTCTAGGACCATTGGAAATACTGAAGACGTGAACATTAGGGATGCAGGATCACATTCATTATACTGTTGAGCTAATGTGAGAAAATTTTCTTCCAGATGTTTGTAGACATCTCATTTTAAATTTTCCAGTCAGTCATTTTCATTCTCAGGCTAAACTGGTTTCTACAGGGATGTTTGTTTCTGCTTAGACCAAGATTTTTAAAGATAACATATTATTTTTGTCACCAGTTATTTATCAGTTATTTATATTAGGTTAAATTTCCTCAGGCTTTATTCACTCATTTTAGATAATATGAAAAGAAGGGTTGCTGGTATCTATTCCTCACATTTTATATTTGTCTCTTGCCTTGAAGAGTTAGGCCATTTCTGCACTACACTGTTATAGTGCTATTATTCCGCCTTCAACATCCTGTGGAATCCTGGTGTTTGTAGTTTTGGGAAGATTATTTAGAACACCAGGATTCCACAGAATGTTGAAAGTGGAAAAATAGCACTATAATAGTGTAGCGTGAAAATGGCCTTAGAAAACAAAACAAGAAAGAAATAATGAGTTCAGTGTATAAGGTGAAGATTTGACTTCATTTCATAGCCTTCTCAGGACATCTGACTAAACAGTTGTTACTTCAAAATAGACATAGAAGAGACTTGAAGGATCATCTAATCTAACCACTCAACCTTGTACAAATATCAAAAGCTAAAGTACCATAACTCCTCATAAGGACCTCCAGATGCAAGAGAATCCACCATATTCCAAGGTAGCTCATTTTACTGTCAAAGATATTTTATCATCAGAGAGTTCTCCCTAAAGTTTTGCCAAAATTTCCTTTATTCCAGTGCTGCCCTCTGGAGCAACAGGAAGCAGGTTTGCTTCATCACAGAGAACTGATTCTTTGTGAGCTTTATAATTAGCATATGAAATTGTTTTATATATTTCCCATGGTTTGTTCTGAAAGGACCTTTGACCCAAACAGAAATAAAGATCACAGCCACCATATACTTACACAAGCATCGTGAGTCGTTTCAGTGAATAAAGAATAAAGGTGGTGAGAACATTGCTCTTAAATATGGCTTCTGTTAATGTGATATAGCCAATTGTAATTAGTTGATAACATCAATTACACAGACTTTTAAAAATAATAGAAGCCAAGGCAAATTATGGCTTGTTAAGAATCCTTGCACTTTCCAAGAATCAGTGCTTGTTATCTAGATTATAGCATTTGTAAATCACAAAGATCTTCAAAATGCAATTTTGTTTTGAAAGCCAATCCTGATCTAGATTATGGGTATGTGACAGATTATACACAATAATTCATCAGAGATGAATCCTTAAATGCAGCAACAGACAAAGTGTCTATCTCTACCCCCTGTCTGCTAATGTTTGCTTTTTTTACTTGAAATATGCTTGCTTTTCTTTGGTCTGAAAATGGTAATTTGTGGATATGGCTTCTACTTATAGCCACCCACAGAAAAAAGAAGGAAAGCTGAAATATGTTCAGTATGCCTTATTTGTTTAAGTTTCCATGTTGCTATGTGGAGCAGTATAGAATCAAATGGACGTTTAACTTGCCTCTTTCATATTTCTCTGAAAAAGGAACAATTTATGCATTTTTCTGAAAAAAGAAGAATTTATCTTATTTAGTACAGATCTGGTTGTTTTGCCATTGAGCTCCAGAATTAATATTCTGTAAGTGGGCAATCTTATTTTTTTCATCGGACTTTTATCTTATTGCTCATCCAGATCTCTCTGGATGGCATACAAAGTTTCCTGATGCCCAAGTTGTCTTTACAACAATGCTGGAAGTAGGCCAGGCCAAGAATCAGTGACTAGCATAAAGTTGCCCCAAAGGCTTGGCAATAAAGTAGACAGTTCCAAGCAATCTTCCTTATCTAACACACATTCAGTTTGGAAGTAGCAACTAATGGGAATGAGTTACTTTTTAAAAGTAACTTTCTAAGCTCTGGACACCCATATTCATTAGATAACAATTGCTTACTTAGCCTTGATCGACTGTTTGAAATTCTTTTTTTCCCACTACAGTAATTAAGATGGCAAATATTATAGCCAGTAAAATAACAGGTCTTTGGCTGATATACCCAAAGTGTAGTGAAACCAGGCCTTGCAGGGTAAAAGCCCTGGGACCTTTTTGAACAAGGACAACAATGAGCAAAGACAACTCCCGCTTTCTGTCATCTTTTCCTGTTCTCTGAGTTTGGCTGCAGACCTCACAGTAGCGGGGAGGGAGAGGCATGCTTTTTTTCCAGAAACTATATTTTGTTGTCCAACTTGTCATGCAAAGTATTTTGGAGTGTCTTGATCTTGAATCAGGATTTATGGCCTTTTTTTCAAAAAATGGTTTATGGTAAAGATAAAAAAGTGCTGAAAATGGTTTGTTGACATAGCGCCTTGTATTTTTGGATTTTTCTGGAGAGTGAGCAAGCAATTTTCCATCACATCACCATGCTGTCCATTATCTTGGCTTGTTATAGTTAAAACTTCTCAGATGACTGTAATTTTGGATAGGATCCTTTCCATCTAATATTGCTATTGAGTGCCAGTGATGGATGCTACTGCTTTCATATTCAACTATGAAAAGGCTTTATCTATGACCTCATATTCCCTGAGAGAACGGCTTTGGAGAGCTTGAGACAATCAGATTCAAAATGGGCCTGTCCATGAGTAATGGTCCTCCATACTCTTGAACCCTGAAATGTACAGAGGTACCTTCTACTTACAGTTACAGTGGTAGTTCCAGGAGCTAGTTATCTACCCCTAATTTTCCCCATCCAAAGCTCTGTAGACTGTCAATATGTCAGAAAAATAAACAAAGTGTGAAAATGCCAGAAGCTCACCTTTGGTTTTGAAAATAAAGAGGTGTTTTTTTTTAATGTTAAGCAGTTGAAACTTGTAGAAGATAGGAGTACTCCTAAAGGCTTTTGGGAAAAGAAATTCACTGCTTAATTTTGTTTTGTTTTTTGGCCAGGAGAAGGGCAGTTGGAGAGGCTGAGGGCCTCAAATATCAGCCATGGGAGACTACTCATATGTACATGTGTTTTAAAGATTTGTTTTAACCTGGTTTTTTAAAATCATGTAATCTCATTATAACTTTTGTGTTTTAGATGGATTTTTAACAAAACAATGTGCCCTCCATGTATCTGGGGCTTCTTTTCCAGGAATCACTATGTAGAACAAACAAACAAAAAAAGCAAATGCTCATGTCTCATTATCTTCAAGAAAGCACATTGTATTTTTTAAAAAATTTGTTCTAAGCCACTTTGAGTCCTGAACTTGGGAAGAATAGTCATCATTGTCGTTGTCGTCGTCGTCATGAAGGCAGCAACCCCAGGGCTGCACTTTACTCATTCCTGCTATAAGTGAAGGGCAAACCTCCCTTGGAGAACTCAAGCTCTGAGAACCTTGCAGATTGCATGCTCTCAAGGCAGTCCTCCAGATGTTCAGTAAATGTGGAAGAGGGAACTGGGGCCATTTCCACACTAGTCTGTTATAGCACGATGATTCCACTTTCAACATCCTCTGGAATCCGGCTGGCCCCTCCCAAAACTGCAAACCTCAGGATTCCAGAGGATGTTGAACATGGAATCATCGCGCTATAACAGGCTAGTGAGGAAGAGGGAACTGGATCAAGTCAGCCAGTTGGCCCTATCCCAACCTCCATTTTCCTGTGCACACAAAGTGAAAGGGGTTTCTAGGTAGAGCATCCTAGAGTTAGAAGGGATGTTTGTAGGGTCATCTGAGCCAGCCTTCTGCCATGTAGGTACACACAGGTAAAGCACTCTGGTGAGATGGCCATCTAGTCTCTGTTTAAAGACCACCAGTGAAGGAGCATCCACACCTTCCAAGACAGTCCATTCCTCTGTCAAATAGCTATTACTGTTAGGAAATTCATCTTCATGTTGAGGTGTATCTCTTTTCCTGCAGTTTGAATCCACTCATTTCTATCCCAGTCCATGAAGCAATACAAAACAAACTTGCTACCATCTGATGTCCCTTCAGGTATCTAAACAGAGCTGTCATGTCACTCTCAATCTTCTCTTCTCCAAGCTAAGATATGTGTCTCCCTAAGCCATTCCTCATAGGGCTTGGTTTTCAGGACTTTTACCATCTTGGTTGTCTTCTATTCCAGCTCGTCATTATCATTCTTGAACTGTGATACCCAAAACTGTATATAGTAATCCAGACGAAGTCTGAACAAAGCTGAGTAGAGTGAGACTATTTCTTTGCCCTGTCTGGATGCTTTATCCCTGATTATTCTGCCTAGGATTGCAATGGCATTTTTGGCTACTTCATCACACTATTTACTTGGGTTTAGCTTGTGGTCTACCAAGAGCATGAGATCTTTGTCACATGTACTTTTTTTTAAGCCAGATGTCACCCATACTACATTTGTGTATTTCCTTTTTTTTCTGCCTAAATGTAGCATCTGGCATTTACTCCTGTTAAAACATGGGCTGATATCCTGCATCGAACAAGACATGATTGACTAACAGGATGCAAGCCATGTTTTGTTAGGTTGGGCCCAGCTCTCCAATTTGTTAAGGTCATTTTGAAACTTGATTCTGTCATCTAAGGTACTGGTTGCTCTTCCTAATTTGGGATTTGCTGCAGATTTGTAACCCTGTCTGCACTTCCAGAATTCAAGTCGTTTGTAAGATGTTGAGCAGCACCAGGCCCAGCAGAGAACCCTAGGGCATCCCACTTGACAGTTACACATGCATAACTCTTTGCCCAGAGAAACCCTAATCAGAAAACCAGATTGAGTATGCAATCTCTAGAATGCATCCAGGAGACTTAGGCCATTTCCACACGGGGTATTTAAAATGGTGCAGTGCGTCCTCCACAGAGGACGCCTGCACCTTGGAGCGGACTGGGTTCGGACGACTTACCGTAGATCTGCACCTCAGTCCGCTCCGGAATGATCCCAAGTGGTCCTCCAGCGTGCTTTTGAAGTACCTGATTTTTCTGGTCTTTCAAAAGCACGGAGTGCACCACTGCGAGCCTGCTCCCTTGTGCAGATTCGCAAGCTCGCACCAATGCAAGCCTGTGAACTGCTGAGGGTGGGCTTTCGGCTGGCAAGCTTCAGCGGTTGGTCGAGACCCATGACCAACTGGAAGCCACCATTTTGGACGCTGGAGCAGTGTGGAGCGACGACCACACACTGCTCCTCCTCACCCCGGTCCAGACCGGACCTCCAGAAGATCCAGTAAGTAGTGGCGCGGGGATTTTGCTGGACAGGTTCTGCAAAAAGAGGAAGAGCTTGGAAGAAGTTATTTTTGATTATAGCTCCTAAATCTCCTTAGCCAATATGGCCACTGGGTGAGAAGCCCATAAAAGGGAGTTCCTTTAATAGTCCACTGGAAAGGTATATGAAAGCCACAAAGCTGCCACTAAACTAACATTCTTGTGTTGAGTTTTGTGCCTTTCCCCCACAATGCATTATATATTTTCTTAGTCCAGTTGCAGACAATTTGCTGCTGGTGGTAGGTACTTAAATATGGAAAGACAACAAATCTGTGACATATGTAAGTGTCAATACTCACTTTCAGTGGGAGCCCCTTTTTTCTCTGGTAAAGTTTAGATAGGCACATTAGAACTAATTAGCTGAACATTTTGAATATCTGCAAAATTGTTCTCTAATGCAGTGCATCAGAAAACAGAAAACAAAATAATTACTGTTTGGGGTTTTGTTTTTGTTTTTTTTTTGTCTTTTTTAAAATACACTCAACATGAAATCAGGAAATATAATGCAACTGACTAATGCAGTGTTTTCTGGCTGTTTTACAGGTCTTGATGTCCATGCAGGATGCTGGAGTGCAATGAGTAGAGGAGCTGGAGACCGCTTTAAAGACGTATTTAAAGAGGTGTGACTTGGGCACCCTCTTGTGGAAATCAGTTGGAATAAAACTTTCTCAATTTGGAAAGTAAAGCTAGACCATGGCTGTGGTCAGCACACCACCCTCTGGTCTCTTTTTCTATCAAGAGTATAAAGGAATGGACCCTGTCATACTCTCTCATTATAATTACACTGGAAAACTTGAACGGGGGAAAAAAATAGGGCTGACAACTATTGCACTTCTCATCATCTGCAGTTTCATTATCTTGGAGAATCTGATGGTGCTAATTGCCATCTGGAAGAACCACAAATTTCACAACCGCATGTACTTTTTCATTGGCAATCTAGCCCTCTGTGACCTGCTGGCTGGGATAGTTTACAAGGTCAACATCTTGATGTCAGGAAATAAGACCCTGACACTATCCTCTCAGATCTGGTTTGTTCGGGAGGGCAGCATGTTTGTAGCTCTGGGTGCTTCTACCTTCAGCTTATTAGCTATTGCAATTGAGAGGCATTTGACAATGATCAAAATGAGGCCATACGATGCTAATAAGAAGTACAGGGTCTTCCTGCTCATTGGAACATGCTGGCTTATCTCAGTTTCCCTGGGTGCTTTACCAATCCTTGGTTGGAACTGTATTGGCAACTTAGAAGACTGCTCCACCATTTTGCCTCTCTACTCCAAGCACTATGTGGCCTTTTGCATCATCATCTTCATGGCCATTCTGGTGGCCATTGTAATCCTCTATGCCCGCATTTACATCTTGGTGAAGTCCAGTAGCCGTAATGTCACTAATCATAACAACTCTGAGAGGTCTATGGCATTACTTAGGACAGTTGTGATTGTTGTTGGAGTTTTCATTGCCTGTTGGTCTCCGTTGTTCATCTTGCTGCTGATTGATGTGGCCTGCAAAGTGAAAGAGTGTCTCATTTTATACCAGGAAGATGGATTCATTGCCCTGGCAGTCCTCAATTCAGCAATGAACCCCATCATATACACTCTGGCAAGCAAAGAAATGCGCCGGGCATTCTTCCGTCTTGTCTGTGGCTGTCTGGTGAAGGCCAACGCCACATCGTCTTTACCAATCCAGCCCACTCCAGATCAGAGCCGCAGCAAATCCAGCAGCAGCAACACACAGAAACCAAAGGATGATTACCCACAGACTAAAGGCTCCTCATCTATAGCTGAAAAAAATGAGTCTTCATTTCATAATGGAAACTTCTGCAAATGAAGCCCACTAGCTCTACAAGCCAAGGATTCTTCTGTGTGGGTTTTTGGACTTTTTGAGCCAAATGAAAGCCATTTTAATGGCATTTCATGCACATAAATCATGGGGTAGCAGGAAACATTCACCAGTTTCTGAATTTCAAGTGCCTATACCTCCTTGCCTAAGAAAACCCTATGAGATGCATGGGACAAGCTTGTGGGTTGGGAGATGATACAGAAATACTTTAAATAAATAAATAAATCAACAGGTGACTTGAATAATACAAACATACACACATGTTTAGTACAAGACATTTGAGACCAGGCTTTATGTTCCTTAGGAACTGAATCAGGAAAATCCTTGGATGCCTCTCTAAATTCTTACAATATATGTGTAAATTAAAAAGGCACATTTTGTCATGGCTTTTTCTGGATGCTGTTTGATCGAAAATACATACATGTGAGAGAAACAATGCAGAAAGACTGGCTAGTTGTTTTATATCAGTGTGTAAAATCCAGTCTGCACCCGCAGATTCAAATCCCTGGAGATGCTGTGTGAGTTTCCTCTATTCCATCTCCTTCTTGTTTCCTTGGCCCATCTGTTGCCTCTCTTCCTCAGCCCATTCCTTATCAGCTCCTTGATCTACTTGGTTTCTATATACAATGCAGTTCCTAGGATCAGTTTATGGCATCCTTCACATTCAAGCTGACCTTTCATTTCGATCACAGAAGCTGGACAGTTTGGCAACATCCTAAGACTGAACTCCTTCTCCTCAGCGACACAGCAAGATGAACCCCTCCCCAGCAGTCACAATATTTGTGAACATTCTGTAACATCACAGTTGCACAGTTTGAGGCAGGATAGGGAGAGAAGCTCCTGGACAAATGTTGGACAATGTTCAGCCTATCATCCTTTCCACACGGGGTAAAAAAAACGGCTTAGGGCGACCTCATCCGGAGGTCGTCCACACCGTGGAGCGCGCTAGAGCGGTTTGAATAGTGGAGGTTCCACACCTCAAACCGCGCTAGCGCGGCCGCAAGGGGTGACGCGGCGCGTTTTTTAAAAACCACATTTTATGTGGTTTTTATGAAACGCGAGCGCGCTAACCTGTTGCAGCGCCCCGTGTGAAACTGCAGGGACGTGCTAGCGCATCCCTGCAGAGCTGCCCGGGGGCGGGCTTCCAGCTGGCGCGCTGCCCTGATTGGCGGAGCGCCGCCGGAAGTCGCCGGCCGCCATTTTGGGCGCCGCCAAATGCCGCCGAAACTCGCCAGCGTGTGGAGCGGCGAACGCGCGCTCCCCGCAGGGACAGAGCAACCTGTTTTCAGGTAAGATCCGTCCCTGCGTGCGCTGCCCCGTTCCCCCGTCCCCCGTGTGGAAAGGGCCTTATAGTGTGTGTGCGTGTGTGTGTGTGTGTGTGTGTGTGTGTGTGTGTGTGTGTGTTTGCATATAAAAAGAACCACGTGAAATGTTCTTGTTCACTCAGAAAGACAGGTACTAAGAAAGACTGCATACTCCCTCCTGTCTGATTTGAAATTAATAGGGCATAGGGAGATTATTTCCATTCTGCATTGCCCTTAATGTAGCTCATTGTCCTCCTAACAGGTTGATACTGTGAGTATTATTCACAGATTCTGAGATCTGCTATTCCAGCAGATAAGTGTCTCAGATGGGATGTGTTAAAAGGCAAAGCCAGTCTCTTAAATGACATGTGCACAGACAGATACAGCAGAAAAAATGTTTAGGGTTCAAGTGTCATGTTCTGATTATCTTATTATTTGTACATTTCTTTTAATAGGCCAGTTGTGTGGCAAGTGTTTACATTATCTGAAGTTATAACCTTGATATTCTGTATAGTATAACTCTCTGTAAAATAACAAGTACTGTAAGCAGGTATGCTTCAAATGAAGAAAGATTTCACAAAAGTATTGAAGAAGATAAGGTATATTCCGTACCAACTCACTATTCTGTCTTGCAATTATCAATGCAACTTTCTTGTGTAGCCTCATATGACTGTTGTGGCTAGAGCCATTCCCACACGAACCCATCTTAGTGCTATTATTCCACTTTCAACATCTTATGGCACCCTGAAGTTTGCAGTTGGGGGGGGGGTCAAAGGCTCTTCCCTAAACTGTAAACCTCAGGATTCCAAAGGATGTTGAAAGTGGAATTATAGCACTATAACAGGCTTGTGTAGAAATGGCTTAGAAGCCAAGTCTATGATGGATCTTCTGTATCTGCAGGAGTTCCATTCCAGGACTCCCTATGAATGAGAAAAATTGTGATGTTCACGTCCCATATTGTTAAATGTTGGTGACATGCATATAAATGCTTCAGCATGTCTGCATGCATGTTACTGCAATTTTAAGTATTGGACATAATGGTCTCCAATTGCTTAAATTTGCAGATCCAGAGGTTGCTTATATGGAGGGTCCATTGTATTTTATTCAGAATTTTAAAAATGAGAAGTAATTGCTCATTTCCATTGAATCTCTTGTATTACTGAATGAAGTTTAGGGTCCAACTTGGAATTTCATGCATATATCATGCATGTACTTTAAATCAATTCATATATTTTTGTTTTACTCTTTGAAAGAGATTTTAAAAATTAAAGACAAATCAATGTTACTGAGGTCCCAAATGTGGGAAAAGAAAACTATACAGGCAGTGGCATTGTCTTCCCCAGCATCATTTCAGTCTTAACAGTCCTTGACAACTATACCCAGTTCCAATTTGAATCAAATAAATTAGTGATGAATTGGCTGGGTGATCCTGGTAGCTGTAGTCCTTTTCTGAGCTCTGCTTATACTGGCAGGACTTGGGATTTCATTCCAGATTCTAAAATGTTTGTGGAGGCACAGTGTGTATAACATGGGCCAGCAGTCAATGGAATTGTTAGGCTGACAGAATGGTTTCTAGCCACATTATTGGCAGAATGAGTTTTCCCTTTCCCTGACTGCTATCTAGTTTTCAAGTCTGTTCTACAGCAGGCTTTGGAGTGATTTAGGGAAGAGGAGATTTCTGTTGCACCAGCGCATATCTGTTAAGAAGAAATCAGATGGTTGTCTGAGAGATTCTTTCCCTAGTTGGGAGATTGTGAAATGTTTACAAAGGCTTTTTTTCTGAAGGGAGATACTTTCTGGATAGGCAATTTTATTGGAAATCTAAGTCTAAGGACATAATCTTCAGCATACCTTAGGTGGAAATAAATGCCTTTGAAATCAAGGAGAGTGACTGCAAGCAATGCCGCAGTCCAGTTCCCATGCATTCCTATGGGGTCTTCTTGTCCTTCTAGCTACCTAACGTCTATAGCTTATAGTGCATTTGCAGAGTTTTTACTCTGAGTTTAGAATCTTTTAAAGAGCTCAGTACACTGACTTCTGGACCTCTGCACAAAATACAAGAGACTGTGCTGCAGCTGTGAAAAGAAACCGGGCAATATAAACTGACATACTGAATAAAACCTGCTTAAAGCAGCAAAGTATGCATTCTTTCTCTGTGTGTATCAATATTGTAATATAGCAGCATGTTTCATGACAAGGATACTTAAACTGTAGATATGAACTTGGTCATGGGTGTATATATCCAGTTACCTTTCCTAAGTTATAATGCATAAATGTACTGTGTTATGTTTATGTTGTTTAAATTTAAGAGTGAGTGTTTATGTTTCCTAGCATACTGGCAATCATTCTTTCCAGTGAGCAATTGCTCTTGATGTTGCACTGAGATAGCACATAAGCACTCAGACTGAGAATATTCTAACCATTAAATTAAAATATCACAAACTGCGGGCAAGCCACAGTGACTCCAATCCCACCTATTTTTACTGAGAAGTTAAACTTGGTTGCTATACATGCATCTGAATGAAGAAATAACAAGGCAGTACTTAGATGAGACAATATGTTATACAAAGCTTTGAATGTGAGATTTGAACATTATTTTGATAATGTTATACATCTGCACTGACTTCACCTTCCATAAATACACATACATGGGAATAATCTGACATTACACCTGTGGATGTCACTAACAATATTTCAGCCACTGTTGATTAACACTTACTTAAAATGTTAAACCTGAATTCTTTCGTTAGTCCTACCTAGAGTAGAAACATTGAATGAATAGGATTTACCTATGTGTTGGCTTACCATCCAACAGTTCATTGAACGTATCTACTCTAGTTGGGATTAACCAACAGGATTTCAGTCTTGGTTCCTAGACATGGGATTTACAAACAGAGAACACCATGGAGATTGGCCGCATTAACTCTCAGGGATGCATGTAATTGGCATCCTCAGAAAGGCTTGCTTTGTTCTTTTAAAATTGCCTCTCCCCCAGCCCATCCTGGACTTTTCCCTTGGATATACTCCAGACCCCACAATATTATTATTCCCTGGAGATAATGAGAGCCCAACACATCTGGAAACTGTCAGATTGGAGAAAGAAGTCCTAAGGGATACAATCTCATTTTACAACCTATTCAACTTTTCACTGATCTCTTTTTCCCTACCACCTTCTGCCCTTACCAACATGTATACTGTTCACTTGTCTTTCAATGCCTTAGTTATTAAAGGTCAAGAAAGAGTGATGCTAAAGGCTAGTAAAGAATAATTTTCACTTGTGGATGCCAATCCACTGCAAGTGTAGCTATACATGATTGGCTGCCAGGATCAATCCATAAACCAAAGGTGGAGAAACTTTAGAAATGTTTTGGGTACCTCTAAGCACATGCAGAACATTTTTTTCTATGTGCAAATATGTGCAAGAATTCACAAAATGTGATCTGCAAAGATCAGTAGTAGAGCACACATTTTTTCATGTGTAACTCAATGAGAGGTATTGCAAATTATATTTTCTTTTTGAGAAAGATGCAAGAAACATCTTTTGGCTTCAAGTATCAATCTTACGAAACCTTTTGAAGTGTGTGATCCACTGAAGAATAGAATGGACGAAAGGCATAATTGAAGTGATGGTGGGAGCAGAGAAGAAAGATGATATGGTAACAATAGTATCTCAGTTGTGACTAAGTAGCAATTGTGAGTATGGAGCAATTATGGATCAGTAAATATAGGTAACTGTTCTGTATTCACAATTGCTACTTAGTCATGATCGTGAAACTATTGCTACAATTGTTAACTCCCTCTCTCCCAACCTACTTTACTGGACATCAACTGCATTGGGAGAAAGCGTTCCATTCTACTGGTGATTGGAACACAGGTGAATGACGTTTCCGTTAGCTTTGGGAGAGTCAGGCCAGATGAGCTGATTTAGAATACTGGCCATAGTATGTATATATTTATCTTTCTGTGTATGTATCTTGCTTTTCAAGAAATAAACCCCTGAAAGTGTAATTCCATTTTTTAAATGATAATACAGAATAAGATCAAGAGGAACACTTTAAACTCCACTGCCAAGTGTGGGAATCATGTGGCCCTCCAGATGTTGTTGGACTGCAATTTCCTGAAGTCCAACCAGCCTCACCAAGAAATGCTATAAACTGCAGTCAAACAACATCTGCATGGTCCTACCTGCCGTATGGAAATCAGTGAGGCATAAGCATGCCTGAATAAATCTTGCCAAGAAAAACCTGTGATAGATTCATTTTAGGTTGCCATAGGTCAGAATCAGCTTGAGATCACATAATAATAACAATCCCTTAAAAATTAATACTGGGACAAAGTTATGCACAATTAATCTGGTAAAATACAAACAGTTGTGACACAAGTGCTAAGAAACAATAAAATCAACTGTTCTCAGAATCTATTTCCAGAATTTTATTTTATTAAATAAAATAAGCCAAACTTGCAGTAGAGCAGCCTTTCAAAAACATTTTCCAATTGTTCCAGTTCCAGACAGATTAGGGTGTGTCAGCCCATCAGTTAGTCTGCGATTCTGAACTATGCCAATCCTTATCTAAACACACTGTCCTCTGGTGAACCCTACAGACCATGATGCTTATGTCACCCTGGAAAGCACTGGTGGGAATCTGCCAGGATCAAGATTAGTGTGCAGTTTTCCTGCAAGCATATTTCTTACTTCTGAGAGTCTTTTGGGGAAGGGAATAAAAGATGGAAAGGAACCACGGCACTCAGAGAGGTCTGTTCCTAAATTCAAAATATTAAAAAAGGAGAAGTCAAGTCTGAGAGCACATCTTGAAATATGGCAAAGTATTTGGCAAACAGCAAGAAGCCATCTGGGCCAGGCATCTTCCCAAAGCTGGATCTGGCCACCCATCAATTTCTGAACAAGCCACAGTGTGTTGGGGGAAGGAACAGCTGTACCACAAAAAGAGGCTTGCTGAGAGAAGAATGGCTCTGAATTATTTCTGCAAGCAAAGCAACACCACACATTGGAAGAGCAGGCAAGAAACAAAACAAATCTCGGGGCCAGCAAACTATCTAATGTACTTGTGTATGAGTAGGTGTGCATGTAATCCCTTTCAAACTGTAAAAACTGAAGTCAGCCAGACTCCAAAGAAATCGGTCTGCTTCATACAAGCCAGCTTCTTATAATTCCTTCCCATTACTGGGTTGTTCCTGGATTTCAAATTAAACTCTGTGATGTTGGCAGAAATGACAGCTGCAACGTTCTTCTCCCAGAATGCCCCTGGAAGAGTGGTACATCATGGTATAGCAATGGAAGTGGTGGCAGCTTCTAAGGGGAAGGAATAGGAGCCATCACTGGCAGTGGCAGTCATGCTATTTCCTCAGAAGCCGCTTTAGAATAACACTTCCTCCAGAGGAAGGATCAATCTGGGGATATTTGAGATTGTGGGATTGGGATTGTTACTGCTATTAAAGGTTCTGTTGTGGTTGCACACCACAAGATAAGCCCTCAAAACTTGGGAGGGGACCTGAAGCTCCTTCTTTGATTGAACACACTGGTCTTCAAATGGTGTTGTGAATCTAGGAGCGCCATTTCACCTTAGTACTAACTGACCCATTAATACTTATTAGGCATATACAGCAGGGCTAAGCACAAATGCCACTGATTCACTTTGAAGCTCAGTTTAGTAATTCAGATCTGGGTCCAATTCAATCTAAACTGACTTTGACTCAATTCCAATCCAATTTGGATCCCATGTTCTAAACAAGATTCAAAAATCCAAGCCATCTTTGTCTTAACTTTTACATACAATTTGGAGAGTATTCCAAACAGGAACCTTCAGAGGTCTTTGTGATAGGCACCTGTAAAGTTTTCAATTTTTCAGAAGAGCAAAAAACCAAAATGAATTTAAAAGCTATCAGCTGTTCTCCCTTGCCAACTCTAATCACAGCCTTTGTCCTGGCACTGCCCCCCTGGTGAACCTTGCTACAATATCTAGGTGGAAGATTCCCAAACTCTACATCTGAAGAAGCAGGCTAAATACCCTAAAAGCAACAGATCCCATCTGATCATGGAAGCTAAACAGGATCAGCCTGGGTTAATAGTTGAATAGGAGACCACCAACAAATACTAGGTGCTATAGGCTATATTTCAGAGGAAGGAACTGGCAAAACCACCTCTGAGGATTCCTTGCCTAAGAAAACCCTATGAAATTCACGGGGTCACAATTAGTTGACAGGCAACTTGAAGGAACATATGTAAACACACATTGGAAGAACTGCACCACAGAATTGCAAAGGCAGGAGGCAGCAGACACATAGGTAGCAGGATATGGCAGAGAAAGGCAAAAAGCAAAGGGCAATCTTCAAGTACATCTCGGTCAGTTTTCTGGTAGTAGGATGGCAAGCACAGGGCATCCATCAGCCAAGTCTGTTAAAGTTTAACTAATGACCAGCTCTGAGCATTATAAAGAAATGGCATCCTTCTTGAAGAGAGCACTCTGGGTTTATTCTACCAGCAGTTCAACTGGTGAGATTCAGTAATACAGCATAAGGAAATTGGACAGAAAGGGGATGTGACAAAGCCCTTTACCCAGGCTGGTCCTGAAGTCCCAATGCTAGAAATCCTGTCACTCATCTTGCCCTTGTTTCCCCACCTTGCCCTTGGATTGGGTTTCTGGGCCTCAGAGTTACCCCTTAAATTTGGACTTGTGATTGCGTTGTTGTGTGGGTTCTGTGTTAGCATGCATAGCCTAACTCCAATGCAGACTTGATAGAGAAAGCCAGAGGCAGCTTTTTTAAAAAAATAGATCTATTAAACATAGTAGAACAACATATTAACTTCTAATAGGCTTCACAAAACCATAGTTAGTTCTCCCTTCTGACTGGCTATCCAGTTCCTACTCAATCCATCTGCCTCTGTCAGATTCACTCTTTTCCTCACACCCAAAACACTGCCTGACCTTGTCCAAGCAAAATCCTGTCTGACGCTCACAGAGGCACGTTATTTCCTGTTCACCTGCAGTCCCACCCCTTCATACCCTCCCAGAGCCATGATTGGCTGCCTTCAAGCCAGGTCAATCAATCAATCAATCAATCATTTTATTATGGACGTAGACCAGCATGATTCAAGCCAGATCTGCTCAAGCCTCCTTCACACACACACCCTTCAGAAGCCATTGAGGCCACAACAGGTCTCAATAAAGAGCAATGAGATCTAGCACCCTGATTCTGCTGGGAATTCTCCCTGCCAAGGCAAAACAGGAAGGGGAGGGGAGGAAGTCTGATGCAGCACTCTTTTCATTCTCTTCCTTTCCTGTGCATTTTGCCTCACCAGGGAACTTAAAAAAAAATTCTTGAAAAGTACCCCTTGAAAAGTGAGGTGCATCTTATGTGCCGGTGTGCCTAATATGCTGGCAAATACGATATACAAAACATTACAGAACATTAACCTTATCACTATACTTACCATATACATTTTCTTTTTGCCAGTTCTTATTTCATAGTAACTTCAATACACTACTAAACAAAGTTAGCAGTCTAACTGATGCAGTTCCTCCAATGAATCCCTTTGACACCTGCTAAGGTATTTGATGATCAAGGCTTTCAAAATAAGGATGAACTAACAAAGAGCACCTGAGAGTAGATGAGTTTTGTGATACATTATTTCAGAATCTTTACTCCAAAATTTTTAGGGGCAGAAAGCCCTGGGGAAGCCCAGTGATTATATGGACAACATGGAGAGAAAGGGAGTAATATTTATTTATTCATGTATTCAGTCGATATCTCCCACTGAATCAAAATTGTTAACAAATATTTAGGAGTGTTCAGATCTGGATGTCTTCTGAATCTGTTTGAATTTGCTTTTAGATGTGGGATTCATCCAGTCCAAAACACACCTTTAATTCTTATGTCCTTCTCACATAAATCAATGGAAAGCACAGAAATAAAGAAGAAAAATGTTATTGTTGAGGCATTACAGCCATAACTTATAGCAGAATTTTGGTAAACTCAATGCAGTTTACTTGCAGCAGCCTTACTGATCACAGTAAGTAAAGCTTGGCACGGCATATCCCCTCTGTTCCATCTTAGATTCTTGACCTTTAGACTCGTTTTCGCTTTCCTCAGGCCCCTTCCCGTCCCCCTTATCAGCACATGGCTCGGCATTAGCTCATGCTCTATAAACCTGAGTCTGTTTCACACTACATAATTTGTAGCACATTGATCCCACTTTAGCTTCCAAAGTCCTCCCAATGGATTCCTGGGATTTGCAGTTATGTGAGGTATTTAGAATTCTTTGTCAGAGAGCTCAAAACTGCAATCCCAGGATTCTGTATAATGCAGCCATGGCAGTTAAAGTGGTATCAAAGCTATAACTGCATAGTGTGAACACTTTGTAAAACTGCAATACTGTTTAGCAGAATTTCAAGTGTCTTTCCTTACTTTATCAACATTCACAGGCAGCAGTACCATATACAGCAGATGATGTATTTTTATTTTCATCTCCTGCTACTTAAGTTTTACTTTCCTGCATTAAATTTTTCTTTCTTAACCATGGTGTTTGGCTTCAGTAAAGTATTCACTGGCTGACAATAACTATTTGCCATTTTTACTGGGCAATCTCACTTTAGTACCACAAACTTTCATAAAAACTAGAATGAAAATGATCATTGAGCTCTTTGTTTGCAAGAAGGTATTCCTCACAGGACAGAAATCTATGCCTGCAGAAAGGCCTGAGTTTTGCCATTTTGGTTACAGCTCTTGTGAGAATTTAAAATTTCATAAGCATGAAAAGCACTGCTTATGCATAATTATACTCACAAAGCATTTTCCTGTCTGAATTGCCTTATGAATATATATCATCCTCCAGCTGGAATTTTTGCTCACCAGAAATTACTGTACAATGCAATAAGTGTTATGAATGTTCACAGCTTAACAGCATGCTACACTGATTAAAGGAAAGACAAACATCATTCCCTAGATATAAAGGAAAAGTCTGAAGAAACCTGTTGAGGCTTTTAGTGTGTCTCCTTCATTTTCTTTCTGGAACAAGCACCTTTTGTTCCTACCATGCTTCCAGATTCTGAGATCCTACTTACCTTACCTACTGAACATATGTATAGATAGAGTCTTACGTTACCTACTGAACATACGTATAGAGAGCTTACCTACTGAACAAATGTATAGAGAGAGTCTTCTGAAAGCTTCATATTTGTTATGGCTAGGAACTGATAATACAGTGTCCATATGCTCTAAAAAGGCAAAGAGTCATAAAGATGTGACTCAGCACCCAGAATCAAAAGTACGGCATGAAGGAAGAGGAGGAGGAGGAGAGAAGCAGCAGCTGCAGCAAGGTGAAAGTGATGGGAGGGGGTAGTTAAAACCCCCTATAAGAATTCAGCCAGCCAAAATAATTTTTTTCATCAGTCCTCAAATTTCTGTCATAACAGGGGCACAGACCTTCAGCTGAGCATTTAGAAACACAGTTTAGAGAAGAGGCAGGCAAAGTGACCAACAGAATACAAACACAGCAAATGTAAGAATTCCAAGTGTGAATGATTTTCAGCGTCTTGCTCTCTGCAATGCTAGAAATCTGAGAGCTGAAAGAAAAAAAAAACATGGGGAGGGCAGAATTCCTATTTAGGGAAAAAATGTCTTCATTCTGATCTCTTATAATCACACTCCTGAGGAGCAGTGATATATGACAGACATTATTTGTGTTCTACTTAAGGACATATAACACATTTCCCACCCAAAACTGAGGAGGAATCAAGGATCTTGGACTAAGTAGATGCCACCCCTACAGAGCAACTAGGAAGAGGGCAGGGGCCAGTATGCATTTTTAGAGAGTCCACAGCAATACAACTGCAAAACCTTCCTAATCCAGGAACAGTTCAGGTGATCTTATCTATGTGTGCTGGCTGTCTTAGGTTTCTGTGTTGTAGGAGTAGCATCAAAGAGCCTACTCTGTGAACATTGGGGTGGTTCTTCCTTAGTGGTCATTGCCAGGTAGAGATGGCTAGTGAGTGTTTGGATTCTAGTTTCTCTCCTCGGCTCTCTTGTGTTAATGTCCCAGCTCAAGTTAGATATCCTGAATATGAGCTGAAACAAATCCAAAACTGCAATTTCAAATTTAAACATCTGCCCAATTCAAATTGCAAATTTCAGAGCAAAAAACTCAGATTTGCAGTTCAGAGTCTGATTGGCAAATGGACTTTCTTTTACATTATTTAATTAAAGCATTTTCCAACTTTGAGGCCAGTTGTTTCAAATGCAAAAAAAATTATAAAGCACTGGTGAAAACCTAACTGCAGACATACTCAGACCTAAGTAAGATTATGATTGCATAAGCTTTGCATTTTTGAAGTTCCTTGATATACACAGCTTGATGAGAAGCAACTAGGCAAGCTATACCAATATTAGGCTTGGGCCAGCACTAACCTTCCCTTCTTTTTCCATTGCCTGCAGACCGAATGTTCATCTAGAACTATGGGACACAACCCTCTTTTTTTTTTTTTTTTTTTTTGGAGTAAGAAAATACCAAAATTATTTGTGCACTTCAGGTAATCCTTCTGCCTAATCTAACTGCTTCAGCCTGCAACATTCTAAATCTGGATTTTCTAGTGGTCTGTACATAAGATAAAGCCTACTCAGTTAGACTGGGTATTGAATTCTAAATGTTCTCCTGTATCCATAGAGATGCTGCCATTTAATAAGGCTCCTAGAAGTTTTCCATACCTCACTTCATTAATCCTTTTAACTTTGTTAGACTCCAATGTGGCTCTAGATATAAGCAGGCCAATCATTTTCCCCCCTCTGTTGATAGTCCACAGAAAGATCTACGGCTGAACAGGAAACAGCAGCTCAGATAAAATATTGTTACCTTTTAGTCTCTTCTGGTGCTAGGTCCACCACTCATTGGTTTCTTTAGTGTAAAGTATTCTGTGAATCAGAGGAATATTCCTAAATACATTGGAATTTACCTGGATTATTGCTTGGGTTCTTAGTTTACTTTACAGGGATTGCTGTAACCACAATAAATTGATCCTTTATCAAATCCTTTCTGTTGGTGGATTCTGATAGAGGCAGGCTGGAGGAAGACTGCATGTATTGGCCACTGTCCACCACAGCAGTTCGACAGAGCCACTGGGTTAACAGGTGTGCAAGCTTGCTTGAAAAGACAGGTATACTCCGTTGGTCATTTGGTGGCAGGGGTAGAGTTTGGGGCTTAAAAATTCTTGTAAATTCTTTTTAAAATAAAAGTGTATTGTATGTATTGTGTATGTACATGTATAAACATAATTATATATGTACACAATACACAATTACAATAAAAACAATTCATCTATAAACATAATTATGAGAATCCACACAGTATAGTGGTTTGAGCATTGGACAACGACCCTGGAGATCAAGCTTCGATTCCCCACTTGGCCATGGAGACCCACTTGGGCCCATTACACACTCTCAGCCTCAGAAAAACCCAATGATAAATTTGCCTTAGGGTCACCATAAGCTGGAAATGACTTAAAGGCACACAACAACAACAATAAACATAATTATGCTTAAAACATTAATAAGTTCTGGAGTATTGTGCTTTGTTTAATTGTGTTTTATTTCAACTCATATTGTAAGCTGCCTTGGATCCCACGTTGGGAGAAAGGCGGGATATAAATTTTACATGCACACACACATATATATGTAATACATATATGCATATATCACCCATATATCATGAATAGAAGTTCAGCCTAAGTCCCATGTATGGATGTGGCATACTATCTTTAAAATTATTGGTTTCTCTTCCCTGCAAATGCTTTTAAACATCTTAAAAAAGGGCATCTCTTTTTCTTAAATACTCATTCCCATCATTTCTATGAAGCTGAAGGCACTCTGCTGCTCTTTTCTTAGGACCCTGTCTTTGACCACAAAAAGGAAAAAACAATCAAAGGAGCAGAAGGAGCAGCTAAGATAAATAATGAGCAAAAAACCCTCAAACTCCTGCTTGTGTTCCATAGTCTCATCACACAGGCTCTGCTAGCCTGACTTCCCCAGTACTCTTGTAGCTTTTTCCTTAGTCTCCCAAGCTAATCATAACAAGCAACATAATTCTGTAGCCCAACAAGCTCCATTCTTTGGAGAGAAATAACAGAAGCACTTAGTGCCAAACAAAAAGAGGATTCTTCTTCTCTGAGTAATTCAACTTTTTCATCATCTCTTTTAAAGTTAGTCTGGCTTCTATTAATTATTCTAATTTCATAACTTTTATTTGAATCACCAAGCAAATTGGGTAACAACTATTGGTATGCAACTAATTACTTTCAGCTGATTTCATCAGTATATGCCTTAATTGTAACCTAGCAAAACAAGCATGAAAAAACTAAAGGGTGATTTTTTTAAATGCATATTTAATATTTATTAGCACAGCCAACAGTTCTTCAATCACCTACTTGGATGAAATTGGGATAGTTGTTAGAAGTTCTCCCTTGCATTATGTGATGCTTCTTGAATCATAAGGAATGTTTCATCTGTCTCTCATTACAAAGACATCAACTGTGAATTTTTCCAAAATAAGCTGAAAGAGGTCAGTGTTTATCCTACATGAAGAACTTTCTACTAGTTGAGCCTCCAGCAAGAACTGCCTTTTTAACTTCTCCTTGCGTTAACTTTCCAAGACAAAGGTTTCTTCCCTCCTGATGAATTCACATTTGACTAATGAATGAAGGCTTGTTGTTTTTACTGTTTCAAGGACATGAAGCTGAGAAGCTAATATAGATGTCATAGAGAATAATGTGTGAATATGTCAACAGCTTTCCCACTGTTCAAGAACATGCTCCCTATTCCTGAGTAACTGCTAGGGAAGTCATGATACATCTTCTTTTTCAGTCTTCAAATTTAGGTTCTTCTCATATCACATTGTTATGCCGGGTTATATTGTTCGAAAACTGCTTCAGCCATATTTGCAACGATACCTGATTGTTGACACTGTGTATCATAACCGTGCCACATTTGTACTGTAATAGGATGATTTGCATATTTTTTTCGTCTGCTCTGTTGCCATTATTAGTACCACGTCTACCCTGTGTGACATCAATACAGCACACCCACCATGGCCCAAATCTCTCACTGTGAGAGGTGGCACAAGAAAAGAAACAGACCACAACATCACCCACCATTTTTGATGCCTTTTTCCTGTTCGAAACAAAAGTGCTCATCACATTACTCTGTCACTTCAGGTTGTCCTGTTCAAAACTAGTTCACTTATACTTATTATGCCATAATAACACCATTACAGCACAATATTACAGGACATACATCATTGATCTTGTGTTGTGAGAGGTGACCCAGGAAGAAAAACCATCCCTTGTCATTTTTGCTATCTCTCTTCCATGGGGAAAAAGAAAAGTGCTTCTCATGCTAGTCAGTTCTTTCAGGTTGCCCTGTCCAAAGAACACTTAATTTGTACTCAGTAAGCCATAATAATACTATGATGCCATGACATCCTAGCACTATTATGTTATTACCTTTAAAAACATAATTAAAAATAATTTAGTAAAAAGTAATGCTGTGATGGTAAACACTGTAGTGCATGGCACCACAGGAAAGCAGTAGAAAAATCTTTGGAAAACACCCCCTTGCAATAAGGGCATCCAAATAGTGACTTTCAGTCACTATTCAGAATTGCAGCATTATTTCATGATAACAGCAAACTATTTATATAAAAAAAAAATAGAAAAAAATCTGAAAATGGTTTAAAGAGCTTAGACCAAAGAAAACATAGTTATTCTCTGTCTTCCCCACCCAAGTACTGGAAATAGTCTGAGGTTTCCCTGCTGAAGATTTCTTCTGAAATCCTCAAGGAAAGGAGAACCAGGCCACATCCACGCTACACAAACAAATCAATCATTCTCACAGTGAAGTGGAATGAGACATCCACATTCAACTAGCTACTGAATCAGAGAGGAAAGGGAGTCACTAATGGAATATTTTCAGCATGAAAAAAAATCACATTCCCAATGACTGTACAGCACAGTAGTACTGAGAAAACCATGATGTCATGTGAAAAGGCTAAGACAAAAGTGAAACCAAACCACTGCTGCATAGAATCATAGAATCATAGAAATGTAGAGTTGAAAGAGACCACACGGGCCATCCAGTCCAACCCCCTGCTAGCAGGAACACCCTCAAAGCATTCCCGACAGATGGCCATCCACCCTCTGCTTAAAAACCTCCAAGGAAGGAGATTCCACTACACTCCAAGGCAGCATATTCCACTGTCAGGAAGTTCTTCCTGAGGTTCAGGTGGAATCTCCTTTCCTGCAGCTTGAATCCATTGCTCCTTGTCCTGGTCTCTGGAGAAGCAGAAAACAAGCCCTCTCCTTCCTCTACATGGCATCCCTTCAAATATTTAAACATAGCTATCATGTCCCCTCTTAACCTTCTCTTCTGCAGACTAAACACACCCAGCTCTCTAAGTCTATCCTCATAGGGCATGGCTTCCAGGCCTCTCACCATTTTGGTTGCCCTCCTTTGGACTCGCTACAGCTTGACCATGTCCTTCTTGAATTGGGGTGCCCAGAACTCGACACAGTATTCAAGATGAGGTCTAACCAAAGCAGAGTAGAGTGGTACCAGTACCTCCCTCGATCTAGACACCATACTCCTGTTGATGCAGCCAAGAATTGCATTGGCTTTCTTGGCTGCCGCATCACACTGCTGACTCATGTTCAGCTTGTGGTCTATGAAGACACCTAGATCCCTTTCACATGTACTGCTATCCAGCCACGTGTCCCCCATCCTATATTTCTGTATTCCATTTTTTCTACCTAAGTGTAGGACCTTACACTTCTCTCTGTTGAATTTCATTTTGTTAGCCTTGGCCCAGCTCTCCAATCTATCCAGGTCCTTTTGAATTTTGATCCTGTCCTCTGGTGTATTAGCAACCCCTCCCAATTTGGTGTCATCTGCAAATTTGATGAGCATGCCCTCTATTCCTTCATCCAAGTCGTTGATAAAAATATTGAACAGCACTGGGCCCAGGACAGAACCCTGTGGCACCCCACTAGTCACTTCTCTCCAGGATGAAAAGCAGCCATTCATGATCACCCTTTGGGATCGGTCGGTCAACCAATTACAAATCCAACTAACAGCAGCCCTGTCCAGCCCACATTTTACCAGCTTCATTGCAAGGATGTCATGGGGAACTTTGTCAAAGGCCTTACTGAAATCGAGGTATGCTACATCCACAGCATTCCCTTCATCTATCAAGCTAGTAACTCTATCATAAAGAGAGATAAGATTAGTCTGGCATGACTTATTTTTGAGAAATCTATGTTGACTTCTCGTGATGACCGCCTTACTTTCCAAGTGATTAGAAACTGACTGCTTAATGATCTGCTCCAGGATCTTTCCGGGTACTGATGTCAGACTGACTGGGCGATAATTATTTGGGTCCTCTTTTTTTCCCTTCTTGAAGATGGGGACAACATTTGTTCTCTTCCAGTCTGCTGGAACTTCTTCTGTCCTCCAAGATTTCTCAAAGATTATAGCAAGCGGTTCCGAAATGACCTCTGCCAGCTCTTCTAATATCCTAGGATGCAATTCATCTGGCCCTGGAGGCTTGAATTCATCCAGTGTGGCCAGGTATTCCTGTAGCACCTCTCTACCTATTATGTGCCTCATTTCCCCTGCTTCCTCACTTGCTCCCCAACCGCCAGGTTGAGTGCTTGTATCCTTCTGGGAAAAAACTGAGGCAAAGAAGGTGTTAAGTAGTTCTGCCTTTTCTCTTCCCCCTGTTAGTAATTCTCCATCTTCTCTGTGCAGCAACCCTATCGTCTCCTTCTTTTTCCTTTTGCTGCGGACGTATTTTAAAAAGCCCTTTTTATTGTTTTTAATGTCTCTGGCCAGCCTAAGTTCGTTCTGTGCTTTAGCCTTTCTGACCTCCTCCCTGCATCTCCGGGCCACTTGCTTAAATTCTTCTTTGGTAGTTTCCCCCTTCTTCCATTTCCTATACATGTTTCTTTTAACACTTAGCTCAGCTGAGAGTTCTTTAGTCAACCATTTTGGTTTCTTCAGATGCCTTCCATTTTTCCTCCTTATTGGCACAGTTTTAGACTGTGCCTTCCATATCTCCTTTTTAAGGAACTCCCATGCCTCCTGAACTCCTTTCTCTTTCACTGTTCTTGACCATGGAATTCCAGCCAGCAGCTCCTTAAGTTTACAGAAGTCCGCTTTTTAAAAAGCTAAGATGAGTGTCTGGCTACACTTATCTTCTCCTTCCCACTGCATGCCAAATTCCAATAGGGCATGGTCAGTCCCCCCTAAAGATCCAACCACTTCTACCTCATTAACAAGGTCATCCCTGTTGGTCAGGATCAGATCTAGAATATTTGATCCCCTTGTGGCCTCTTCCACCTTCTGGACCATGAAGTTGTCTGCAAGACAAGCAAAAAACTTGCTGGACCTTGCTGTCTTGGCAGAGTTTGACTGCCAGCACATATCTGAGTAATTGAAATCTCCTATTATTACTGTATCTCTCCTCCTTGAATATGCATGTATAACAACATCGTGTGATAAGGTCCTTAATCAGTCAAGATGCAAGAAAATATTAACTGCTTTTTGAAACAGACCATTTTAGAGAGTTATCACATTTATTTTTTAAAAAATCATCAGTTGGAGATGAATTGCAAATTGACTTGCTGGAGCAAACAAAGGTCTGTCTTGACCAACACTGTGTTTCTAAAACAACCAGTCCAATGCATCAGTAAGCCCACAAGCAGAATAGAAAGGCAAATACCATCTTTATTTTGCCCTTACCAGTCAGACATATTGAGCCTCTGTCTGTGTATGTTCTATTTTGTTTATAGCTGTTGGTTAACCAGTCTTTCTCCATTGGTTTACTGAACAATCTAAGCTAGTGGCTGCCACCACATCTTTTAGCAGTGGATTCCATAATTTAATTGTGCAAAATGTGAAAAAAGTACATGTAGGACATAGTGCCATCCAATATGTGTCTACCCAAAAGTAAGTCTCATTGAACTGAAAAGGACTTACTCCCAAGGATGGGACCGGTGCCTTATTTATGTATCCCCAAGTTCTTGTATTATGAGGAGATAAAACTCTTTCTGTATACTCCATCCACACTATTAACCATTTGTAAAATCTCTGTCATTTCCTTGAATAAAATGTAATAGGATTTCTGTGAAGACATTTTATAATTACTGTCTATTTGTATTTCTTTTTCATACTATAAACAACTCTAGACTAATGGCCCTTTCACACTACACAATTATAGTACTACAATTTCACTTTAATGCCACAAGTGTATCCTATGAAATCCTGGGATCTGTAATTCCATAAGGAATTTCGGTTTCTCTTCCAAAGACCACTAGTGCTTCACCAAACTACAAATCCCAGGGTTCCACAGTATATAGCTAAGTAGCATCATTGCACTGCAACCGTGTAGTATGAAAGGGCCTTAAGTCTTTGAGGCAGCCACTGCGTTTAGGATCAAAACCTATAAGCTGTACTTACTGAGGAACCTTTTTGCACCCTCCAATGTGAAATCTACAGGGAAGGAGAAGACCTGCCTCACAGCCAAATGTGTCTTTCTTCTCTCTGTGTCAGGACAATAGGAAGGACACCAGGAGCTGTGTGGGTTGGGAAGAGCCAGACTGGAGGCTTGGATGGTTTGGGAGAGAGGCTCAGAGCTGTAACCAAAAAGAGAGGGGGCCTGTTTCATCTCGGCAAAACATGTGATGCATCTTGGCATTCCCCCCCCCCCCCCACAGTTCACTTCTTACCACTTAGGAGTGGAATCAGCCAGAGCTCTTTCACATTTTGCAGTTATAGCACTATGATTCCACTTTAACCATCAAGATAACATCCCATGGAATCTTCGAATTTAGAATTTGATGAGGCACTAGAGCTCTCTGGCAGAGAATTCAAAGTAGCCCTCCCTAAACCGCAAACTGCAGGATTCCATAGGATGTTGTTATGGCAGGTAAGCAGAATCATAGCAGTATAACTGTGGAGTGTGAAAAGGTCCCTGATTTCTCAAGAGGTATATGTCTATATGTGCAGATATCTATGTGTGTTGCTAATGAACTGCTCTAGAGGCATATATCCATATATACACTGCAATGCCCACCTAAGCCCTCTTGAACTTTTGGAAGCAACTTTTGATGAGGTTGGACATGTACCTCAATGACAGAGGGATAATTAGTTATTAAATAAAATTGGATGCCTGTGATTACAGCATGTCTGAGCTAACAGGCTAAAAAATCACACACAAGCATCTCTTCCGCACCCTACCCATTTGATGGTCACCAATACTTATAAGTACATTCCTTGCTGCAAAAAGTACATGTAGCAGAATCTTAATACTGAATGCTGTTTTAATAAATTGAAGTTGTATCATAAGGTATATTATTAGAAAAATCAATGCATATACCTCATACACAGAGAGATCACATCAAGTCATAGCAAGTTACAAACAATTTGGAACAGCATTATATAAGAATTTAAATGAGACATTTGAGAGAGGGAAAAAATCATTGTTTACTCAAGAGACAATAATGTTTTCAAAAGTAGCTTCAGGCTGTTGGAATTCTAGCTCTTATGTTTATTTGCCCCACCCCATCTTCTTTTTAATAATTGCATTTTTGTCTGTTTTCTCTCTATTGTTGTGCTTATTATATCATAAAACTACCCTTAAGATTTTCATTGATTTTCTCCAGAATTTTGATATTTATATTTTCTTCTTCCTAGACCCACAAAACTGGCATCTTTTCCTTAGTTAAAAATGTATGGAACAGGATATATTTTGTTCCATATCTTCAGCAGACTTCAAAAATATAAATATCTACTGTATTTATAAAGAATGCACGTGTGTTATGTACACATCAGTATTCATATTCAGTAATGAGAACACTTTGCAGTAATTTTAAGAAACTCCATCCCACCAGCTATTTTATCATGCTCTGCTGTCCTCAGAGAGTAAGAAAAAATACTTCTTTTGATACCACAAGGAATGGGATTTCTTTAACCTAAAGAAAGTGTTAATGGGTGGGACTTTTCCCTCTATTGGCATCGACTTGCAGTTCCTTTTGGGCTGTGGCTCATGAGAGACAAGATTTGGACATCTTATGGTGGGAAGGAATGCATGTATGTAGAGAAGCTGTCACTGTTTCTTCTCTGCTGGCTGATGGAGGCAGAGTTCACTCCCAGAAGAGACAATCGGCAAGTTGTTCTCAAGGTGGTGGTTGATGAGATGGCTAATACTGTCAAATACGCGATCCTTTGTACGAACCTGGAAAGAACAACATTCAAGTAGAATGTTCACACATATTTACTAGAGGGAGCAATCTGGACCTTAAAACTACAGAGTAAATTAGACACACTATGGCAACTATTTGCATTTCATAAATTTGATGGGTCAATACACCTATAAAGTATGGATGACTAGGCTGAGATACAGAGAGATACTGACAGACTTCCTGGCCCAAGGTCACTCAGCAGATTAGTAAGAAGAATTTAACTCTAATTTGGGGCTGGGTCACTGCAGCCCTCCAAATATAATTGGACTGCAGCTCCCATTAGCACTAGCCAGAACAGCAAATGACAGATTATGGAAGCTGTTCAACAACAATCCAACTACAGTTGCTCATCCTAACCTAGTTCATCCTAGTACACTACAGTTACTGGCTCTATTGAATGAACACTATATAAATAAAAAATTATTTCATTGTTAGAACTGATCTAACATAGGAACAATTTTTAAATCCATACAGCAATTTGGATGCTAAGGAAAAAACACAAAGCAGAAGACATTTTTTGTAAAGAAATGACCATGTATGTTATCTAATACAATGAATGATGCTGAAGTTGAGCTTCAAAGTTGATGCAAGAGTGGACTTTGAGAACCCAATTTCATAGCCAAAGGAGTTAATTGAAAGTTTTAAACTATGTGAACAAAGTGTAACACAAGACCTACCAGTGAAGTAACTGGAGTCATGCTTTGAAAAGTAATAGCTTTTCTTTCTCTGTGACACAGCCGGCCAGTTCAAATACCAGTAATTTGAGACTCATTCAGCTTTCATTAGAAATCATTATGAAAATAATATTTGACTGTCCTCTAGTGTTAACTGTGGGAATTGCATCCATTGTTTCTTCTGGTTGTTTACCTAATACCAGAAGCTCTGCAGCATTTGTGTGTGTGTGCACGCACGCAGGCATGTGTGCATATACCTTCAAGTTGTCTGCCAACTTATGGGCACCCCATGAATTTCACAGGGTTTTCCTAGGCAAGCAATAGTGAGCACTAAAATCCGGGACCTTTAAATAGCTTGCTGCATCCTCTCAAAGCTTCTTCTGTGCCGCAGTAGTTCTTCCATTTGCCATTTTGAGGTTACAAAACAGAGTTTACCTGATAATCTGTTTTTCTTGAATTGACTGTACCAATGGTGGCTGATAGCTCCCAGGTCAGTGGTGAATCCAATCCAGGTTTTTATCCAGACTTTACAGGAGCTATCCAAAGTGCTGAACCTTATTTCCATAAAAAGTTCAGCACCTTTAACTAGAACTCAGAGAGAAGATACAGAGAGCCAGTTCCCAGCTGCCACTGGACTTTTGCCACAAAAATCACTAATATATTCTTCTCTCCTGCTGATGACAGAGAAATTAGCTGCAGCAGTATTAATTTCAACCCACACTACCTGGGAGCTCCCTGACACACTTCACAAGGTTGTTGCTGAGCGGATGAAGTGGGAAGGAGGAGAGTAATATATAAAACTTTGAGCTTACTGGGGAAAACAGGAATGTAACAAACAAATAATATATTCAGAGAGGGAGAGTTATAATTAAATAAATAAAGGCAAAAATGCTATAGCCCTTCAGTCCTCTCCCCTCAAAAGAAAAGTTGTCATATATGAAGAAGGAACATTACTGAAAGATAGCTGTGTTAGTCTTTTGCAGTAAAAACAACAGTGCCTTAACAGGGCCTAACAAATTTATTATGGCTTATGTCGGGGGGCGGGGCAGGATATGGCTCTCCAGAGGTTGACAGACTACATTTCTCGCTTTTCCTCACCACCAACCATATCGATTATGGCTGATGGGAGATGCAGTCCAACAATATTTGGAGGCTTCATATCCCCTGATCCTGGTTTATCCTGTTATATATGTGTTAGTCTTTAAGGCATCACAAAATTCACTGTTGATTCTACACAGATTATTCCGAATATACTCTGACATGAGCAAGGGCAGTTGTGAAATACAATTAAAGGAGAAGTTTTATTTCCTGTGTTAATAGAATCTGAAGCAAAGGTCTCCTCCCTGTCTTAAATACTCACTGTTCCTTCAGGGTCCACCAAGAGGAGATGTTTGGCCTGTCCATTATGCAGCCCTGTCAGCACATAGGAACCTGGGTTGGAAGTACTTTTCCGAACCAGAAAATCTCCACATTTCTTTAAGAGCTGTTCCGCTTCTTTTCTGCTCATTTCTCCTTGATACCAGGGTTCTGTGCTCAGTTCTTCTGCTACTGCTGCACCAGCTGCTCTGGACAGAAGAGGACTGGTACATTCAACTGAGGTAGCCTTGTTCAAAATGGGCCCAGGTGTTTGGTTCTTGAGAGCATCTTCAAAAGGACCTAGAAGGAAGGGCAGATAACACACATCAATCAGTAGCATATGCAGTAATTCAGTGTTGTCCACAATCTTCAATTTCCCTACAATAAAAGTACAACCTTTGTTCAATTGTCTCCTTCCACTCAAATCAACAGGTGTTCACCTTGTTTAACTTTATTTTTTTTATAGTCTTTATTGGGTATATACACTTATATTACATTTGTCAGAACCTATAAGACATATATCTCTCAGCATACAGCAACAGCATATACAAAATAAGAAGTAAGCAAAATTACATAAAGAGATATCATTATATTGAAATCTAATTGAAACCAAATACATCCATGATTCCCATCCCCGCTGTTGTATGTTGAAGATTTAAATAATGTAATGTTAGAAAATATCATACAATACAGTATTATGTTGTTTAGCTATAAGTTTTTAGTTATCATAAAATAAAAAGCTAAGCTAAAAATAAATATCACTTGTCTAGGTGTTTTGTGGAAATTCTGTTAACAGCTAGCAGAACGAAAAACAAAGAATAAACGGTATCTTGTCAATCTTCCACCTCACTTTTTATGGGTCAACTGGTCTGTCATGCTGTCTGTATTTATATTAAAAAGCTTCTGTACCAACTCAGTCAGCTCTAACCCTAGTAACTCCAGAGTCTTTTAAGTGAACTGTACTTAGATTAACATTCAGCTGCAGCTGCAGAAGCCCATCTCAAAAAATCAGAATTCTGTCAACTACTAGAACGTGATATCAAACTTAATTTCATAATTTCCTAATTTCATAAATTATCTACTGGAGGCAGCAAATATAGAATGATGTTCATTTATTGCTAATGGTCCTGTGACTCTAAAACTCTATAAATAGAAAGGTCTATTAATATGGTATTATAAAGCATTAATAAAGTATTTTAATAGTCAAAGGTTAGTCAAAAGTTCGTTATCATCATGATCAAGTTTTGAGTTACCAGCATCCACTAATTTTTAATTTTTTCTTTGTGTCTTCCCCCAATTATACGTGAAAAAATATCCATTGTTTTCATTTCGAGAACCTCATAGGACCATTCCTCAAGTGTGGGGGTATCACATTTTTTCCATTTTCTTGCAAAAATTATCTTGGCTGTTGTAGTCAAATATAACAAAATCCTCCAGAATTTAGAAAGATTTGAGGGGAAGATCTTGAGTCTTGTTCAGCAAATAAAATTTGGGAGACACAGGGAATTTGTACTTGAGGATATCTGAAATCTTGTTATGTATAGTGATCCAGAATTTTTTTTGTTTTCTTGCATGTCTTGTTTAACTTTAGTCAGCTTGTTCTATTTTCTGTTGAATATCTCCAAAAAACTTCAAAAATATAAATATCCAGCACTCATCTTTTCTGGGCATTAACATCTCTAAGTGTCCTAAAATGATGATTGGCCCGTCCCCTGGCAGGATTAAACCTGCAAGCCAAAGAAAATTGGACACATGGTCATCTTCCTTTTCCTGAAATTCAGTAAGTTTCTGCTCTGCTCCCATCTGTTTTGCCCAGTGTGGGATGGGACAGGCAGTAGAGCTATTTTAAAAAGCCAGAAAGGGAGAGGAAAACATAGTTCTAAAGCTATGGAAATATTTCACGCTTGCTGGAAAAACAGATGCTATAACCCCATTGTCTCTTCATGACTGCATTTTCCAACCACTTTTAAAGTCCTTTTAATGACAAACTCTAACAGTTAGAGCAACATTTATTTTATTAAGAATATAAGCAGAACTATGCTGTTTCAGACCAAGGGACTATCTAATCCAACATCTTGTTCACACGATGGCTGTCCTATCGGAAGTTCACACGATGAGTACAATAGCCCGGTCTCATCTATATTCTCCACCAATGAGATTCAAAGGCATATTGCTTCCAATAGTGGAAGCAACATAGAGCCATTAATAGCCCACATGAATTTGCCTCATCCATTTTTAAAGAGATCTCAGACGGAAGCCATTACTACATTTTGCAATAGGAAATTCCACAGTCTAACTGTCTGATGTGTAAAGAAGTACTTTATGAATTTCCCTATATTCACCTTCAGTGGATAAATCACCAGAAACAGATGCATACCAATAGAGGAGTTTGAAGTTATAGAGATGGGCTCCCTCTAAATTCCAACAAAAATCTCCCAACAAATATGGAAAACAAAAGAATGGACCGATATAACAATGGTCAATGTAAATGTCAGTCCCCAAGAAAGGGGACATCACGGATTGTAGTAGCCATTTCAGAAGCATATCATACTATGCTTCGTAGATTATAGCAAATTCTTTTCTTGTGTAGTTCATGAAAAACTATAAATCACACTAAAAGAAATGGATGTGCCAAATCATTAGGTTGGAGGAAAGTACTGATACTATGAGCTGCCAAAAAAGACAAATAAATGTATCTGAGAAAAAATCAAGATGAAAGTCTCACGTGAAGCCAAAATGCTTAACATGGGTCTATTATATTTTGGGGTGGGGGCGGAAGCAATGAGGACTGGTAACACCCAATAGAAGGGATACAGACAAAGCCCTAGTGCTTTAAAATGATAGTCAAGATGACCATCTTTGTCTTATTTTGGACGTATCCTGAGATTTGTCTTATTTTGGACGCATCCTGAGATAACATGATTTATTTGAAAAGTCAATAAATTGAAAGAGAGAACAAGGAGAAGAAGAACTCATCACAAATAGTTTGATTCAATAAAGGTCTCTCATTCATAGGGTCATTGTAAGTTGAAGCTCACTTGACAGCAAACAGTAATACATAATTTTACTAAATCTCTGTATCTTTTTATCTTTATCTTTTAAAAAACTAAATAGACCCAAAGATTACAACCTGCCCTTGTAGGATGAAACAGGTAGTCATGCCACAGATTTGTATATGGGAACAATGATATTAAGAAGAAGCTAGTAAGATGTGGACTGGACAGGGCTACTGTCAGGTGGATTTGTAACTGGTTGACTGACCGTACCCAAAGGGTGGTCACCAATGGCAGATTCTCATCCTGGAGAGAAGTGACTAGCGGGGTGCCACAGGGTTCTGTCCTGGGCCCGGTGCTGTTCAATATTTTCATTAATGACTTGGATGAAGGAATAGAGGGCACGCTGATCAAATTTGCAGATGACACCAAATTAAGAGGGGTTGCTAATACGCCTGATGACAGGATCAAAATTCAAAAGGACCTGGACAGATTGGAGAGCTGGGCCAAGGCTAACAAAATGAATTTCAACAGAGAGAAATGTAAGGTCCTACACTTAGGCAGAAAAAATGGTATGCAGAAATATAGGATGGGGGACACGTGGATGGCTAACAGTACGTGTGAAAGGGATTTAGGAGTCTTCATAGACCACAAGCTGAACATGAGTCAGCAGTGTGATGCGGCAGCCAAGAAGGCCAACGCAATTCTTGGTTGCATCAATAGGAGTATGGTGTCTAGATCGAGGGAGGTATTGGTACCACGTTATTCTGCATTGGTTAGACCTCATCTTGAATACTGTGTCCAGTTCTGGGCACCCCAATTCAAGAAGGATATGGATAAGCTGGAGCAGGTCCAGAGGAGGGCAACCAAAATGGTGAGGGGCCTGGAAGCCATGCCCTATGAGGACAGACTTAGAGAGCTGGGTGTGTTTAGTCTGCAGAAGAGAAGGTCGAGAGGGGACATGATAGCCATGTTTAAATATTTGAAGGGGTGTCATGTTGAGGAGGGAGTGGGCTTGTTTTCTCCTGCTCTTGAGACCAGGACAAGGAGCAATGGATGCAAGCTGCAGGAGGGGAGATTCCGCCTGAACCTCAGGAGGAATTTCCTGACGGTCAGGGCTGTCCGACAGTGGAATGTGCTGCCACAGAGTGTGGTGGAGTCTCCCTCGTTGGAGGTTTTTAAGCGGAGGCTGGATGGCCACTTGTCGGGAGTGCTTTGAGGGTTTTCCTGCATGGCAGGGGGTTGGACTGGATGGCCCTTGTGGTCTCTTCCAACTCTACATTTCTATGATTCTATGATTCTATAAGAACCAGCATAATGTATTGTTTATTTATTTATATCTTACCCACCTCTCCCTATGTATAAAGGCAGGAACAACCATCAATTCAAAAACCACATAAAATCAGTTTAAAACACATACCATCAATTGAAAAGAACATATAAGACCTATATTTTAAAATTCATCATTTAAAATTAATAATTTTAAGATTCATCTGAATATATGGGAGGAGGCAACCGCATAGGTAACCTGGACCCAAACCATGTAGAGCTTTAAAGGCAAGAAATAAAACTTTGTAACTTGCCTGGTAATTGATTTGACAGCCAGTGGAGTGATTTTAACAGTGGTGTAATACGATCAGTCCTAGATGTACCAGTAACCAAGCTGGCTGCCATGTTTTGAACTAACTGAAGTTTTCAAACTTGTTACAGAGGTAACCTGTAACAAGTACAGCACATTGGAGAAATCTCTCCTTGACCCAGCACACGCCAAAACTGACAACAGGCTGTGATAAAGTTCTGGGTGTGTGGTTATCTGAAGTGCCAAGGCAGCCTGGAAGCAGGTTGCTAGGCAACCTCAGGAGAGAAATCCAGCCCGGTAGGGTATAGGAGGGGCTTGTGGCTGAGAGAAAAATTTATATAAAGCAAAATATCTGTGGGCATTTGACTTCTGCAGTGAGAGCCTAGCGAGGAGCTACCGAGTAGAGTCCCTAGTCAGACAGAGAGTGTGACTGTCTGGAGAGGTTTAGTTATCAGGAGAAACACAGGCCCTTTCCGCACCGGGGTATTAAAACGGTGCAGAGCGACCTCCGACGGAGGTCTTCTGCACCGTGGAGTGGATTGGGGCGGACTATTTTTCGTAGTTCCGCACCTCAATCCGCTCTGAAGTGATCGGAACTGGTGGCGCGGCGTGTTTTTTAAAAAACCTCTTTTCAGAGGTTTTTAAAAAGCACGGAGCACGCAGCCCAATGCAGCTCCATCCCCACGCTCCAGTGCAGATTTGCAGGCGCGCACTAGTGCGTGCATGCAGATCTGCTGAGGGAGGGCTTTAGGCTGGCGAGCTTCTTCAGTTGGTGGAGAGCCTCCGCCAACCAGAAGCCGCCATTTTGGATGCCGGAGGACTGCAGAGATCACGCTGCTCCGCATGGCAACGGACTTACCCAGCTGCCGGTAAGCTCTGTTTTAGAGCGTTTTCCCCTGTTTCCCCCTCCACGTGCGGAAAGGGCCACAGTGAGAGGCAGAAGAGTCATTGGCCCTTTCCACACGAGAAGAGGAATCCGCGTAGTGACGGTTCCGGGCGGTTTGAACCGGGTTTTTTTGTATCCGCGCTAATGCGCGCTCTCTATTCATACGTCTTATGTTTGATCCGGCTTAGCGCGGTTTCAGAGATCCACACGTTGCCGTCCTGACCACCCCCGCTATTAACATAACCCCGCCCACTATGGTTGTGATAGGCTGTCCACGCCCACGGCCCACCCCCCGTTCATCTCAGGGGCGAATCAGCGCGTATCTGCGCTTCCAAACAAGTGAGCAAGAACGTGATTGCGCGGATCAGGGGGAAAAGAAACACTTTTTTTCCGGTTTTTAAAAAGCACGTGCAAGCACAGTTGGAGACGTTTCTAAACGGATTGACGTGTGGAACTTGGAAATTAAAGACGACTCAGTGCGCTTTAAGGTATGGAAGACCTCCGTCAGAAATCGCGCTACAGTGCGCTAAAGCGTTTTATTACCCCCGTGTGGAAAGGGCCATTGAATCCTAGTAGGATATGGTCAGTTAGCATATCCTAGATTGTGGGGTTAAGTCTTTGGTGGGAGCTTAGCCAAAGTTAGCTGTTATATGATACTCGTGCCTTATATGAAAGTCTAAAGATATAATCAAACTGTTTCTGAACAGAGTTATCTGTTACATTGTCTAAAAAGTTCACTGAGGAAATGTAACAGCCTTGACCTGCACACGAGCTCTAATATGCTACTTTATTCTTATTGTTATCTTGATAAATGTTACAGTTTATCTTTGTAAGCACTGACTCGGCTTGAGTTGTATACAGTATATAGAGCAACACAGAAAACATATTACCATAATGTTATTACCAGTAAGTGGTTCTAAATGTACATTGAAAACTGTCACCCTTTTACACAGCAGGCAAGTGGGGAGGCAGATCTGTGGTAAAGACAGGGTGCTTTATCAGATTGGGAACTGCCACAGCAATCTGGGAGACGTAAGAGCCTGTCACACAGGCACTCCTGGCCCTCACATCTATCTGAACTGTCAGTTGGGGTGATGGATCCATAGCCCTGGAGAAGTTTTGTTGATTTATCTTTCTATGTGCTAGATAATGTTATCTTCAATAATACTTTCTACCAATTTCTGCAGAACACACATTAAACTACTGAGCCTGTGAACCTGCCCTAGATACCCCTCTTTTTTTAAAGGGTATTCTATCGGTCCTTTCCATTCCTCTGGTATGGACTTAACAAAGCAACTGTTGACAATGCACTGAATTATGAAAGATCAGAAAGATTCTCAACTCAAAGGCAGCTTTTGAGGAGGAACTTACTCATGTCAAAAAGATCTCTTCCTGGGCTGCTGTCTTTGGTGCTTTCTGTTGTTCCACTAAAGAGATGTTCAGCCTCTGCCTGAAGAGCCTGCAGTGTTTCCATATTTATATGTTGTGTATTCACATATGTTGGCATCTCTCCTGGTGAGGTCATATTAGACTGTCCTTCTGGCATGCTACAGATCTCCAAAGATCCTGCGAAAATCAATAGAATATTTTTGTACCAATGTGTAATGCAGTAATTTGAAAAACAGGGTTGTCAGCAATTTAGTCTCATATTGCCACTTTTTGTTTGTTTTTATACAGAATCCCAAATTAGACCACTGTCAGTCAATCTATTGCACTCCAATATTTTTTGTACTGTCCTATTTTCCCAAGGTCTGAATAATTTCTATAGGACCATTCATTGTCCTGAATCCTACTGGTAGCCCCAGTGATAGGCTTGGGGAAACTGGTTGCTTTATAAGGAAAAGGTTTTTATTAATGCAATCCACATTTTTTTTTTGTCTTTTAATGGAGACTTTTTAAAAAAAAAAATCTACAGATAGAATTTTAAATAAATTCTAAAAAATTTTTTAAAAAAACATTGTATATGTTTTCATCTACATATGTTTTTCTTTTTAAACTTTTTAAAGTTGCCAAATCAGTATCGTTTACCTATATGTAATGAATCAGTAATTCATTAAGCTATGGCCTAAATACCCTAAAAGGCACAAGATGCCATCTGATCTTGGAAGCTAAGAGGTATCAGCCTGGGGTTAGTAGTTGGATACAAGATGGTTAACAAATACCAGGTGCTGTAGTGTACATCTCAGAGAAAGGAACTGGCAAAACTATCTTTGAGCATTCTTTACCTAAGAAAACCCGATGAAATTCATTGGGTCACCATAAGTAGACAGATGACTTGTAGGCATATATACACACACAATTGATCAAGTGACTGGGATTATTGACAGGATTCAGGTTACAGAATTATACAAACATAAGGTACAGCAAAAGTAATCTTCTCCATCCACTACCAATGCAGGAAATCTATACCTAAACCTGTTAGAGTTAGCAACCTTTGCATGCCTGAAATCAGTAACTGTTGGCTTGCACTGTAGTTATTTCCATGTTGTTTGCTTTACCACAACTACAGTCTTCCTTCATCACTCTAACTTGTAACCATTTTCTTCTTCGCTCTCTTCTCTGTTAGATCATTTATTTGCTTGTGCACAAGCAATCTGGAATAAAGCTAGTTTTATAAGTTTTACAAGAAGACTAAATTTACTTTGTTTTCTCACCTAGACCTGGAGAGCATGGGAGAGTTGTTTAGTGGCTGTCCTGCCAATTTGATTACTCTGTTACAGATCCAGTACTCTCTCACACATTTCCCAACAAAAATATATCTAATTCATTTAATTACTTATTTTATCTCATTATTTTTCTTTTTATTTTGATATAGTAAAGTGTAGTGCTACAATGCTATAAACAAACAAGGAAAAAATAATGATAATTAAAGCTTTTTGCCCTGTTGAAGAACAGGAAGTAAAATAGGAATTATTACTGTAAATAATTCAAGGGGCAATTGAAGGGGCAATTCATGAATAAGATCACTACTGCACTGAACAGTACTGCACTGTACTAAACTCCCTACATTAAGACAGGCTGCAGAAGAAAGAATTTTAATTACTGTACCACTGTGCCGCCCTGATCATACCTGATCTTATCTGATTTTAGATAATCAGATCTAATCTGATTCAGGCCTAATCAGAAGAGAAGCCACCAAAGAGGAGACTCCAGGTTGGGTGACTGCGGGAGTTTTTATGACAGTTTTCTAGTGTGAGAGTTTTACCTGGGACAGCTCTCCAATTGTGAGTGACCACCAGCCTGCAGCAGCCAGCACGGAAGAATGTGCACTGGCCAGCCACAGTTGACACGGGCACAGAAACCATTGTTATGGATGATGTTGTGTGCCTTCAAGTTATTACCCACTTATGATCACTCTACGGCAAACCTATCACAGGGTTTCTTTGTGGGTTTCAGGACTCCTAAAGCCACAGACTGGTGAACACGAACACAAAAGATCACTAGCCTAACATCTATATTTATGACAGAGTCACAACGAATTGCTACTTTTGTTGGGGAAGAAAAGTTCCTGCTGATCTAGGAAGCTTTTCATTGGGATAGTGGGACATACTTGGAGAAGCAGTCATTCAAATGCCTGATGCAACATTCTCTCATGTCATGGAGACCTCATCAGTTATTTTCTTCATTCCAGACAGCCAGGGACAGCTTTTGTTTTGGTCTTCTCTCTCTCTCTCTCTCTGTCTGTCTCTTTAATTCTCTTTCTTTCCATGAAGTTGGAATGTGCCTCATAAAATGGCTTCCTTGTACTGAGCCTTCGTCTCATTCACTAAACAGAGACTAATGAAGGGAGTAAGACATTGCAGTTATTGAAACCTGGCTGATTTTAAAACTCAGTATATGAGCAATATACAAACTGTAGGCATGAAGGCTGGAGAGTGTGAGAGATGAACTGCCTCCTAATATTTATTTTCTCATTATGCTCTGTGGAGGGGGTTGCAGAAATGACTTCTGTGTTCACATGTAACTGAAGGCAAAAAAAGGAAGGCAAAAAAACTGTCTTAGGGCTTCTCTATATGCAATACACAACTCTTCTATTTATTTATTTATTTGCATTACTTGTCAGATCTAAAATGGTATGGCAGCACACATTTCTTTAACTTCTTCCACATTTTTTTTACTTCTCTCCAGTACTTTATTGGTGTAAAATAGAGCCATGGGACTGAAGTCCATTCTATCTTATTCTATCTGCAGTTCTATAACTCAAATAAAATTGCAGCTATATCAACACAAAGCTTACCTTGCCGACTGGGTCCTTGTTGCCATTCTTCACCAAATAGGTCTCTTATGTGTTGACTCTGGTAGTAAGTTTGCTCTCTTCCCATTGCTGATGCAGACTAAGATGGTAGTAAAAATATTCTTCATGCAAACTCTACGTTTAAAAACTGTAATGCATTTTCAGTGGGTCTTTTAAATGATTGGTCTGGGTGCAATTCTACCCAAACCCAGTCTTCGTTCATTCATCATGTATGACCCTATGACTGAGCATTCTTTTATGAATGAGTTTGCGTAGGAGGATGAGGGTAATGATGACCTTCAGGGAAACTGCACTCCTTTCCTGTTTTATTAACCCCTGTAATTCTAAATGACAAAGTAGGTATATTACATCTATAAAAAGGAACTCCTTCAGTTCAATCACCCTTTCCTGGAATAAATGTGACAGCCTAATAATTCTAATAAAGCTTTCACCAAGTATAAAAAGAGAAAAAGAACGGGATGCTGGACCATGAACCCAAGAATCTTCACAATGATTTTAAATTAAATATAAGAACAGGTGCCAGATTTAGGATCTTTACTCATTTCTCTGTTATGATAATGCAGCACTGCTTCTCAGTGCAATTAACTGCAATCAGCTAAATTCACATAGAGAGACAAAGGGCTATGGCAACCAACACAGGTAAAATAAAATACTGTGACCATTGCCATAGTACTTTAGCACCCTGCCACCACCTTTTTAATTGTGTTTTTTTAAGTGTCCATACATATATAATCAACACGGAAGAGGGCAAACAATACATATGAAGTACAGTTTTATACATCTGTTTTACTCAATTATATATATATAGCTATGTATTACAATAATCTCAGAAATTCAGTTCATGTTATTTCTCTGTGTGCATATGTAAAGATGCACACTGAGGCAACCAATCAAATAAATTTCTAACTTCATACAGATTCTGATCTGGCAGTAATCAACTGTAATTAACTAGTTGAAAGACATTGTGGGGTTATAGTAGATTACTCAATGAAAATTTTGACCAGTCTGCAGCAGCTATAAAAGCAGGCAAATGCCATGCTAGGGATCATCAGGAAAGGGTTCAAATATTAAACTATCAGTTGCTGTTGTTGTTATGTGCCTTCAAGTCATTTCTGACTATGGTGACTCTAAAGCAATTGCATCATGGTGTTGTTTTTGTTTCTGGCCAGATTTGCTCAGAAAGGGTTTGCCCTTACCTTCCTCTGAGGCTGAGTGTGTGACTTGCCCAAGATCACTCAATGGATTTCCATAGCCAAACTGCAATTTGGACCAAAGACTCTGGGAGACCAGAGTCTAAAACTGAAACCACTACATCTGGGCTTTCCAAACAGTGTGTTGCCTGACATGTGCAGGTGTGTCACCTACAATCTTGGAAATATATGTTATTATTTATAAATCATATATTTTTAAAAATATATGAAAGGTTTTCATGAGATATGTTGTGTCCCCATACATTTTGTTCTTGGAATTTATGTATGTGTCTGTATCTCTTATAAAGGGTTAACAAAACCTCCAGTTTGCTAGTAAAACTGAAATTGCTGTGTCGTGAAATGATGCAAGTCTAAAAAGTGTGTCACCATCATGAAAAGCTTGGAAAGCTCTGCACTACATCATGCTGGTTCTCATACCACGCTATCTCTATTCTGACGCCTCCACATAAATCAAGGATATGACTACAATGTATAGTTCTGATGACCCCATTCAAAAAACAGATTTTGTAAAGCTGGAAGAGATACCAAAAAAGGCAATCAAAAATATCAGGAGGTTGGGGCACCTTTCATACTAGACAATTATTATGTGGCTTTGAGACTTTCTAATTTAGAAAAAATGACTAAGGATCCATGATATTAATTTGTTAAACTTATGCACAGAGTGGAGAAAGTGGATAGTTTTTCTTCCCCATCCTCTTCACTTTACAACCCTGGGCTTTCTCATGAAAGTGCCTGGCTGATGAAGATTCAAGACAGATCAAAGAAAGTTCTTTTTTACACAACTCATAATTAATATATGGAATGGCTGTTATCAAAAGCAGTATTTTCAATGCCTTTAAAGGGGAATTAGATGATTCCTGGAAATGCAAGATTTCTCTCTGACTACTACACACTTTCAGATTCAGAGGGAATATGTGTCCAAATGAGATCCTGCATGATACAGTGGTTTGAGCATTGGACTAGGACCCTGGAGACCAGGATTCGATTGCCCACTCAGCCATGGAAACCCACTGGGTCACCTTGGGCACATCATATACTCTCACCCCAGAAAACCTCATGCTAGGTCTACCTTAGGATTGCCAAGTTGGTAATGACTTGAAGGCACATAACAATAACAATGTGTCCAAATACCTGAAGGACCACCTATAACCATCTGAACCTCTCTCTCCTTCAAGATTACCTTCAGGGGTCTGTTCACTGATTCGTCAATAAGATTAATAAGGCTGCTAGCACTAGTGACAGGGCCTTCTCAGTTGTGGCCTCCAGTATTTTGCTCAGAGGACTCATAATACATTAGCAAGTTTCTTCTTAGGGATGTTAATATTCCACTATTTCGTGTTTCGAAATGAGGATAGATAATTTCCAAATTTTTTCTCCATGGTAATGAAAATGAATATTTCTGCACATTTAACATTTTTCAAAGTGTTTTGGGAAAATTATTCTGCACAGAAATACATGTGAGTTTTTTCATAAGAACTGTGGGGATTTCCACAAAAAGCAGTCAGATATGTTTTTGTACAATATTGGTCTTTTCAAACAACAAAAACAAAAACAATCTTGCACAACAAAACCATGTGGGGGTTTTGTGCAAGATTTTTGTGTAAGGTTTTTGTTGTGTAAGATTGTTGGGGTTTTCCATAGAAAATAGCAGCCTTATACAAAATACATACGTGGATATCTGGAAACCATTATTTGTGCAACACTCCACCATTGTCATGCAAAAAAAATATATTTCTACACAAAATAATTTCTTGAAACACTTCAAGATAAATTCTCAACACTGTTTTATCTTTCTTGACCATGTTTGCTGAGTGCAAGTATTCTTTCCATTTCTAGATCTCCCCTATGTCCTTTTGGTACATTGTTTATACACTATTGTCATTCCCTCAAAATAACAACTAGTGGAACCTAGCATAAATTGATTTGCCTACCTGAGCAGAGTCTGAAACAGATAAGAGTTTGGTTTTGCACCTCACATCAACTAGGCCCCCAGTAGGAGGTATTTTGTTTGGAATACTGTTGTAATAGGGATGCTCCGCTGGTTCACCATCTTCTTCTGTCCAAAGTTCATCCAAACTTTGCATTCTGTTGGAAAGGAGTGCTGTTATTTTATTTCTCAGTTTATCTTTTGCTCTCTGTTTATTTATCATTTAAAGGACCTTTAAAATGCAACAAATATATCAAGTTCCTTAAGAATTGACATTTTTTATCAACTACAGGACTTTTTCTACAGCTATAAACTTGATGAAGTACTTGAACTGGGTCAACAGATTTCTGCTGAACAAGATATTTTCAAAGTAACATTATAAGTCATTGCTACTGATTGTTGTTCTGTTTTTGTTTTTTGAGTAGTTATTGCAACTGTGCCAGTTTTCCCCCCACCTTAGTTATTCTACAAAGATTGTCATTGAGGACTGTGTTTTGATCTTTATTGCTTTTGTTTCCATTTTCCTCCCGGTCATATTTACACTGACAGGTAAGACCTTTCACTAACTGATTGGGTATAATAGAACGTGTTGGACCTAACTGTTAATATTTTAATATGGTTGTTAAGATGGTAGTATAAAATGTTTTAATAACTGCCTTAAATGAATGTTAGATTTTACATTATACTTGATTGTGTTTTATTAGATACAAAATCCTCAAATGTAAATATATATCACTAGCATATTTACCCAGAATTGCTCAGGATTTTATTTTCCTCTTAAGAACTCAGCAAACTGTCTTCTCCAGTATCCGTATCTTTTCCCCATATTCTCCAATCCAATCTGTATTCAGAGTTGTTAACATAACAGAGGTTTGGTTTCTGAGGGAAGTTTCTGCTGCTGGGCCCCATCTCCATAGCAACTGGCCTGAGGCCCAAGAGCTCTCCAGCTGAGTATTCTAAAGGCCCCTCCCTGAACTGCCAACCCCAGGATTCCCTAGAATCTTCACAGCCAGTCAATCATATGAGATCTTTTCGCCTCACACAGCCAATCATATGAGGTCTTCGCCTGCCTGATGCAGACAAACAGACAAACTCACAAACTTTGACTTTTATATAGTATATTTCAATATGCTATAAGTCATCATGCATTCCAATATTGGGAAGGAGAGAGAAATAAATAAATCAATAAATCAATAAATCAATCAATAAATTTGTGTGCCACTCTGCATGCCAGTCTCTTCCTCAGTTTGTATGCCATATGCAATGCAACCATTTAAAGCTGAACTTGAACGTCACTATACAATTCACTGAAAACTGATAATTCCCCAGTCTCCAGATATCTAAGACAAGTGCCCTGATCCTTTTTTTCAATAAAGACATATATTTTTGTCACTTATTAGATGACCTCTGAAGTAGTGTTATAAAACAGGTGTGGAATACCACCAGTACTCTGGCCAAACTCCTGCAGGTAGCTTTTGTTACCCTTTCCTTCATGTGCAGAAGGAAAGAGATAGAAGAGAGTCAATAAAAGAGGGACATAGCTAAAATGAAACGACAGAAGTAACAATATTACATTTCTTATTACAGAAAAGTTGGAAGCTGGGGATGACACACATGCCAGCTACCCCTTATAGATATGAAGCAGGAATGGGCCAACTGCAGCCCACGAGCTACATATAGCCTCCAGGACAATTTTTGTGCCCTCCAGGGTGGTAAAAATGCTTCAAAATGCCCTTTAGAAGTGTATCCACCATGCTTTTGGGCCACCCCAAAAAGTATTTTCTGAAACCAGAAGTGAACAGGAAGTGACTTCTGCTCATTCCCTGTTATTAAAAAGGGCCTAAAATGGCCCAGGAAAACCTAAGTGAAAACAGTCCTCTTGTCCCCCTGAGAGCATTGGGGGCAATTTTTTTTTTTTATGTTTTTGGTGGCCAGGTCTTGGCGCAATGGAGGGCTTCAGCCCTCTAAGATCTCTTAGGGGCTGTAGCTCCTACCCTTCCACAGTCACCCACCCTTGATACAGACTTTGACAGAATCACAAAAAGCCATTTTAAGTATCTGCAGCCTGTTCTTTTCTTGTGCACATAAACTCAACCTTTATCTAACCAGTTCACAAGGAAAACAACACTATTGTATAGCAGCAGCAGCAACAACAATCATTGGAACACTCACCTATCATGAAGAGCAGGAATCTTAGAGGGGCACTGCAAATATTGCTTAAAACGAAGTTCAAAGGCTTGCCCTATAGTGCTGATAATATCTTGGGCCAGGCCATCACAGCACTCCAGGATGTGACATGCTAGTTGTGATGAGAAAAAAGTATTAAAGAGCATATCCTTGGAGAAGTCAATTCTAGAATTATATACCTTTCTTCTCAATGTAGCTTATATAATAACAACAAAGAGTCCTTTAACAATTTTTTTTTAAATTACAATTTTTAAAATCACAGACCTGGTATAGGGAACTTGTTTTTGATATATACCTGAAAGAGAAGTAAACTATTGGCTTATAGACCTTGCAAGTCTAATGGCTCTAAATCTTCTCTCTCTGTCTTGTACATTTCAGTCCTTGGGGGTATAATTTGGGCTCGTAGATACTGTTGGACTGCAAGCCTCAGCCATTAGATGTGATTTAAGGAAAATGGAGAAGTGCATACAAACAATGTCCAGAAATCTACATAATTCCCAAACCTGATCTAAGGAATGTAATAATTTACTTTATTATTTAAGAGTAATATATTTTATTGTGGCTTACAAGATAACATTAAGCATTTTTATTCAAGCAAAAGAGATTCTAAGAGTGGCCTAGAGTAAAATAACAAGGAGAAGGGGGACTGTCTCTGCCATCAAGTATACAATTTACAGGCTAACGTAGATTATATGCTTAACATGTTTTCAGAAAAGTCATCCCTCAAGTGGCGAAAATGTCTGTTTGTCATAGCATATGATTTTTCCCAACTGTACATCTTGCATTTAGTATGCTGATTGGTCACTAGAAGGTAAATACATAACTTATTTGGAAGTCTGATTTCAAATTAGATGCACCTCTGAGAAAATCCAGTTGTGGGAGGAAAAAATCAGTTAACTGCAGGGAATATGCATTCCCTTAACATCTAGTTTGATCCTTAGAAACACAACATACAAAAAAAGGAGGACAAGAAAAAAATGCAAGTTCAGATATCAGTTCTTTCATGTTACACTCTTCTTATGAAGACCAGCTAGGGTGGAAATAGTTGGTACAGAGGAGGACTCAAAAGGAGCTGGTCTCTCAAAAGAGCTAATGGAGTAACCTTGCTTCAATATCTCCTGCTGCAGCATGATTGAATGGCTACTATTCTATTAGGATTCAAGGACAGAAGAGCCAAAAGCAGCCATAGATCCACTGTGCTTAGGTCCTAGCAGCTGAAGAAACCCCTCCTCCCATTCCAACTGTCACAGCTATAGCCTCTGAGAAGGAGAATAGGCAGGCACAGCTCCATCATGTCCAGACCCAACAGCTGAGGAAAAGGCTCTCCCTGCACTCCAACTGCCATTGCCATGCCCTTAGAGGGAGAGACAAACAAGCAGGCACAGCTCCATCCTGCCTAGAACCCAGCAGCTTACAAAAAGCTCTCCTCCCATTCCAACTGCCATTTCTGTGGTGTTGGAGAGAAGAACAGACAGGACCTGCTGGACTTCATTCCCTCTCTGACAGCCATTCCCTTTTCCTTGTGTGTCATGTCTTATTTAGATCGCAGGCTTGTTGACAGAAAACTGTCAAATTAACAATTTGTAAGACACTATGGAAGCATTTTTGGCTGAAAAGCAAGATGTAAATACTCTAAATGCATACATATATTTCATATGAATACTCATCATCCAGAAATGGAGGTCTGAATAGAATTTCTTGCCTCAAAGCAAATTGTCCATGTAGAAGACTGATATGGATACACTTTGGATATTTCTCCTTATTTATTTTTTAAAATTTGCTCTTAATGCTATTTCTAATTAATCTAGAGCTACAAGACCTTATGAGAGGCCAGAGTAAGAGGTGCTGAGTTGCAAACCAACAGATCTACCAAAGAAGTCATGGTTGAGCTTCTTAATAGCCCAGAAACAGCTTAGTGTCTAGTGTAAGGGCAAGCCAGTCTTTTACAACAGTGTGGTTTGTTGTTTAGCTATAAGGATAACCTTTGCAAATGATTATGTGCAAATGATTCTGCTGATTGAAAGAAAAGTTCTGGAAAAAGCCTATAATTTCTAACATTAATATTTTATACTAGCCATACAGCCAGTGTAAACAAAAGTACCTGACCTAGTTAGTTTCAAATATATACATATATCCAGCAGCAGAGATTTCTGAGTTAGGAGGCAGTGAATGTGTCGCAAAAGTCCACAGAACGTAAAAGACTAATATGCTTTGACCAGACTTCGTGGGGAAAAGAAATACAAGGAGAGAAAACTCATCCCTTCAACAACGAAGTTGCATGGTGTGTTAGAAAGAGGTGATGACAACTTTTCCCTGTGCTCCTCTGCAGGCTCTTGATATCATTGGTCCACGGAGGAAACTACAGTCATTTGGCCATTGAATGGTGCTGACATTTATGTCCCAACTTTGGTGCAACCATGCAGTACTTTCCGCCTTCGTCTAGCCATTGCTCATTAACACCCATTTGCTGTTCTGGTTTCACTGGACTGGCTGCCACTGGTGCTGAGAATTATAGAGATCTTGTCATCTGAATTCTTGCCAGCCCACCATTTCATAAAGTTTAACATAATGAGCATCCTCTAAATGAACTAAGTTTAATATGACATGACAACAGATGCAAATTGTTTGAATAGGCTGTTTTTGTTTTTGTCTTTGATGTGTACAGTTTCTTTATATGGAGAAACTAAGTTCTGATTCTTATTGGCACTTCCAATAAAAGGAGACCCATTGAATCAATAAAATTGAAATAAGTATTGAATAATAAAAAAAGATTGATTGGGTCTATTTTAGTTGGGATTATCAATCAGGCCTGTGACTCACCAATAGGATCCAGCCTGATAGGTGACCTTGACAAAGTTACTTTCTGTCAGAGCTACTTTCAGAGGCATCAAACTATAAAACAAAAAGGCCACTCTGAGGGTTAACTGGTCAAGACAACAGAGATCCATGAGTAGATTTCCCATCTCATTATATTTTAGAAAACAGAGGCTGTGGATGGAGCATTATGCTGCTATGGTTTAGGTTATTTATTTCACACACAAACAAATTCAAAAGTTCCTTTCCCTGAGGGATAAGATAATGAGAGTTTGGGACCTTTTTTTCTTTTTCTTTTCTGTTTTGGAACATGGGGGATTTTGTGCAGAAAACATTGTCGCCTGCATGAAATACACATTTTTAAAACTACTGGTCTTTTTGTTCTTACTGAAGAGCAAAAAAGTACTTGCGGCCATTCACAAATGTTGTTTGATGGTACACCTCAACATGGTGACACCTTTTCTTATCAAGGATAAGAAAATGTGAAATATTTTTTACATCCTCACCTCCAGTGACATGAAAATAATGCACCCCGGTAGCTATTTGGTCCATTCGGAGACACTTGCTAAATTCCCCTAATCATGGCAGCTGTGGAGGCAGCGGAGTGGAGGAAAGTGTTCCCTGGGCCCATGATCAGAATCCAACTTCTGCAAACACGATTACCTAAAGTTTAAAGCACTGGGGCATCTAGTTTGCTGTGATCACTTTGGAGGTAGTGTGCCATACAAATTGAACAAATAATGGAACAAATAACTTATTTGCCACATAGAGAGCAGATGTCTATCTAAAGCCAGTACTAATAGAACATAGGGTACAGATCAACAAGAATCTGAGAAGCTTACATTTTCAAAAGGAAGAAGTGAGTGTATGTTAAGTGGTACTTTACCTCTGCCATTAACAGGGTCCTTTGCTACATATGCAACATAATCTGTTGTATCCTGTTTGTAGAAGGATAAAAAAGAGAGACAGAAACATCTATCATAACTATGGGAGCCTTCTTTTTATGCTGAAACAAAGGTGTAATGTTTTTCATCTCAGTGTTTCACAGTGGTTGCCTGTGCTTGGATACCATGGTTACAAGGGTGTTATAAATATCAACCAAATAGAGAGATGAGATTGTAGAGCAGATAAATTAGTCGGGCAGAGTCCCAAAACTTCTGCGCAGACAGCCCTGAAAAATAACTGTGTAATTGAGTGGAATGATTGATTCAAAGAAGAAGATGCCATTAAAAATGTACTGTCATTGTAAATATTTATGAATTTGAGGCGTTCAAAGTATAATTAGAAGCACATCTTATTCCTACTGTAAAGTTATGTCCTTCATTTCTGCATTTGTTTATTTAGAAATAAGTCCTACAGTGTTCAAGAGGATTTACGTCCAAATAAGGATACCTAAAATAGTAATCTAAGTCTCTATGAAATTACATTGACAAATGCTTTTATTTCTGAGCACTCAAAACCAGTTGAGGATTAATGGTTTATCTTTGATATGAGAATGCACAAGTGCAGATCTCAAGTTTGTGCTCTTTCCTCTCTTTTCCCCTCATTTATGTTTGAGGAGAGGAAATGTAAGGATCACCATTTCCAACAAATAGCACATTCCTGTTTCATCTGAATGAAGGAAGCTGTAGCTTATACAGATGAGAGCTAGCAAACCAGGATATCAAACCAAGATCAAACCATGGTTTTTATCTTGATTTATTAATCAAGATACAACTCAGAGTTTGATACATTTTGGTGAACAAGAAAATCATGTGACCTATCTCCATGTCACATTAAATATGTAGCTGCAGCATCAAAGGGACATTTATTTTGGCTGTCATGAACTGGAGTGTGATTTGACTGAGCCACAGTAGATGAAGTAAGGATCAAATCATATTTCCTTGTGTAATGTGGTCCTAACTCTGAACAGACCTTCTATGCCTATTATTAGCTTTTAAAAAAAACTATATTTTGCTCCAAGTGACACATTTAGTGTCACATATATTTAGCCCTGTAATTTGTTTTAAAATGCAGCCAAAAGCTTTACATTTGTTTTCCTTACACACAAAAGAGAGAGAGAAAAGAAGAAAGGAAAATGAGTGTATGAACTCACTGGGGAAAGGCAATAATACTTCATCCAGAAAGTACATTGAAAGCATTTTTAAAGCCTTGTGTTGAATGTGTGAATGATATCTACTTCAGCAGATGTCTCTCAAAGCTCACAAACAGGGTATAACCTAAAAGCAATACACTGACTGACATCAGCTAGCTAGTGTTCAGAGGTTTACTGTCTGTCTACATGGATGTATCCTTTAGCTTCCAGATGGTTACTTGGTGCCCCTAACCTCTTCCCATAAAATACTGAAAATGACTGGATGTTAACTCACTCTTCTTATAGTGCAGACTACAGAATGATGTGCCTTAATAACATTAGAGACAAGTAGCCACAGTCACTATCTCAGGTTGGTCAGGTTCTGGTATTAATGGAGAAAGCTAGAGCCCAGGCAATCGGGGGTGCTGGAACAGATGGTGTAGAATACTGGCCACAGGCTTATGAAACCCCTTTGTACAATTGAACTCTTGCACCATACAATGCCACAGAGAGATACAAGGCTTGCATCATATTTGGTGTCTACTCCTAGGAGTATCTAGTTTAACCTATCAGAGTTGAGCCTGGATGAACTTTTCATCTGGGACTGGGACTGGTGAATCCCCAAATGGGTTCATCTGGTCTTTCTTGTTGCCAAGATCAGTTGCAAGTTGTCAGTTTCCCAAACATGGTGGCCCCTGAGTACTCTGGTTATCCAATCAATGCATTGCGTTCATTATTGTCAGTACTGTTATTTTCTAAATCATTTGTATACATGCCACTTAACCCAAAACTTAGACAGGGAGAGACAAGAGTAACAAGAGGTGAAAGTGAAGGTATTTCACACATGTAAGAATTATGCAGTTTATCACACGATGATACAGTCAACAAGCAATAAGCAAAAAGGTGTAAATGAATCATCACTGACAGATCACTAGAGGTGGACAGTGCATATCATCTGATGTCAATTCACACAAAGTTTTTCAACTAAAAGTTGACAGGTGTTATTATGGTGGAAGATTCATGTGTAAATTTAGCCATACAGTTTCCAGGCTACAACAGTTCTTACTACTCTGCTGCCTACTGCCTGGTAACTTTGTTACTAAACTGCACTAAGCTGGTGTATTTTGAAACTGACACTGAGATAAAGAACAGAAGTACAAAAAGAGAGGAAATGTAAAGACTAAGAACACTTCCACTTAAAAGAAAAATTGCCCATCTGCATCATATAGTATAGGGGGGCCTCGGTATCCACTAGGGTTTGGTTGCAGGACCCCTCGTAGATAGCAAAATTCATGGAGGCTCAGGTCCCATTAGGTACAAAGGTGTAGTAAAATGTCTTCCCTTATATAAAATGGCAAAAATCAAAGTTTGCTTTTTGGATTTTTTTTTTTTTTTTTTTTTGAGGGGAGAATATTTTCAAGCCATGGTTGGTTGAATCTGTGGATACAGAATCTGTAGATATGGAGGGCCAAATGTAGTACCAATTAATATGTAGGCCACCACGCATCAGTAATCTGTTTTCGTCTTTTGTTCCTTTGTTTTTAAGAAAGCATCCATAAAGTTACATTAGAAAACAAGAGCTTAAATTCATTACTTTTGGGAATGCTTTCATTCATCACAGCGGTGGCTAGTGACTTCTATATAAATCACATGTAAATTGATTCTGTGTTTTAGTGGGAACTTTAAAGGACCTATCCTAGGTACTAAAGATACTATTCAATAGCTCCTTTAATGTCTTACACTAAAACCAGCTTCCACTACACAGGAATACTCAAGTGAAATAGAGTGTTAATGCTTTGAATTTCCAGTGGCTTTCTGTAGCATTTAATGACAAAATGATTAAGTAGCAATATTGACTGAGCAAGTTAGGGGTATCTTCTTATATCAATAACTAATAGGAAATTTTTTAAAAAAGAATACTTACCACATCTACTCCAGAGGCAAAGGAAATAGACTGCATATGATGATTTGCTATAATCTATAGATAATTTAGAAAAGATCAATGTGAGTGTTGTATGCAGACTATTTAGTTTTCTTTTCTTTCACTACTGTTCTATGCACATTATGTGAAGGAAAATCAGAAGCCAAAAACAGAAACAACTGTAAAATCAGCAACAAAAGTTACGTATGTTTGAACCTATAGTGGCAGAATATCACAGACAGCAACTCTGAAAGCAGTAAATATTTTTTAAAAAATAGTGTTATTAACCAAATGCTGCAGAAAACATTTTTACAGCTCATAAATGGCAAAAAAAAGGTGCCAGGTTTAAGGCCCTGACTGCAAATACAGTGCTACAACAAACAAGGTCTGCCCTGACCACTCTCCTTCTTCCCTCCAACGATAAGAGCATCAAGAAGGAACTCAGTACATTACATGTAGTTTTACTGACTTGAATTAGACTCTCCAAACGTAAATTTTTTACAGAATTATGGGAACAGAACAAAGAACAGAAATAACTTGGAAGGTAGCAAGCAACGGATATCATGGAACATTAATAAGGACAAGCAAGAAATAAGAACATATTCACCTGTTTAGAATCAGGTGTCATCAGGTTTAAACTAGTGGTAGATATATTCAGAGTTATATTCATTCCTGCAAATTGAAGGTTGCTCTTCCCCAGGATACTAGAGAGAGATTTACTTGGTGGCTGTAAAAGCAAAAATCACACTTATCAGTCTTCTGTTGATACCTGATGACTCTTCATTTCATGTGAAATAAATTGAAGCCTTTGGTTTTTACTCATCAAGTTTGTGACTTTTTAAACAAATAATGTGTTGCTGCTTTCATCTCGTTAGTAAGAAACAAATGTTGATTTGAGATGAAGAGAAAGGGCTACAAGGATGAAAATACAACATTTGGGAGCATAACCTGTTACTTTTGCTCCTTTTAGCTGGCAGGAAGAAAATCAAGTTGTGAGCTGATTCGTACAGTTGTTGTTCTGTGTGCCTTCAAGTCGTTTCTGACTTACAGCGACCCTATGGCAAACCTATCCCAAGGCTTTATGGGGGCTGTGTGGCACACCCAAGGTCACCCAGTGGGTCTCCATGACCAAGTGGGGAACTGAACTCTGAGTGCTGGTCCAATGCACAAACCACAGTGGTTCTCAACCTTTGGTCCTCTAGATATTTTAGACCTGGCCTTCCAGAATTCCTGCCCATTAGCTATGTTGGCTTGGGCTTCTGGGAAGTGAAGTCCAAAACATCTGGAGGACTGAAGTCTGAGAACCACTGTACTATACCATGCTGGTTCTCCATCCATATAGTTACCAAATGACTAACAGCTGATACACAAAATTACTTCCAATTACTCAATAACTGTAATATGTCAACCATATTTTTACTTTTTCCTGTAAAATTTAATATATGCCAATGTGAATGGAAGAATAGCATAAAAGCTACTTTATGTTTCATTTTTAATCTTAATGTTTATTTTTGGTCTAGGACTATTTTATACTGCTTGCATAGTTTTCTGCTTAATGATAGGATTTGAAGGGTTCAGCAAAAGAAATTAGGAGCTTGGCAGAAAAAAATGGGGGGACTACCATAGGTGTGGTACATGGCAGAGAGCAGACAACAGGCAATACTAGTTACCTCTGGTTACACATTTCTACCTTTACTAAAAACTAGAGTTTCCTCAATCCATCCCTCTGAGAATGGCCTTCTGAAATTCCTGAGAAATACTCTGCAGTTCTCTCTGGTCATCCTGGTCAGATACAGTTCTCCATCTGAAACCTGAAGATGACCCCGGTCACTGACACATTTTCCCTTCCAGATGCCTTCAACCTGTGCCAGCAGCTCCTTGGTATTCTGAGGAAATGAGAGCAATGAAATGGTAGGATGATGGTGATGATTAATGGCAAGTAGTAGAAAATGCTGTCTAAGAACAACTGTACAGAACTGGGATATATTTTAACGCTTACTCTGTGGTGGTGATAGTGCAAAGAGATCTCCATTTACTGCCATTATTACATCTGTACAATGCAAGCCAGTTGAGCTTTTATGAATGGATAAGGATCTGCTTCAAAAAAGCTTTCACCATCAACCTGTGACTCCTGGTCAGTTGCATTTTGCTTAGTAAGAAGAAAGTTTTTGTATTTGCAGTGAATTAGATATCCACTAGATATCAGTTACCACCAGACCAGCATTAAAGATAGCTGCTTCAGGATGTGGTCACTTTGTGTGTTATCTTTTAGCTTATTCAGCCTGAGGATGTGGACAAATTGCTTGGAAATGTAGTGACCCATTATCTGCATTCAGGAGCTTTGTTTATCATGATTTCTAAACGCTACCAGGAGGAGGCTGGGATTAGAGACTACTAGGATAAACTCAGTCATTAAAGGAAGGTAATATCTTATCCATCCTCCAGGAGGGTATACTGAAGAAATATACCTTGGATCCTATGAATATGGACAAGTATGATCTCCAGTACCATTCTCTTCTAGAAAGGTTCTAGAGAGAAAGGTGCTTCCTCACTTCCAAACCATTTTAGAAGAACCTGGTTATTTGTACAGATTTCTCTATAGATTTTGGTCAAGCCTATAGAAAGAATAGCCTTGGTAGAAGACGTTGGGCAGAGACCGGATGGTGGAACACAATACTCCTTGGTCCTGCTAGATATTTAAATAGCCTTGGGATTTATGAGGCACAGTGTTATTTTGCTTTCATTCCCATCTAGATGGCTTATTATAGTGGAATGTGTTGGTTAATTCCTTTCTATTCTATGCCCTTTAACATGTGAAACACTTTACCAGTCTTATCACCTATGCTTTTCAGTGTTCTTACGGGTTTAGAATTGGGGGAAGAGACCATTCAAGAATCGCCTTTTGCAGAATGCAGATTGAGCAAGATTGCAGAATGGTTGGGCAAGTTTGGCCTGATGGATTCCATGCTATTCTGACATTAGCTGAGTGGTCACTGTCCTCAGCGATGGGCATAGGCAAATTGTTTTGGATGACTTACTGTTCTTTCTGCCCTACCTAAGTGATGGGCTGATTGAGCAATGTGGCAAGAACAATACAGGCAAGTTGAGTCTGTAATAGGGACATCAGCTAAAGCATGTTTGACTATTTTCTCATCTTTTTTAAGATGTCTTACCAAAAAAAAATTGTCAGTTGCCATTTTTTATCCCATGCAAGAGCAAAAAGTCCAGCAGATGTATGTATATGTGTGTCAGCAGAATAACAAAAATCATTTTTGTGCAAAAGTATATGACTTCCCCCTGCAAAAGTCCCAAAATGTGAAAAATCTTTGAAGATGACCTCTCACACTTTTGAGCAATTGTGGCGGGGGGGGGCACACAAGTGTTTGAAATTCTGGTGTGTGAGAACAAAATAAGCAAAGATTTAAATCCCTGTCTTTAGTTGCTAGTCACTCTGTTCTGGAGCTGGATTCGAAACTGAGACAGAGAGCTAATAGCTTTCTGTAAAATATTCTATTCTGTTCCTTAGACAGCTGATGGGGAAGAAGCATTTGTTGGAATGTTGTTTCATTTCATCATGTTTTTACTTGTAAAGAAAAGCAATATAACACAGAAATTCCTTAAACTTCCAATGATATCCTTCCAATGAAATTGAATCATAATAAATGCTTCAATCTGAGAAATCTCTTCCTGATCAGAAACAGGATGCACACATATACCAATATCTGTATGAAGACACTGGAGGAAACCATCTGAAAGTTTGGCCTGCACTGTCACCCATACATCGATGACCCAGCAAACTTCATAGATATAGATAGATGTACGCATTTTTTGTGGATGACTCAAATGAAGAGTTATCTGTAGATGCTGTTTCTGAGGGAAAATAAACAGAGACCTAATTCAGCTAAACAGATTTTGTTGACTGATAAACCTGCAGTTCAGGATCATGCTAATTCTAGATTGGATTCCACTATCCTTGAATGATCAAGTAGACAGTGCAGGGATCTATCTTATGAAGCTTAACTGATGACAGAAGCAAGGCATGCTTTCTCTTAGCTAAGGATGAAACAGTCCTGGCCATGGTAAGAGATTCACTAATTATGGGTATATGTGTATATATGGGCATATGTGCTTATGTGGTTGTTTACAAACAATTTCTTGATATTACATCTCTGTTAATTTATTGAATTGCAGCAACTTGCGTGAAAAGGATCTAGACGACTTAATGGATCTGAAGTTAAACAAGAGTCAAGAGTCTGATGCAGCAGCAAAAAATGGCCAATGTAATTCTAGGCTGAACTGTAATGTCCATATCAGGGGAAACAACAGTAACAGTCTATTCTGCTTTGGCCAGACCTCACCTGGAGTATTGTGTCCAGCTCTGGACACTATGGCTTAAGAGCAATATTGACAAGCTGGAATATGTTCAGAGGAGGGTCACAAAGATGGTAAAGGATCTGGAAACCAAGCCTTATATGGTACAGTTGAGGGAGATGGGTATGTTTGGCCTGGAGAACAGAAAACTGAGAGGTGAAGTGGTAACCACCATTAAATACCTGAAGGAATGTCATGTGGAAGATGAAGTGGGCTTGTTTTTCGCTGCTCCAGAAGACCAGATCAAAAGCAATGGATTCAAATAAAAAAGAAAAGAGATTCCAACTAAGCACTATGAAAGACTTTCAGATAATAAGAGCTGGTCAATAGTGAAACACATTAAGTCATAAGGTGGTGAATTTTTTTTCCTTGAGGTTTTTAAGCAGATGCTAAATAGATACACAGAGATGCTTTAGGTGTAGTTTCCTGCACTGGTGGGTGGTCAAACCAGGCAGCCTCTGGGATCCTTCTCTATGATTCTATGAATAACTGGTTAGCTGGAATGAGCTTTCAAAAGTACAAAATTTCATAAATGACTGAATAAGTTCTGGAAGCAATGGTAAAATGCAAAATTGCCTGCTACCATACCCATTTCCTGTTGCCACAAGACATCCCTCCCTCCATGTCTTGCTCTGAAGATGGCCTGCCTTTTCAAAGTGAGGCCTTGGGACTGCATGGTTCTGCCACACCATAAACAAGAAGACTAAAATGGGGAGAAAAAGCCCAATGCTGAACAAAAAGCTTTACTAGATGTTTCTAAAGAGATAATGCCTTTGGGGCAGATCACTCCTTCTTCTTATACAGCCGTTTTTCTCCCAGTTAGTGTCCTGTGTGTTTATTGTTTTAGTTATCTAGAAGTTTCAGCTCATGAAGGAGGAGTGATCTACTCAGGAATGTGTCAGCTATTTACTAACATCTATTCAAGCTTTTTTGTTCAGTGCTGGACTTTCCATTCTTCTCTCCTGCCCACAACATCTTTCTTGCTCTACCACTTGTTATCTCATGCCACGTAACAAGGCATTTCAGCCTGGTAATTACCAGACAATTGAAAGGCATTTGCTGGTAGACTTTCTGGAGAGCTGCAATGGTCCACAATGCTATAGCCCAAAAGCAGCTGGTAGGGCTCTCTAGAGAACCTACATAGTCGTTATTCTAATATTTTCCTTTGAGGAGTCTTCAGAGCAAAATATCAGGCAGATGAGTGACTGTTCCAGATGAATGACAACATTATGGGAGGGGAAAATTTTCCATTTCTCCCCATCTCCAACCTGAGGCAAAGAATTTACCTCATCTCATGGTAGGGTCAGCCCTGCTGACATGAGCTGAGTTTTGTTAAAAGATGAACCAGTTTAACAAGGTGAATATTAACAATGAAAGGCATGTAAGATCACAAACACAATAAACAGGCTTCACTAAGACACTAAACACATAGATGAAACAAACATTGGAGACTAGATTTCAGCAACATGTATAGTCAAATGGAAGAACATTCCTTTTTAGTGAGAGAAAGAATCTCACACAAGCCTTGACAAACATAGTCACATTACTTGATAAATTCCAGTGTTCAACTTTTCACTGAAAATGTTCTCTAGAAGAAATATTTCTGTTCAAATACAGAAGGTCAAAGATAAGAGTGCCCAGTGTACTGAAATTCTCTCCCACTTGGCTATGGATTATAGGCTTGAAACTCAAATTATAGGCTAGAAGGACACGTATAGGGAAATGCTGTTAAAAGATAACAGTGACTGAAATGGGAGCAGGGTTGACTGTTCCTGTCCTAAAGATGGTGCCTGTTACTTTAACTGTTAACAGCTTTGTGGAACTCAGGAAGTGTAACACAAGCACAAGCATGTTTTTAACATGTTAGCATTTATTTTAACAGTCTTTGTAGCATGCACAATAAATAAAGAACTTCAAAATATGGCAAAACTCTCAGGGGGAAAAATGATATCCTGCATTGGGAGATATAATCATAAAGTTCTCCATGGGTGGAACTATGACAATATCTTTCCCTCACTTCACCAAAACCTACCCTTTAGCTGCTGCAGCCCCCCACAACAACAATAAACAGCCTTTTACTGGCCAATGGAGTATGGAGGTGGGTGACAAAGAAGCATCCAGCTACACTCCTACAGGTGGACTGACAGCAATGACATCATCTTCTGGGTGGACCCTTGGGAGGTCTCAGAAGATGCCTGTTGCTGTCCACCCTTTTATAGGACCTTAGCTGGATGATTCTGCCCTATCCACCACCTACTCTCCCCTTACCAGGTAAATGGCCATGGGAGGCTGCAGGACCTAAAAGGTGATTGTGAGGTAGTTTAGCTATTGTGCAGTTGATAGAAGATTCCAACCTCTGCAATGACCAAAAAAGTGAATTATACAAAAGTAAATTGGATGTACATCTGTATAACTCAATAACAGGATGACAGTGTATATCTACAAGCCCTACACAACATACTTGCTTATAGTAACCCACTTCAGTATCTCATGAGGATGAGAGAAGATCACAGAAACTAGCACAAGCACTATCCGTTTTAAGAAAGCAGCACCCCAGAATCAACAACAGAGTAAGCATGAAAAAAATGCATAGCCGTTATGAGTCAGGTGTAATACTAGAACCAAACGACGGGCTGATCTTCACTTCCAGGAGATTACACGGGACTCTACCATTATGCTGTATACAGCTTGTGTTTGAATGCTTCCTGGCCAGAGATATAAAATTTCTGGAAGTATGAAATCATCCATAGAAAAACATTTTTTTTCCTGGGTTTTTGAAAAAAAAAAACGTAAATTTTTGGAAAAATTGAAAAATGCAGTATTAACTCACCCTTTACAGATTGAAAGTCATTTTGTTATTTTAGGAATATAAAATGTATATAACTTTATTTGGAATACAATTATCATGTCTGATAGACTAAAAATACATTTATTCAGAATATAATTACAAATGTCATTCAGAATATAACTACAAACTGGACTTTTTAACATTTTTTTTTTTTTTTGCTATAAACATTGCTGTTGTAAGGAATGCCTAAACTAGAAAGAATCTCTTTAGTTTTACCAGTCTGAGGAACAGGCAGAAAAACTCCACTAAAAACATCAACATTAGTAACACGGAGAGAATTATTTTATCTCCATTAGCTCACTATAGTGTCAAGCAGACATAATGCACTCATTTCCAAAAAAAGGAATAATAATATTACTATCTGGAGGGGTAAACATTGAAGCTGAATGCTGGGAAATTCAAGGTGGATTAAAGGAAGTACTTCTTCACAGAACAGACACTTAACCTGTGGAATCTGGTACTGCAAGTAGTAATGGCCGCTATCTTGGATTGCTTTAAAAGGCAGATTTCCAGAGAATAAGGCTATGAATGGGTATTCATCATAACCGCATATATCAGTTGCTGGGGAGTTGCTCTCATGTCCTGCTTCCTATAGGCAATTAATTGGCCACTGTTTAAAAAGAATGCTGGATTAGACTGGGTTTGGTTGGATCCAACATGACTCTCTTTGTTCTCACAAAAGCAAGACAAATACCTTTCTTTTTTTAAAGGCTCCTTTGGCTCCCGGCACAGCTTCACAAACAAGGCTGATAGCTTCCCTAGAGAGACAGAAAAAATTTCAACAGTAAATGGTTATGTTTTTTTCCTTCATAATTTCCACTGTTTTTAGGACTGATGATGGAGATATCCGATTTGGTTTCTTGTGATATCATATGAGACTCTTGTGAAAAGAGTAGGCAATTTGATTAGAATCATATGGTACCTAGATCTGTGAAGTGTCAACAGGAAGAAAATCTGGGCAACCATCATTTTTCTTAAAGAACTGTGAGCTTTTAGCTAAATATATACTTACAGAGAATGAATTGCTCCCTATCTGAGTATGGTGTTATCACCGTGTACTGGCCTGGCCTTTGGTGAACCAAAGATATCATTTTGATATCGCAGTTCGGTCCTACTCTGCCACCAGCCAAGTGTTTGTGAGGCCCGCCGAACAAGCGCGAAGCTAGGCATGGCTACTACTTGCTGCTCCCACCAAACCAAGCCAGATATTGCCAGATCTGCTTTAGGGGACCTCCCGAAACAAACACCTTCATTCTACCACAAAGAGACCCTCTGCTCTGAGAGGACACCCTGGTGAGCTAGGTACTTAACTGCTGAGCTAGCCGCATTTACATACCGGCTATACTATTGTCAATTCGGACTTTAACTTAATCATGCAAATTCTGACCTTTTGGAGGCTTTGTCTCCAACCCAAAACCTATTGTTTTTGCCCAAGACCAGACTAGCTTGCGGTCGTTCTTTCCCCTATAAAAATCCCCTGCTTTTGAGAGCTCTTCGGAACTCTCGCCGGATCGCTTGGACTTCTATTCTGCCTTGCTGCCACTCGGTTCAGCAGATTCCCCTCGGCCACCACGCCTGGTTTCCTCTTCTACAGTTGGCTTCTCCAGGACTGCAGGACAGGTGCCGTATCACCCATTCCCCTCTAAACTCTATTTCCTTTTCTAGTTAGGAGTGTGTTTGTGCTTTTCTTTAATAACTGTTTAATAAATCTAATTGTTATTTGAACTATTTGCCTGCTCACTGACCTGACGCTGTAGACACAGGGTAAAAGATCCTGCTGCGTTACCCTGCCTCTCATTAGCCAAGAGAGTGCTCCACCTAATTTCCCCATCTTGCTAGGTTTGTTTGGTTATTTGGGCACCCCTCCCAGGACCCCCAAACCACAGGGTAACAATGGATTCTCTAGGATCATAGAATCATAGAAATGTAGAGTTGGAAGAGACCACACGGGTCATCCAATCCAACCCCCTGCCATGCAGGAACATCCTCAAAGCACTCCCAACAGATGGCAGATTCTCTCTGTTGAATCTAGCCTCTGCTTAAAAACCTCCAAAGAAGGAGATTCCACCACACTCCGAGGCAGCATATTCCACTGCCGGACAGCCCTGACTGCTAGGAAGTTCTTCCTGAGGTTCAGGTCTCCTTTCCTGTAGCTTGAATCCATTGCTCCTTGTCCTGGTCTCTGGAGCAGCAGTAAACAAGCCCTCTCCCTCCTCTATATGGCATCCCTTCAGATATTTAAACATGGCTATCATGTCCCCTCTTAACCTTCTCTTCTGTAGACTAAACATACCCAGCTCTCTAAGTCTATCCTCATAGGGCATGGCTTCCAGGCCCCTCACCATTTTCGTTGCCCTCCTTTGGACTCGCTCCAGCTTGACCATATCCTTCTTGAATTGGGGTGCCCAGAACTCGACACAGTATTCAAGATGAAGTCTAACCAAAGCAGAGTAAAGTGGTACCAGTACCTCCCTTGATCTAGACGCCATACTTCTATTGATGCAGCTGAGAATTGCATTGGCTTTCTTGGCTGCCGCATCACACTGCTGACTCATGTTCAGCCTGTGATCTATTAAGACTCCTAGATCCCTTTCGCACGTACTGCTATCCAGCCACATGTCCCCCATCCTGTATTTCTGTATTCCATTTTTTCTACCTAAGTGTAGGACCTTACACTTCTCTCTGTTGAATTTCATTTTGTTAGCCTTGGCCCAGCTCTCCAATCTATCCAGGTCCTTTTGAATTTTGATCCTGTCCTCTGGTGTATTAGCAACCCCTCCAAATTTGGTGTCTTTTGCAAATTTGATGAGCATGCCTTCTATTCCTTCATCCAAGTCATTGACGAAGATATTGAACAGCACTGGGCCCAGGACGGAACCCTGTGGCACCCCGCTAGTCACTTCTCTCCAGGATGAAAAGCAGCCATTCGTGATCACCCTTTGGGTTTGGTCGGTTAACCAATTACAAATCCACCTGACAGTAGCCCTGCCCAGCCTGCATTTTACTAGCTTCTTTGCAAGGATGTCATGGGGAACTTTGTCAAAGGCCTTACTGAAATCGAGATATGCTACATCCACAGCATTCCCTTCATCTATCAAACTAGTAACTCTATCATAAAAAGAGATAAGATTAGTCTGGCATGACTTATGTTTGAGAAATCCATGTTGACTTCTTGTGATTACTGCATTGCTTTCTAAGTGATTAGAAACTGACTGCTTAATGATCTCCTCCAGGATGTTTCCGGGTACTGATGTCAGACTGACTGGGCGATAATTATTTGAGTCCTCTTTTTCCCTCCTTGAAGATGGGGAGAACATCTGCCCTCTTCTAGTCTGCTGGAATTTCTCCTGTCCCCAAGATTTCTCAAAGATTATAGCAAGCGGTTCCGAAATGACCTCTGCCAGCTCTTTTAATATCCTAGGATGCAATTCATCTGGCCCTGGAGACTTGAATTCATCCAGTGCGGCCAGGTATTCCTGTACCACCTCTCTACCTATTATGTGCCTCATTTCCCCTGCTTCCTCACCTGCTCCCCAACCGCCAGGTTGAGTGCTTGTATCCTTCTGGAAAAAACTGAGTCAAAGAAGGTGTTAAGTAGTTCTGCCTTTTCTCTTCCCCCTGTTAGTAATTTGCCATCTTCTCTGCGAAGCGACCCTATCGTCTCCTTCTTTTTCCTTTTGCAGCGGACATATTTAAAAAAGCCCTTTTTATTGTTTTTAATGTCTTGATTATTATTCTTGGATTATTCTTGATATTGCTTGGGAAGGGCAGGATTTACTTCTGTACAGATTAGATTTAATGGTCATTTCTTTGCAGAAGGCTAGTATAAAAAATATTTAATATGAAACAATCCAACAAAGTCTGAATGAATATGTGGCCCAATCGGTCAACTCATTATTCTCATTTTCTTCTTTTTTTAAAATGTTGCTGAAACACACACACAAATACACATGTAAAGGCACCATTGCTCATAAGCAAAACAAGGTTTTGCTTGCTTTGTTTTGTTTTTCAGATACCAAAGAATATTACTTTGTTCCAGTCAACTCCCATGTGTACAGGTTGGTTTGGCAAAATCACAATATATTCAAGCATGCTATCTTTAAATGTTGCAAGCTATATAGAGCTAGTTCTCAAAGACTCTTATCCCTGCCAGGATGCAGGACACATAGATCCTCTTTGAACGTGGCTGCATGATAAACTTATCATTTGAGTCCTTCATGATACACCTTGGTTGCCTGGGTGTATAACCAACGTATAACCAATTTGCAGTGTCATTAGACTTCAGAATTACCCAACTAAGAGCACAGTCCTTACTAGCAGATGCTAAGCCAGATGAAGATGTTTGGATTCAACACATCTTCATCTGGCTTAGCATCTGCCAGTAAGGACTGTGCTCTTGGTCAGGTAATTCAGAAGTCTAATGACATTGCATATTAGCTATACATCGGTTATACATCAGTGTATACAGAGATATTTGATCTCTCAATCTAAAGATGTTGAAAAATACTAGGACTTCTGTCACTCTCAATTAACATTAGGCCAGCATTAAGGCTGTATCCTTGGACTGGAAGAGACTGTGATCTAGCCTGACCTAACTCTTCCCTTGACCTGTCCCTTTCTCCACATTTTTTCGCTGTCTCTTGCCACCAATTCTTAGCCAGTAAAACAGCTCTGCTGCCAGATTGCTTGCTGGTAGATCTGTGAGCTGAGAGTTCTGCCTGTAGAAGAAGCTAATAATTTACAAACATTACACCTTGGAGTTAGAAAAGCACTGTAAAAAAGATCACATAAAATCACAATCACGTACAAGTTAATCAGTTAGAAAGAAGATAGCTAGTCAAATAACATGAGGAATCACCAGATTCAAGAAGCAGAAGCATCCTACATATTTTGATGGGACAATAAGCTTCATGAGAAGACATCATCACAGCTGCTGCATATCAAGGAAGAAAACGATGCTTTTCTACCTTATGATGCACACTGATACCTTTCTGAATATGCCCTAGGTCAGTGGTTGTCAACCTGTGGGTCCCCAGATGTTTTTGGACTTCAGCTCCCAGAAGCCCTGAGCATTGACCATAGAGGCTGGGGCTTCTGGGAGCTGAAGTCCAAAAACATCTGGGGACCCACAGGTTGACAACCACTGCCCTAGGTTCTTACTGTTGCTACATGTCATCAAAGTGGGTTTTGTTTGATGTAGGAAAATGATGCACAAGAAGATCAGGAAATCGCTGTATGTATAATATTTTGCTGAACAATTTTTAATACAAAATTTACTTAACTTGAGGTTTAAAAAATTGCTATGGGAGAGCTTGCTGGTTGATTCACAATTTCAAGTCTCAAATGTTTTCTGTGTGTATGAACAGAAGTGCTAACAGCACAAAATGTTGTATATGAATTACAATATACCATTATATTAAAAGAAAAGAAAAAAGACACAGGCTTCTTTTTTTTTAAATACCTCTCACGTGCCCAGCTCAACAGTACAGAAGTGTCATATGTCTGTCTGTAGCTTTATCAGTTTATCTTACCACTACACACACACACACACACACACAGGATATGTACATATATGTACAACAAAAGACAGTAATTAACATACCCAGTGCTGCAGAGCAAATAGTGTACAATTACTCAATGTTTTTATAAAAGTAAGCAATTGGAAATATATTGTATTGCAAGGCTAAACAGAAATACTATGATCCCATTTTTTCTCAGGTGCAAGATATAATGAATCTGTTTGTTTGCTTGTTTAGAAAACTATTTAGATTTTTTAACTACAATATTATCTTTCTGAAACTGGTCTCTGATTAGATTGTTTAAAATTCAGCATGGCTGATTTGAGATTTTAGACAAAGATTTCTCTACACCGTAGCACTAGAGCTCTCGAGCAGAGAATTCTAAGTACATCAAACTACCAGTCCCAGGATGATCAAAGGGGTATCAACATGCAACAGCCACGTAGGGCAGATATACTCAGCACTACTCAAAGTGGTGGTCCACAGATCAGTCCTAGTCTATTACCCATAAAATACCAGTCTCTGTAGAGTTTCCAGGAAAGAAAGAAACAGTTGTAGGCAATGCACACAAATATGACACCTGCTCCTGGCACTTTCAGGAAAAATTGCCAGTTAGCCACATCAGACAGCTTGAAATGTGTTGTTCTAAGTCACCTTCATTAGGGACTAAAGCAATAGATTCTTTTAGAGGACTGCTCATCAGGCATTTACAGAATAATTCCCCTCAGTAGGCACTGGCTATTGGCTTCAAAAAATGAACCCTGAAAGCAATCTCCAGCCAATTAGCAACAAAGATGGTGAGGTAGAAGATAGGAATGGGAAGGGAAGAGCAGATGAAGCATTTTTCTCTATTCCTCTGCCATCTTGTCTCCAGTCATTTCAAATGATCACAGGTCCCCAACATTTGCTGTGAGATTTCACCTCGCAAGCATAATTTAATGACAGTACCAGATGATTAAAAATGGAGTAGTCAACTGCATAAATAATACAGCAGAATTTATTAGTCAGATTGGGATAAATAATTCTTACAACTGATTTTAACAGGTAGTGTTAACTTAATTTTCAACATGGATGTAACTGCTTGATACTGAGTATTAGCTCAGGTTTCAGTACTACTTAGTGAAGCCAATGTTTTTCTGAGAGACAGAACTCTTAAGTATTTTTCAAAAAAAAAAAAAAGGAAAAAAAGAAATAAAACCCAACAGTATTCTCTATAGAAATGACCATACCTCTCATTCCCGCTAAACCTTTAAAACAGAGCTACTGCTATGAGGTTGTATAATAAGAGATTTGAAACTGTACAGAAATTATATTGAAAAGTAAAGGACAAGAATATTTGTTGTATGGAAAATGTTGATCCAAAAATCACAGATAGCACTCAGGGTCAGACATTAAGCTTGGAATAAAGCAAGAATTGCAATATTTCCTCTGCCCTATAAACAGTCTTACAAAATATTTTTAGAGCAAAATAGAAATGCATTTTTAAAATTTTAAGTTTCAGACAGTCATGTTATTTGCCCACTATGTAATAAATGCAGCAGAACCTTCATTTTTCAATTGGCCTAGCAAAAAACAAAAGTAATGTTTACCAAGAAAATATTTCACAATGCCTCATAGAAGGCAAAAGCTATTCTCACTTCAACTCTAAATTGCAAACACCAGTATTTCCACTTTGCCTATCAGACATAGCACCTGATTGTCTCCTGCCTTCTTGCCATCCATGATACATTCCTATCAATCTAACTGTTCACCATGGATTTATTTGCTTCTTCCAAGACTCAGTAATAGACTGCTTAGCCTACAGACAACCAAACCACACAGAGATATTGGAATGCCTTTGGTCTCTAGACCTACAGAGCACAGTCTATGTTGCCCTAGATGACTTGAGAGACATTTTTTAATGGTTAGCCTATAAAGAAGAAAAGTGTGTATTATCTCTGTATACTACCAAAATACAGCCGATACGTACCTACGTTCCTGACAGGACATGTGTGATGTCCTGTGGTACAGTGGGAGTTCCTATCATGCAACAAGCCCCATAGCATTCCAGCACGCACTGAGCAACAGGTCTGCTAGCACTCTTATGCCAATGGGCAATGGGATTCATTGACTAATGGGCATACTGCTGGCTCTGCTTGTACAATGGTCCTGAAACCTACCTGCATCTCTGCTCCCCAAGCATTGAATAACATTGCAATTTACCTTTACAGGATGATAACTCAGTTTACAATGATATAAATACCTAACAGGATGCCAAACAGTATGTATGTATAAGAATTGCTTATTTCCAATACTTTAGGCACCTATAGGACTACAATAATGATATGCATGCTTTGAAAAAGGAAAAACTGATGTAATGTAATCTCAATTTTGTGTTTTTTTAAAAAATATGTCTGGTTTTATTGCAATCTTCTGCCTTTTTGTAGGCTGCCTTGAGTCCCAGCCTGGAAAAAAGATGGCATATAAATAAAGCGATGGAGTGAGGGGGTGGGTGGATGGACAGATGGATGGATATAAAGAGCTGCACACATTATCTGATTGGTTTGATTGCCTTTAGATAACATGCTGTTCTCTTGGACAGAACGTTTAAGAGACAATGTGAAAATGTATAACGCATCTTCTTACCTCGTAATCTGTGTTCTTGTATTGAAGTCAAGTGACCTCATGGAGCGTAAGACCTCTATACATCCCAAATACTACAAGGAAAAAAAGAAATGTTCATATAAACATAAATGAGAAAAGCTTTATAATGAATATTAAAGTTAAAAATACAGTCTACTCCTCTCAAAGGTAGACTTCAGGTGGATCTCCAACAAGAGCTGTTAACAAAATTACTTAACAATACTGGAAGACAGAAAGATAAGAAATCACAGTTAATGGGTTCTGTGGAGCCCTCCATCTACCCATTCTATTGGGAGATGTTTTGACGCATCACAAAGAGAAATTAACTGGCTTCTATCTCCCCAGGCCTCTTGTTCAGCTTACTCTCATAAAAAAGACACAGGCCACGGTTTGTTGATTGGTTTGTTTTGGGGAGCATGGAGGACAGTGGATCACTTGATACCTTAAACTGTGGAAGGCTCTAACTTTCATCGTAATGAACAGGTAAATGATACCATGCTTGTTCACTACAGAAGGTGGGTTGTGGCTCAATAAGATACATATGGGGATTCTTTCCTCAGCTCAGGGAAGGAAACAGATCATCCTACAATTGTTTTAGTCTGCTTCTGTCATGGATATACATAACTTCCAATGCTCTGAAGCCAAGCATTTGCTTTTGATGATGGAACAATTACTTTAAATCAAGTATGCTCATTTTTGGCCTACAAAGCAATTTCTCGGATTCTCAGTCTCTGGATTCAGTTCTGACCAGATGGCTTTACACAGACAGCTCAGTGGCAAGGAGTAGAGGCGGGGTTGTCCCACTGTTTGCATAGATGAGGCATCACCCACCTAACCCACCTCCAATCAGCATGGAGATAAAATGTTTTGTATAAATAGACCTTGGAAGGTAGGAGGTTGGGGAGCAAACTGTATATAATTGGCTTCATCTCTGGGGAACCTTGGGAATTGACTATGACGGTCCTGCTCCACTAGTACTGGTAGGCATCATCTGCCACTAAGCTAGTGTTGGTCACCACTTAAAGGTATAAGTGCACTAATGGTGGGATGGGCAAAGTGCAGCCAGATGTGGATCCCAAGGCTATTATTGTGGTCTTCAACCCATCCAGACTCCTGAAGACTCCCAATTTTCTGGAGCAGGATGGTGAATTGTCCATCGTAGAAGCCTCCAGGCTCAGCAGTTTATCTCTGAGATAGGTTGATGAGACCTTGCACTGTTTGATGTATAAAAACACCATTTTTAAAAAAACAGAAAGTGGACTTCCAGTCAATTCCACAATCAAATCCCTTTGCTGAATAAAGAGTGTTTGATTTATACTGATAAAGATATTATAGTTATTATGCAGTTAAAAAAAATCACAATATTTATTTGTCTATACGATTTACATCCCACTCTTCTCCCGAAACTGAGACTCAAGGCAAGATTTTAATATAATGTAATATTATAACATAATAACAAAATATAATAATAATAAATGATAATATTATTATATAATGCCATATATTATATGACAATATAACATAATATTATACTATTATTTTATAATACATTATCATATAATATAATATTATAATAATAATAATAATGATAAATTGCAACATAATTAAAGAAATGACAATAACAATACACGAGAGAATTAAAAGCAACCCCTTACTCAGCAGCAAGCCAATCGCCAAAAGCTGCCCAAATAAAATGTTTTTGTTCACTGGTGAAAGGAAAATAAGGTGCGATCCAGCTGCTGGGAGAGAAAAAAAAACTGCTTCCCTGTAGACCAGTGGTTCTCAACCTGTGGGTCCCCAGATGTTTGTGGACTTCAGCTCCCAGAAGCCCTGAGCATTCACCATAGTGGCTGAGGCTTCTGGGAGCTGATGTCCACAAACATCTGGGGACCCACAGGTTGAGAACCACTGCTGTAGACAGTAGGGACTTTTGGACTGCTAATTCCCCCATAGCAGCCCACCACCATGCCTTCTGACCTCACTAATGAGCTTTGGACAACTCTTTAGTTTAGGTCCATGATACTACACTGCAGGAGCTGCAGCCAAAAGCAAAAACAAAGCAAGTCATTTTAGGTCCATGCACAGGGAATAAGGGTAGGAACTTCAATCCTGCACAACCATATCTGCAAGTTAAGCCTCATTAAACTAATAAAGTGTCCTTCTTAACAAGAATGCCTAAGATTACAACGGAGCAAAAATCATATGGCCCTCTAGATGTTTTGGACTACAAGTCATAACAGCCTTTGCCAGCAGAGCTAATGAATTCTGGGACCTGCAATCCAACAAGGAATGAAAGGTCAAGTGATTCCCACCCATGAATTCTACTGTTAATTTTTAAGAATGGGCACTCTTAAGAGTCTCACTACTGTCCACCTCGCCAAACTCTGAACTCTGAAATGGCATCTGACACAAAGTGCAAAACACAGCAGGGCTGCAGTAGTTATAACAATTCAAGGAATCACTGGCCAGATATAAACTTTATTTAAGGATGCAAACTGCATCTTCAGTTGCTATTTCTAAAGTTGGCACAGAAATCCCTGAAAAAGCTGGTTGAGAGCCAGCAATCCATCCACATTTCTAAAAATAAGCCTGCAAAATTAGAAAATTCTTACTTAAGCACATTTGAATTCATGGCTGTCTGAAAAATACAATCTGTCTCACACTTGCATTATAATAGTTTTTGCTGGGAGAAAAGAAGCCTCATTTCGAAAATGTGCCAAGATTTATTCTTGTTGAACTGGTTACTTGCACAGTAAAGTGGTATCACAGAAATGGCTTCATTAAAAAATGGTCTTAATTCCACACGAGGGAAGCATATAAGTAAGTGTTGTTACAGATACTTCTATATATGAAATACCACTTAATATGCAGCCTTCATATCAGAATTATATTATATAATGGATAAAACTAAACATAGGAGAATCATACCAGCCAGTCCTACAAATTTAAGACTGCAGCACTCTATTATTTGATGTCAGAACCAAAAGAACATCAAGAGGAGGAATGAAATAAGTTCCTTTAGGAATTTTTAAAAGTTACTATGAAGCTGTAAGGCCCATCATTCACTGTATAAGAGAAATGGTGCTATTACAATGTCTTTGTAGAAATACAAAATTAGAGGTCAGAAGTTTCAAAACCAATCCGTCTTGTGTGTTTACACTGCCTTGACACAATGATCTTCCTAAATCACTTGGGTATTACTTCTTTAATAAACCATACGCACGCACACACCTACCCACAGACGCACACAAAGCTCAATATGTTTCAGCAAACTTTTTATTCAAAATTAACAATATGCACTTGTGAAACGAACCAGCCAGGTCAGGTAAGCCTTGTATAATTAGGCAGAAATATCCTAAACCTTCTCAAGACTGCTTCAACTCTTTTTCCCAAATGCATCCAGAGATGACTTTTCTTTAACCAGCAAGCACTTTTCTTCTGACGTCCATTTTGGTGGCCAAACTGACAGATTTTTCCCCCTCACTCTGCAGGTATCTGGTGAGAGAAGCTTATGTGCTCTCCTTTTTCTCTCTCTTTTTTACTGCTCACATATGCTCAGAAAGACAGTCTGGAACCAGCTGCTATTCACCTTGTCTATTGTAGGTAGGCACATATGGTTTCAGCTAAAGTAGAATCCCACTCTTTCCCAGCACTAGCTTTGTTTATTCCACTGTTTACTGAAGACAACCTGCTGCAACCTTTCACCAAATGTCTGTTTCTCCAGCTTCACTCTCAGAAGCTTTCTTAACTGAGGTCCATCTGTATTTGTTTCCCGTCCGCAGTGAACAGATTCTCTCTATTAAAAAATTAGAAGGAAAATATTTCAGAATCTATCCTAACTAGTTTGACATACTCCTTGCTATTTCCTTATTACAAGTCAATTTTTAGAATAATAATAATAATAACAACAACAACAGCAACAACCACAGCCATAACAACAATAATACATTTCATTTGTTACCCGCCTCTCCCCCAGGCTTGAGGTAGGGTACAGCACAGATACAATGAAATACAAATCACAATTAAAATATACTAAAACACAAACCATTTAAAATACAAATATACCATAGCTAGAATCATAATTAAGAATACAATTAAAAGTAGAAGTACAACTAAAAGTACAATTACAAATACAATTAAAAGTAGACTGGATAGGCCTGCTGGAAGAGATAGGTCTTTAGTACTTTTTTAAATTCGGGCAGTATATTTTGCTGTCAGATCTCTTCCAGGAGGTCATTCCACAGTCTAGGGCTGGCCAACGAAAAGATCCTCTTGGCGACTGTTGCCAGTCTCATCCTGGCTGGTTTAATTAAATAGCCCCTAGAAGACCTGAGCATATGGGACGGATTGTATGAGAGGAGGCAATCCTCCAGGTAACTTGGATCCAAACCATCTGAGGTTTTAAAGGTAATAAAGACCACTTTGTACTTTGCCTGGAAACTCACTGGCAGCCAGTGGAGTGATTTTAATACCAGTGTGATATGTTCACTCCTTGCTGTACCTGTAATCAAGTCAAACATCTTCAGAATACTTTAATATCTGATTTTAAAGATGTCAAGAAAATTTAATTCGCACCATAGGATAAGTATCACTATAACTCTTAAAACTGCATGATGCAAATAAATCTTTTAATTTGTTAAAAAAAAAAGCAGAAAAAAGTTATGTGCAAAACATTTTAAAATATTTAAACCCACTTATCTCATTGCATAATGGTAAAAGTGTGTCTACTGTGATATCTGCATAAAGCAGCATTAGTCTCACCTCCTTACTGAAAATATTAGGAATGTAGAGAACTACTCACAAATTTCTTGCCCCCATCAATAAAGGCTGCCTCAATACATCAAGCCAAAAAGCAAGCTAACAAAAAGTTTTCATTGTGGAGGAAATGATCAACTGACACAAATTTTTCACATTCGAAGGCTTTTCTTGTGAAATATTTGCTAGTGTGACAATGCCCTTCTTTCCGTCCCTCCTTCCTTCCTTCTTCTTTTTTAAAAAACAAGTTTTGTACAAAAAACAAGTAGAGAGAAGCCAGATAGATCTGGGTAACAACTGTGGTGCAAGTTCAAAGAACTTGTGTAGTAATCAATTTTGAAACTTGAAAAAGAAAATTATCATATTATTAGTAAACATCTGTCGAAGACTGTTAAATATAATGGTGTACTTAAAATGGAGTGTTTGTGCAAGAGGCAATAATAGGAAACATATCTTTGAGGAAATCAAAATTAAGTTTTTTAAAAAGTATATAACTGAAGGAGGGAACACAAGAACCAAGATGGAAATTGTCCAGAAATAATACACCAGTTTCAAAAAACATCTCTTAGGTTTTAATCCAATAATCCAACCAAATTAATTTAGTGAAATCAATGGTTTGAAGCTGGTTTTGACTAAAAAATACAATTCATTTTCATTTAATTTAGCAATTAACCAGGACCATTCATTTCAGCAAAACTCTTACCTAGTTCTACTGATGGTAGAATTAATATTGGATTTAATCCACTACTTCCAAACTACAACCTCTTTCACCAAAATGTATGTGTTAGCCTGGTTCCTATCTTGAATACTATTTTCCCCATGTTACAAAAAAGATGCAGATTAGAAAGCTTTCCTAACAAAATAACAACAGTTGTTTGACATGAAGAATTAAACATTTATTAAGTCATTAACTTCATTTATTTTAAGCTTTAAAATTGAAAACCCTAACCACGTTATACACTGCACAATTTCAATTAACTTATTTAACAAAAGCTAAACTTTGGTGGGCATTCAACTAGCGTTTGTGACAATCCTGATGTTAAGAATGTTTGTGGTTATTTACATTTCTGTATTCATTTCAACTGATTGACACTGATCCACAAACGTGCCTTTTTTGCACTGTGCTCAACATATCTCAGTTCCTTTCCCGCAAAAGAAAGAAAGTGATGTTGGGAAGATAAGTTCATCAGCAGTTGTGGCAAAATAAAGCTATGTGCCTGTTTTTCACATCAGCATTTACTTCTGAGTACAAAGGAGGCGGACAGAAGGCTCTTCTAGATTTTTCCAAAGAAGCAAGAGCTGTTACAAGACTGCTCATTTCAATTTGCAGTCTCTCTCAGATTTATATATCTCCTTTAGGGAGAGATAAAAACAACAATTCATAAAATTCATTAGCAGCAATGAATGTGTGCCAATACACTATTACTCAATGATTTCACATTAATGCAAATGATTATACAGACAGTTACAGTGATAAGGAGACTGAAGATGCCCCAGTGACCTGAATGGAAGAAAGTTCAACTTTGTTGGCATTACATGTATAGACAATCCACAATGTACTACTTGTTGTTGTGTGCCTTCATACGGTGAACCTATGATGGGGTTTTCTGGGCTGAGAGTATGTGATGTGCCCAAGATCACCCAGTGGGTTTCCACGGCTGAGCAAGGAATCAAATCCTGGTCTCCAAGGTTCTAGCCCAAAGCTCAAACCACTACACCACACTGGGTGTGCCACAGGATAATATTCATATGTTTTGTCCATGCTAGCTTTCATGCGTCAAAACCCAGGGGCAGGTAAGAAGTGGCAAAATACCAGTATACTTCAGCTAACCAAGTAGATGTGTTCGTGGGTATTACTTCTTTAACAGGAAATTTAGTATCAGAGGCAGAAATATCATGAAAAGAAAAGGATAGGTTTCTGTGACACAAAAAGATGAGCAGTTCAACATTTTTCAACAAACTTTTTATTCCAAACTAATAATACATATATGTGACATAAAACATGCAGATCACACATGCCTTATATATATAAAAAAACATTTTGAACCTTTTGGAGACCACTTGAAAATGCATCTAGGGTGATTTTTCTTTCATCAGCCTCCACATTTCTTATGATTTCCAGTTTGGTGACCAAACTAATCATTCGTATTTTTTTAACACGCTCAGGAGAGCTTGTGAGGTAGACTTATCTACTATCCCCCTTCTTCTGTTTTATTGTTCACATACATGCTCTGTAAGAGATTCTGGAGGCAGCTGCTGTTTACTTTGCCTGTTGTAAGCAGAGACACTGCTACTACAGGATTGGCTACAGCAGAATCCCATTCTTTCCCACTTAAAGCTTTATTGCATTGTTTATTGCAGACACACTGCTGCAATCTGATACCCAAAGTTTGTGTTTCCCTAGTCTTCTACAATCCTTTCAATGTCTATGCTCCTTTTTTTTTTTTTCAAAAAAGAAAAATCAAGCTAGACAAAGAACAAGGAAAAGGGAGGCAGGATAGATGTTAAAAGCCTTTGTAAAAAGGAGCTTCACTGCCAAAGGCTTTGTTAACACAGGTATGCTGGTAAGGCTCAGATCGAGTGTGGTCTGCTTGGCCCACTAAAGCCCAGCAGCTGGTCAAGGTTGATGGCTGACATGGCTCCATATCATTGAAACGTTAAACCCTTTAACAGAATGAGTTGAGACTAAAGGCCAGAACTAGATGTAGTGTTGCATTTCTATGATATTCATGTTTGTCTGAAATATTATTAGCAGCCACAGCTAAGCCCAATTCAGACTGACACTAAACAGCGATTGGGTGTTGGAGAGACTTAACTTTTTTCCGATATAATTTTCCCAAATAAAATGTCCCCCTCACGTACTATTTTCCCCAAGGGGGAAAACATGCACATATAATGTCCACAGGCAAGTGCTGGTCCCAATTCAGAAACAGTCTCACTGAATCAGTTATTGAATGGGGACTTAAAATGAAATGTGATCAAAATAGCATAACTTATTGGAGGCAACAATATTTTTAAAAACAGCAAATATCACATTTAAGGAGAAAAAGCAGAAAAGCCTCTTTTGCCTTTCTTAATTTTATGTTGCATCAGAGAATTTACTTGATGTTGCCCTGGCTGATGTGGATCTCACAGATGATCTGAACAAAATCAGAGTTTTAGTGCTGAGCACGTAATGTTCTTAGCATGAAAACGTTTCTGATATCAGTTTAACTGTAAATATCACAATTAAACTAGGTTCATAAATGTTCATTTTGGAGCAGGGGAAAAAAAGAACTCTAAGGCATCTCTTCTGGAGGTACCAAATGTAGCTGATGTCAGATCCAAACCCTTGATATGTGCTTTGTATAGATCCCATTTGATAACACATCAAGTTTGGTGATGATGACCAAGCATGAGGATTTCTACACCATTGCAAACAAAAACATTTAGATTATAAAACAGATACCGCATGTTGTCTTTTGTTACCTAAAAGTCAGACTACCAACATTACTAACTGAATTTTCTTATACTGTCATTTTATGGGTGCTGATAGTAAATTCTGTACCATTCTGGAATCTCATGGAAAGTGATACAATGAATCAACGCCTCTCTAATGACCGCTTCTCATTAAAGTCTGTAGTGCATACGTATTTTGTCCCAGACTCAAGATAACAAGCACAAGTTTAGTTGAAAAGAAATGGAACAGAAAATCTAAGCAGACAGAGCACAATCTAATCTCCAGCTGGGGATTCATCCATAAATACTCAATAAACTGATTTGTATGTATTTGGTACACATGATTGATACATGCAGAAATTGCATATCACTGTTCACAATTTTTTTCCAAATCAACAAGAATGTTCTCCTTTGGCTGTAAATAACCACAACTGTTAACATCTAATAATGCAATATTACAATGCTTTTGAATTCAACTGCATTGCAACCAGAGCTACATTTCATTACTCTAAGGCCATCTAATTACACCAAATTGTCAGCTAGGTTCTAATCATATGAATAGGGTTTCTCTGCTACTGAAGATATCTAAGCTCACTAACAATGCACAATATTCTTGGTGTTTAATTGTGGGCTGAATTGCTAGCTCCTCTGCTAATGCAGTTGTATTTTTTGGCAGTACATGATGAACCAGCCTCATGTGAAACTCCTGTGTCACAGAGAAAAGTGAAAGTACTGGTTAAAAACTGTTTGCTTTTCTTGCTTAGTATCAGAGGCCACTTGGATGCAGCAAACACTGGTGCAACTCGGACTCTACATGAATATACATTGGCATTAAATAATCATGAGTTCAGATTTTATCTGGGAGTGGCAAATCCCTATTCTCTTGCTTTAACGACCATCATGTGAAAAATCTGGGATCGCTACTTCTAAAATCGTTGACAGGACTAAGACTGGCAGCGTTCTGGTCAATTTGTGAGCATTTCTTTAGACACAGGGCAGAATCCAGTATATGCCTTCTGGATGAAATGTTACCTTAGCAAAACTGAGAGAGACATGATTTTCAGAGATCTCCCCCAGATTTTTTATGCATAAAAAAGCATGAAATTTTCACCAAAAAGACCCCAAATACACATACACACACACCAAAACATGTGCAAAAACGGTTATAATCTCACCAGCAAGTAGAAATATTTTTAAACGTATCATTTCAGGCAACATAATAAACAAAGATCTACATTCCTAGCAGCATTACATGGCCATGCCAGTCTTTTTTTATATATATAAAAAGATATATATATATATATAAAAAGATATGAAGCAATCCTGTAGCACTTTTGAGACTGAGAAAAATAAATTTTTAGCATAAGATTTTGTTAACTCTAGTGCACATGGACTGCATCTGATGAGACAGACTGGAGTCTGTGAAAGCTTATTCTAGAAATTTCTTTTTTTCAGTTAGTCTTAACGATGCTACAGGATTCGTTTGTATCTTTTTATTCCTAAGAGTAGGTAGAGGAAACCCCCTGAGTGACACCCTGCACAGCTGGTCAAAATAAGCAATCCTGATCCTACATCGGATTCAAACCATAGGATGACCTATCGTCTGTCTCAGTATAAGGCAGTTCCATGTGCTTAAGCTGAACAAGCCGGATTTGGAAGAGGGAAAAGTGTTGTCGTCTCAAAGGATACTATCAATAATTTCATCCTACGAAATCCTCTTTGCTGCCTTCTCCTAGTTGCTTAACAAGGACATTTAAGGAGCACTTCAGTAGTAACATTTAAAAAAAAAAGACTAAGGAGACACATACTAATTTTTAAAGGACAAGTTCAATCCCAGAAATTACTTTTTTAAAAAAAACAATCCCCACAGTGCATGGATTTTGCTTGCCAGCTTCCCTAATGCATTAGAGCTTTGTTTGGGCATTTTGTAAAGCTTGTCATCAGCCTTTTGTCCATTTTGTACTTGTAAACAATGTTGCTTTTAACTAATTGGGTCATTGCTCAGATCACTGCTTCGCTGAGCATGGCTTGGTGGCTCAAATACAGAACCCAGAACACGTCATGTTAACTCTCCGGTCAGCCATGGATTCCCTGGGCAGACTTGAATCACAGACCTAGCTCAGAGGAATATATAATAAGAAATAACCCAATGGTCCAAAGCAATCCAGACAGGAAGATGTGTCATGGAAATAATGGGCAACATCAACAAGCATCTTTCTGGAAAACAGAAAAATTCTAGAAATTCTTGATTTGGTGCTCATGGCCAAGATAAGAAATTATTTCAATAAAACACTGCATTAGTAACAGAGATTTTTTTAAAAAAAACCAGCTTTAAATCTGAGCTTAAATATTCTATTTCACCTGTCACAAGAAAATAAAACAATCATATTGCAATTCACGGAAACATGAGGAAGTTTTTTTTAGTGTGTGTGCACGTGTGTGTACATGTTACACACAGATACCTCATAGATCAGAGCATATTTTGCAGTTCTACTGTGTGACTGTGAATCAGTCCCTTTTATTTTAGGCTGTTCTTTAAATAGCTCAAAACTGTTTGCAGCTATGTTTCAGATCGATGTCACGGGCTGTAACATGAAGCTTTACACTTCAATCAGTTCCTAAGCTTGCACTGCAAATGAATGCTAATTAAAATAATAATAGCAACTTTTGAACATGATTTTAAAAAAATACAGAGGCTGCATTTAAAGGTAAAATCTTTAACAATATGTGCATGGAGGTACCATACAGCTAGGTTTCCCAGTTCAGGATTATCCAAGGCCTTGAGGTTTCTGGGCTGAGACCTAGGAACCGTCCCCGGTGATGTCAATTAAGCTTCATGCATTAAGTACCAACTGCAGTTGCTCAGAGTTTGTCATTTAAAAACAGAGAGAGAGGGAATAAGAAAAAATATATAGGCCATTTCTGCACTACACTCTTATAGTGCTATTATACATCCTATCGAATCCTAGGGTTTGCAAAGACCTCTCCCTAAACTGCAACCTCCCAGATATCATAGGATGTTGAAAGTGGAATAATAGCACTCTAACAGTCTAGTGCAGAAATGGCCCTAGTCAGCTCTCAGTATTTGCAAATTTGACTTCTGTGGATTTGATTATTTGTAAGTGTGTCCAGCCTCTGCCTCCCACACCTCAAGTGCTTCTTTTCTGGGGGAACCTTTTCTCTCGATGGCTCCAATCAGGCTGTGCATCCCTTAAAAAACCCACTTCTGGTCTTCCTCTACTAGCTGCTGCCTGGCCAGTAAGAACAGCTTATAGCCCAATTTCTCAGCATCCCAAACCCTTTTCCAGTGCCCTACACACAATCAAGAAAAGAGATGAGTGTGAGAGAGCAAGTATACAGCCACCATGCCAACCCACCCCCTTCCTTTCCTTGACCTGGTTTGGACTCTAAGTACCCATTCTCCCCACCATGCCTCTGCCTCCTTTCCACAGATGTGTGCATGCACACACAGACACGCACACATTTTGATATTTGTGATTTTCCCACTTTTGTGAAGGTCCTGCATCCCTAGCCCTAGCAAATGTGGAGACCCAACTGTGTTTTCCTGTTTGGAAATTAAGACAGAAATCTTAGCTAAAAGGGATTTTCCCAGATCGAGAAGAAAGGAGGGAATTATTTTTTTGCACTTACTTAGAAGAGACAGGATAAGGAATGTTTAATCTAGCCTACTTGCTTCTATCCAGAAGGTGGATGCAGAGCAGAGGATGAAACCTGGTGCCACAATAACTGAGAGGAAAGGAGGAAGATAACTAAGTAAATACATAGACCGCCCCCCTCCAGGAGACTCTTTGCAAATTACAGTGATAAATTAATTAAGACTTGGAACCTGTAGTTAGTTACTGCTTCAGTAGCAGAGTTAGACATTTGCACCTAACATGTTCTTCTTACCCAGAGATGAACCCACCAAAACTGGAGAATTTGTACTTTCATCACCTGCCTGGAGTTGACCCATGAAATCTCAAGGCCAGGCCCTATCTGGAAAATGAGGGCTTTACATATCCATTTTATTTCTCAGCTAATAAATCTGATTTCATCCCACTTCTTCATTCAAAAAAAAAAAAAAAAAAGCAACCTCAGTGGATATCAAGGACACTGAAATCAACAGGACATTGCAAATCTAACTCTGTGCTGGCTTGGAGACAAAATGTTTCAAAACATTTCCAGCTTGATGTGTTTCTACAAAAATAAAAAATAAAAATCAAGAATAAAAAGAATTTTAAAAAACAAAATAAAAAGAATAAAAACACTGTTATTTATTAAAATAAATATTTTGGTAATTCATAGTTGCATAGTCCAAGCTAATGGGTTTTCATGTTGACATGAAAAAAATTGTGCTTTATAGAGATAGGCAGATAGACAATAAATGAATGCATACATAAGTGCCAATGTGTGTATATGGGTGCATGGTGCATGATTGCTGACATGTTCGCCCCCAGTTTAGGTCTAGGGCTCTTCCAGCTACTTCTAAAGAAGTGTGAGTTCTCACGATATAAAACTGTGAGTTTGAATGGCTTATGCTAGATGTCAACACCATCTTGTTCCCTGCTCTGTGGAGGCTGCTTGTCATGATTTCTTGGATCTTCACGAAGACTCTTTCAAAAGTTTTCTAAAAGAAGTGTGGTGTACTGAGGTCATCCTACGGTTTGATGGGAAAAATCCCCCTCCCCTCTTTTTAAATAGTACTATAGAGCAAAAGTACTATTTATCTATGGTTGTATTAATGTACTATAATAGTGCTTCTTGGGTACTGGGACACCAGCAATTTTTTTTCCTCAGTGTGCCAGAGATCAGTACTATGTTTATGTCCATTGTCTAGCACTGTTTCTTTCCTTCCTAGAAGCAATCCAGATACCAGCAGCAGATGGTGTCAGTCTCAGTCCGTGGACCAGCATGTTGAGTAGCATTGTACTATAACACTACAACTTTTTAAAAAAAAAATTAAAAAGAGAAAAAGGAGGGGAAGAGAAGGATAGATTTTTGTTTTGATATGTTTTGGAATTAAAAAGAAACCCACTCAAGGATAGGAATAAAATGTTGTAGCTGGTGGTGAGAATTGCCAGAAAATAGTTGGGGACTACAAAAACATTGTTTAAATACCTAAGAATAACAGCAACATCTACTGCAAACTCCAAATACATTTACCATGTTTGGAAAAGCTGTATAACTGATTAGTCATAAAAGCCCCCTGAAATCCTGGATGACAGAGATGCACAACTCATTTCATCAAAAGGCACATCGACTCATTCCAGAGAAGCTCTAATAATGTGGGTGAAGATGTACATCCATATTGATATCAGCTATGCATGGGGCATGTTTTTTCTATATACTTCACCAGAAATAGTATCCTTGCATTGCATTGCACAAAGCATTCCAGGTGCCTGAAAGAAAATACTGGAAAGGGCCTTGTTTTTTCCCAGTTACTGTTGAACCATTGAAACTGCAGTACAAAAAATGTGTCAAAATGTTTATTTGCTTCCAGCTGAACCTTATCGGCTAACACTAAAATTGAGCAGTAGTAGACAATGGAAAACTAGAAAGCTTAATCACATAAGAACATCACACTTGCTCTTTCTTTCTTCTCATAAAATATATGACCAGAGACAAGTAAAAACACTGTGACAATTGCCACCAGGTGATACAAGGCCTATTCCTCTTTGTGCTTTTTAGAGCATGCACCTAGTTGAACAGCACTGGCAAGAGAACATCACCATCACCAAGCTGTCTCGATAGCCTTGATGCAGTCACTTAACTGACCAACTGAACTCAATGGAAATGCAGCCCATTGCTTCCTATAGTTAACATTAAAGAAACTGTTTTTTTTTTTAAAAAAGCAATGTATTGTCACACAACATTTAAAACCAACAATGTACTGTCACACAATCTTCTTGATCTGTTTATACCTCTTCCCTTGAAAACCAGGAGCATAAAGATATTATTTCTATTTTTGGCTACTTTTCCCTCCCTGTCCCTCCCTGTCTCACAAGGAATATTTTCACAGAACCATAGAGTCTTAAAGCTGGAAGAGGTCACAAGGGCCACCTAGTCCAAACCACTGCTATTCAGAGAAACAACTCTAAAGCACACCTGGAAGATGGCCATCCAACTTCTGTTTAAAGACCTCCAGAAACAGAAAGCCAGCATCCTCTCCCTGTAAGGCAGTCTATTCCACTTTTGAATAGTTCTTACAGTGAAGAAATTCTTCCTAATGTTTAGGTGGAAATCTCTTTTCTTTGTAATTTGAATTTTCACAAGGTTTTGCAGAGGTAATATAATTTTCCTGCATCTAATCCAGTATCGAATTCCAAGTAGTGCACCTCTGTGAGAATAAAAAAAATAAGGAAAATATGACCAAAACAGATAGTACCTTTTAGATTTTTGAGGTACTGGGATTGTGTCCATTTTCCATGGCAGATGAGGATGGCGTGGAGAATCACAAAGGCGTATGTCACTATGCATATTGCATACCATCTTCCAGGGAGAAGTTTTGTTCATGTAACTTATCACAATTTATATAAATATATTAAATGTAAGCTACTTTATTCTTTTGTCACTTGTAAAATTACAGCAGCTTTGATGGCAAATAATGTGGAATACGCAGCAAGACATAGCAGTCTAGCATAATCCACGACTCCTTGATATTCAATGTTGCTATGATGTTTCTCACCTTCAGTGTATATTAGCCAGGTATTGATTTGACATTTTGACTGGATATCACTCTTAAAATATTAAAGACTTCTCTTTTTTAAAAAAAATTCTGAGAGCTACACTTTTGCTTTTGTGTGTGACAATTTTATAGTTACCACCTTTAATAACAAAACGTCAGAAATATGAAATGAAGAGAACGTTATGACTTCAGAAGGATTTTTATTTAAGTGTTCATAATTAGTAGAGAAACAGTATAAAAACTGTAGCCCATCCACTTTCTTCCACATTTGTTAGCCAACCAACACACCGTGCTCTCATTAGGTCATTGCTCCATGACTTAAGAATTGATAAGCTGTTGATATATCACTGGAATGTGTGGTGTAATTTTTTTATACATCTACATTGTTAATAGTTAAGGGGTCACATACTGATCACTAATTCTGTTATCTTCTTTGCCTATAGCACTGTCCCTTTTCAAGTGCTGTAATCAAGAACCCAATTGCTAAATGTCAGTATGTACCTTAGGAATCTACAGAACCCATAGCTAAGGGAGGGGGACTGTCATCCCATCAAAACCACTATTTTCCCACTAGCAATAGCACTTGAATCATGAAATATGAATATTGGTTACGTTTTTGGAGTCAGATGAATGTTGTGAGCAAGATTTTCTTGACCAGAAAATTAATAAAGCAGTGACACAGAGCAGCTACTCTAACACTGAACAGAAAATTACACACCTCTTTCATTTTCAAATTGCACATAACTTGTTCTGAAAAAAAACACTGATGAGGATGTTAAATTATTTTACATGCCATGGTCAGTTTGCTACTTGAGGAGGAGAATCATAGCCCTCATTACGTATGATTAACTAAGCCACTTGTTGTAACTACCATCATTAAACAATCACTGTATCCCCTACATCTGTGAAAAACACACAGTTAAGACTACTATTTAACAACATATTTAAACAGCCATGGAATAGTCATAGAATTTTAACTAATTGTAGGTTCAAGGGTGTACATTACAGCACTGCTTGGAAAGCTGTGATTTTTTTTTCTTTAAAATCATCAAGACCATTTTCTATTAAAAAAACAAAACAAAACAAAACACTCTCTTCTGCTTAGTCCCTCATATTATACCATATTAACATTGCTTAGTTAGAGGATTAAGAATGTATATCTTCCCACTGTTAATTCTTCAGTTGATTAGCTTAGTACACACTGAAATCTCTTGTTGCAAGAAGAGAAGCCATCAACCTCACCTTCAAGCCTCACATTCCACCTGCTCAGGATGTACCTTAAGAACACTGAAATGGTTTTTCAGTTAACATTCCACTGAAAGAACACTGGACACTGGTGTGCTTCTAGCCAGACTGGCCAAGAGATAAACCATGTTTTTTGCTCTGCACCTAAACTATCAGTACTGAGAAGGAATGCTGTTAAAAGTGGCTGAAAGCCTGTTATGTAAAACAAGACTGCATTTTTTTCTCCACTGCCTTGAGAGAGAAAGAGTCGTGTTTGCAAAATATGACAAATTCTGAAAGTTGGCGGTTCCCAAGGACTCCCAATGTATGAACACACATTCAAAACGTGCAGATAAAACACACACACACACACACACTATTGGGCACACATGAAGCTTATGTTTATCACACACAAAGGCGTCACACCTACCTTGTCTACAATAGGGTGAACTAAACACACCAGAAATCAATACGTACAATATCCATGCACTGTTCTGAGAAAGGTGAAAAATCAAAAGCCTTTTGTTTTAGAAATATTTCCTTCCTACTGTTTTAACTCCTGTTAACTGACAGCAAGTCGGCAGGCATGTTTCCTTAATTAAAACAAATTAACATGGATTTCTGACAGCATCTTTCTGCACTTAACAGTTTTTACAAGTCTTCCAGAAATGAAATGCCAAATAGAAATCTTTCCAACCTATCTAGCCAGCTGTTGAAACAAGAAAATACATATCTGGCCCCCCCCACACACACCCCATTAGAAGAAGAGAGTAGAAGGCAAGCAGACCAACCTTCACAATGTACATCACTCCAGGTCCCAGGATCTTCTCATTTGAATGCAGCCACCCTTGGGAGGCTTTGCTGGCAATGCTGCTACCTTGATTCCAGTCTTCTCCTCCCAAGTGCATTTCCTCTGGCCATGTTTTTTTCCCTGTATTCATCTTGCTCTTGTCCTGCTGAGAAGACGGAGTGGCAGAGACAAGGTTACATGAGTTGTCTGAAGCCTCTGCTGCTGAGCTCCCCTGCAACTTGGAGACAGCGAGCTCCTTCACTGCAGAGGAGAGGTTCTTGATGCCCAAAAGGCTGCCAGTGTGGGAGAGTTTCAAGTGGGACACTTTATGCATAAGCGTGCAAAAGGCGGTGGGTCCATCTTGGTCCTTCTGGAGACTCTCAGGTGAGACCAGATATGGTGATGGTGTCGGAGTTGGATCAATTGACGAGACCTTGCTGTTCATGGACAAATTATGGAAAAGATCATCCACCGATGTCACCGAATCATTCCTGAAGCGGTTATACTTGGTGCGTTGAAGCATGCCCTTCTATCTGGAACCTTGCATATGTTCTGCCAAACCAGAGAGTTCTCGGGCTAACATAGCAGACGATTCAGAATATCAAAGGTTGACAGTAAACACTTACTTACGGGGGAGCAGGGATTTTTTTTCCAATAAAATTTGAAGGAATTTTGTTTAAGGTTCCATGATGAGGCTACGTGAAGCGATAGTTTTCTGTGCAAGAGAAAGATTCCATTCCTGCTCAGAGCAGCCAAGTCTCTCACAGCAAAAGCATGACTCACACAAATGAGAAGGACCCTTTTCAACAAAAGGCTCAGTGAACGCTGCAAATCACTTCCTGTAGGGAAAAAAAATCCACCCACTTACAGCACATCACCACCAATCAATTCTCAAATTTCCCTTTCCTATCTTAAATAGGCATTTTATCCTCAGATTTCCTTCCTATTCCCCACATACCTTGTTCTGGAGCCATAAGTAAGTGTCTGCAATTGCTCTAAGTAACTGCATTAACTTTTTTTGCCATACCAACTATTTCCAGCCTATTCCTATCACTCTACAAAGTGTGCCATGATTAGAAAAGAATATAGAAACAAATATATAACCAGTGAAACTCCACCTACAAATATCTAAAAAGGCTTCCAGATAACCAGACTACACAGTAGCATTACACATAGAGTGTCAGGTGAGAAAGCTGGTCAGTAAAGAACCAAAATTTTCTTTCAGAAAAGCTGAGCAGCCATTAAAACCATGATTTCCTTATCCATTTTATGCTCATACAAACACAACATCATAGTTTTAGCTTGTTAAAAAAAAACAGTACGACCTGGTGTTTCTCTCTCTTTTTCCACTGCTAAAGTTAGTTCATCACAAATTCTCCACAACATGAAGAGGGTAGGGTTGGAAAAAATATTTTTAAAAAACATACATAGCACAAGAGGCTTTTGAAACAAAGTACCCTTGATTCCAACAATCCACAGCAAAAGAGATCTTAATTTCATTTCTCAGTATTCAGTTTAAATATGGAAACCTGACATCAGAGGACTGTTCAGAAGTACTTAAGGCAATGTAGCAATGCCTCACTTTCCAAAACAAGAATAAATCCACTCATAAATACTTCAGTTCACAGTGCTAATAAAATACACATAAAATTGCTGATTGGAGAAGGCAGTACACACCAACAATTAAAAATATGTTCAACCTGTTTCTTATAAACATGCAAAATTTAACATCAGCATAGAAATCTAATGAAACACTTAATGAGTGACGTCTATTTATACAGTAAATTCCAAAGCCATATAACTATGCTGTGAGAAGACAGATCCAGAATAATGGCACCACAACTTTTTTTTCTACAAAGCAAAAAAATTAAAACTGCAACATACAATTCAGAGTACATCCCACACTTCTTCCCCTACTAAAGGCTGAAGTACATAAAACACAATCACACAATCGTATCTTTCAATGCAGGTATCTAGTGAGAAGAACTGATGACATGTAAATGAAAGCAGCACCTCTGATCCCAGTGGTGATGAATGAAAATGTCCTATTCATTGTAAAAAGCAGGTTTCCAGTGATCTGCAGAATAGGCTTTCATCACACTGCAAACCTGCTACAGCATCCACACTGCATTCATTTTTTTTCCTTCCTCCTGCTACCCTAGCAACAGCAAATATACACAGTATAGATCATTTCTGGTCTTGTGTTCAGCAACAAGACGAAACCTCTGCCATTCAGAAATTATTCCCTTCATTAGAAGTAAAGGAGGGGAGAAAAGGGGAAAATGTGAATGGAATTCTGTCTATCTGAATGAAAGAGCTGGCTAGCATACCAGCATTTCTGTGAATGAAGCAGGGTCTTGCAGCCTCTGCCAGGCAATCCCTTGGATGCTAACTATCTGAACCAATAAGATGCAGCCGGGATGACTCATTCAACAAAGGCTTGCTAAATAGTGGGAGATTCCATTTCACACATAGGGAGGATTTTTTCTATATATATGACCACTAAAGAGAAATACATACTCTGCAAATTATTAATGAAAAGCTACTACTTTTATTACTCCAGAAGGTATTTCAGAATTCTTTTTTTTAAAAAAAAAAATGTACCTGAGCTGTTTGAGTGACAATTGAGAGCGTCCCACCCCCATCAAATTTGTTGAGTTGGTTCATATATACAGAGGAAGGAAACGTGATCCTATGTACCTTGATGCCTATGAATTAACATTGTTGGGTACACTGGAAAGAAGCCAGGCTTTGCACGGAGCATCTCCTCTATGCGGAAAGGTTTGGAGAATGGGGGCAGGGTGGAAACACATAATCAGAGTTTATAAAATTATTAGCAAAAATGCCCAGCTTCAACCAGGTTCAAAACCAGATATCCCATCCCCACCACACTGCTATTTCTGGACTTACACCCCCCCCCAGCCTCCACCCCTTTGACTTGCTTGTCTTTCACCTGTAATTGTGCAACCTATGTCAGCTTTGCATAGATCAGTAACACTTTGCTTCCTTTTTGTCTCTTCCTCTCTTTGTTTTTTGTTTATTGCTTTTCCTCTAACTTGGGACCTCCAACTTGGGATCCTATTAAAATAGCACTTTTGTTCTTATTTTTCTGTTTTAAATGCTTTAAAACTGTTATAAATAACAGTTTTAAAGCATTTAAAACAGAAAAATAAGAACAAAAGTACAGCAGCCCCCTCCCCCATTAAAGGACCTATCTGCAGCCACTAGTTAATAGCCAATAGCATGTCTAAATGAAAAGGTCTTGCTTGCAGGCTGATAGGGCACAGCAAAGAGGCCAAGGCTAGCCTTTTGTGGGAGAGAGTTTCACAACCTGGGAAAAGCCACCAAGAAGATCCTCATAGTGTATTCACCAGAAAAGCCCATGAGAGAAGTGGTACAGAGGGAGGTTCCTTCCCAAAATATTTTAAAGCTCTGGCAACTTCATATAGGAAGATATGGCCTTTCAGATAGAATCACAGAATAATACAGTTGGAACAGACCATAGGGGGCATCCAGTCGAACCTCCTGCCATGTACGAACACACATGAAAATACTCACAACAGATGGCCATCCAGCATCTGTTTAAAAACCTCCAAAGGAGACTCCACCATACTCTGAAGCAGCATATTCCACTGCCATACAGCTCTGACTGTCAGGAAGTTCTTCCTGAAGTTCAGATGGAATCTCGTTCCTGTAGTTTGAATCCAATGCTCATTGTCATAGATTCTGGAGCAGTGGAAAACAAGCTTGTTTCCTCTTTGGTATGACCTCCTTTCAAATATTTAAACACGATAGTTTGGACATATGCCATATAGGGCTTTATAGATCATAACCAGATCTTTGAGATGTGCCTGGAAACAAACCAGTAGCAAGTGAAGCTGTGGGAGTTATATGTTCCTTATAACCATCTCTGATCAATAATCCAATCACAGCATTTTGGGACTGCTGAAGTTTCCAAACAGTATCCAAAGGCAGCCCCATGTAGAATGTGTTGTTCTTATTCTTGTTGTTGTTGTGTGCCTTCAAGTCAGTTCTGAATTATGGCTGAAAGTGGCACCCAAGGTCAACCAGTGAGTTTCCATAGCTAAGCAGGGAATGAAACCCTGGTTATAGTAATACAAATGGGATGCAATCAAGGCATGTTTCACTGTAGCCAGATCTGACTTCTCCAGGAATAGTGCAGCTGGTGCATTAGTTTTGATGGTGCAAACACACTCCCCGCTACTGCTGAAACCTAGGTATCCAGGCTAAGGAGTGTACCCAATCTTCAATCCCAAGATTTCAGGGGGAATGTTACCCCATCCACTGCAGGCTGAATTCCCTATTACCTGGTCTGGCTTTTGACTGGCCATGAGCACCTGTGCTTTGTCTAGATATATCACTTTATTCACCCTAATGCAGTCCATAACTGACATCAGACACTGGTTTAACACCTTAACAGCTTCCTTAGAATTAGATGGAGTGAAAGAGAGTAGAGAGTTGGGTATCATTAGTATACCTGACACTGATCCGCAAACTACAGACCTCTTGTCCTGAAGTTTAATGTACAGTAGGACCCCAGTATCTGCAGGGGATTGGTTCTGGGCCCCCTCGTGGATACTGAAATCTACAGATAGGAGCGAACACCCTCTCCCCCACCTGCCCCCAGCCAATCGAGGTGGTGAGGAGCCGCCGCAGGAACCACCATGGCGGAATCATGCTCCTCGCTCCTTTTCTGCCTGCCACCGCCATCACAATCAGGCCTCAGGCAGGGGGCAGGGGGCAGCAAGGAGTGCAGTCTCGTGCTCCTCGCTCCTTTCCCACCTGCCGCCACTGTGATCAGGCCCAGGGCGAGGGGCAGGAGGCAGTGATGAGTGCGATCCCGCGTTCCTCGCTTCTCTCCCACCCATTACTACTGCAATCACAGTGGTGGCAGGGAGCCAACCACGGATAACTGAATAAGCGGATAATGAATCCGCAGATACAGGGGTCCTAATGTATATGCTAAACCTAAGCCACAAGGGACTACACAGGCCAGTGGTCTTTCTCTCTTGCCACTCTCATTTTCTTCCTTGCTGATCTTTTTCTTCCCGTCCTCCATGTTCATAACAATCTTTCCTACTCCTAACTCTCCTCCCACCCCCTACTGGATAACAGGAGTTTCACCCCTCCACTAGGGTTGCCCTATTCTAGCTCCCCAAATGTTGGCAGTTGTATTTGCAAATTATACAAATTATTTGCTCACTACTCCCACCATGTAATGGGTCATAAATGGTCAGCACGAATAACAACACAGTGCTTAATTCTTTCACAGAAGCACCATTCTTAAGTGGCTTTACAGAAGACTGGATTTTTCTTAGATTTTTGCATATGAGGAAGGTGTGCACAACCTGTAGGGCAGGATGTTTTGTGTACCCTCGTAATGTATTTTCTTGGCCAGTTTTTTTTTTAACCACCTTCCTCTCATTGAACTCCTGTGCTTTTAACTGCTGTAGGGGGTGCAGGTATAGCTTTCCTCAAAATAGCAATCCCACCAGGTTTGAGATCCTGCTTGAGGTATCCAAAATTACCCAGCTACACCTGCACTCAGTGTTAATGTCCACATTCTGTCTGCAAAATGATATGTAGGGTTAGAATTGTTATATGAATTACTGAGTTAGTGCGAGGAATACCCCAATTTTTTTTTGAAAATAATCATTATTAGTAATAATACCATGTAACAAATGCAATGACAGGACTAAATACCTCTCCAGAGTTGAAGGTAGATTAATTCAACTATTTTACTGTTTTCTGATATGTTGCAACATGTAACAGTGGCATGTTTATGCTCGATCTCTTCTCCCCAAAACAACATGGCATCTCTTCTCCTTCCATCTCAATCATAGATTAGAATGAAAATGAAAGAATTTTTTTTAAAATGTGCTGCTGGACCTCACTGCTGCAGGACCTCACTGCTGCAGGGTGCTTCAAACTAGTTGCTCCAGACTCTCCAGGGTGTTCAGCTGCCCACTCCTTCCTTCCCTCATCTGATTCTCAAAGTTTCTCAAACCATGGCCAGCATCACGAACATTCAGCTGAAGAGAAGGAGAATGGGACAGAGAGATGGAGCAGTCAGCATGGGAAAATACTGAGTTTCCTGAGAATTCACTGCCTAAAGAAATTTTGCTCTGTGCCCTTTGCTTTCCTATCATATTTTTAATTTTCAGAATTCTGTCCCCACTTTTCTTATCCTACACGAAGCAACTGAAGCTGCTATACAGTTTCCTCTTCTGAGTTGTACCATTGTCAGCAAAAAATGTGGCTCATTTTACTTCTTTAGGTCTGCTTAGGCCCTTTATGCCTTTCTTTTTCATTTCTTGTTTTCACTTTTCTCTCTTTCTTGCACCGTTCTTTTCCTTCCCCCACCCCAAATCCTGGCTAAATGCCTTTTCCTTCCACTCCCTTTCTGTTTCATCCTCTACTCCTCCACCATCACAATTCACGCTTACAATCATAATTTTCTAGCCATCTCTGTCTTCCTCTTTCTCCCAATCCCACATACATACATACATATTCCTGACAAAACAGCTTTTCTTTCCCTTCTCTGTCTGTCTCTCTCTTTCTTCTGCTCCTTCCTGCCCACAACTCCTGGCTAAATCTATTTTCCTTCTCATTCTCTTCTCCTGTTCCCCAAATCTCACACTTGCATTCATTTATCCTTCCTTTCCTAGTCCTCTTCCTTTTTATCTTTTTTCACCTCCTCTCGTTCTCCAGTTCTCTCCCTTTCTCCATCACTGTATTAGAGGATCATGCTCTAGTAGGAGCTTAATGATATCACCAATGCCCAGCCACTGAGATAACATGAGAAGTCATTCCTAAATATCAGATATGGGCTATGAAATCACAGAGACTGGGATGCTCTTGGGTTGCCAACCTTAGAGGCAGTGCTTCATCAAACTGCAAATCCTAGGTTTCCTTAGATCATTGAAATACAGATGGAAGGAGGCTCATGGGCCTTTGAGTCCAACCCCTGCTCAAAGCAGGATGCCCAATTAAAGCATGCCCAGCAAGTAACTGTCCACACACACACCCACTACCTCTCTAGGCAGTTGATTCCATTGCCAAATCACTCTTATTGCCAAGAGGTTCTTTCTAATGTTCAATTTAAATCTACTTTCCTATCATTTTGAACTATTAGACCCAGTCCTCTCCTCTGGGACAACAGAGAACATACCTGCTCGCTCCTCCCTGTAATATCCTGTTAGATATTCAAAGAGAGTGATCGTGTTACCCCTCAGTCTTCTCTTCATCAAGGTGAACACGCCCAGCTTCTTCAACCCTTCCTCATACATTTTCTTCTCCATACCTCTTATCATCCTCATTGCCTTCTCTGAACCTACTCCAACTTGGTTATATCCTGCTTAAAATGAGGTACCCAGACTAAATGCAATACTTTAGATGAGGCCTGACCTGTGCAGAATATTGTGGGACTATTGTTGAACATAAGACCATAAATAATTTCAAGATCTTTTTTTCATGTAGTACTACTGAGCCAAGTATCCCTCCATCTCCATTTGATATTTGTTGCCTAAATGCAGAATGTTGCATTTGTTTGTACTGAATTTCATTTTATTAATTTCTGCCCAGTTTTCTATATCCTTTGAATTCTGTTCCTATCTTCTAGTATGTTAGCCAACCCTCTCAGTTTTGTGTCACCTGCAAACTTGATAAGGGTTCCCTCTACTCCATCTTCTTAGGCCATTTCTGCACTGGACTATTATAGCGCTATTATTCTACTTTCAACATCCTATGGAATCCTGGAGATTCCACAGGATGTTGAAAGTGGAATGATAGCGCTATACCAGTCTAGTGCAGAAATGGCCTGAGACATTGCTAAAAATGTTGAAGAGTAATGTCCCTAAGGATGAAAAACTGACAGTTAAAGAGGCATCAAACTGCTATAAAGGTGTGGTATAGATACTCTCCTGAAGCTGAAAACTGGAAAAATAGTACAAGCACAAGGGACAGATATATAAGCAGAAGCTGTACCACAGGAGAAAGAAAAGCCAGCTATCATACCACGTGAAGTAGGACTGGGATATCCCATCCACCATTATCTCTGTTACCACCTGACACAGTAAGTCCTCTTAAGCCACAGCACAGGAACAACATAGCTGCCATCTTAGCAAGTCTGCTGTGCTTTAAATAAATATAGGGTAGGAGTTTTAGTTTCAAGTAAAACAAACCAGAGGCGATCAAGAAATTAAACATAGCAAAATCTCCAGGCCCAGACTTTTTTGGCACTATATTATAAAGAATTCCAGGAGGCATTAAGTATACCGATGCAAAAAATGTTTAACGAAATTGTGACAAATAGGAAACTGGACTCATGGAACGAAATGAACATAACACTGATATTAAAAGAAGGGAAAGACCCGAAAGAGCCAAATAATTACAGATAGATTGCATTATTAAATATCGACTATAAAATATTTACAAATATAATTGCAGAAAGCATGAAGAGAATACTACAAAAAATAATCCACGAGGACCAAAGTGGTTTTTTGCCGAGAAGACACATTTGAGATAACACCCGAACAGTGATAAATATGATTGAACACTACGAGAAACATAACAAGAAGAAATGCGCAATGGTCTTCGTAGATGCTGAAAAAGTGTTTGACAATCTGGAACATGAATTTATGATCGCACTAGTGGACAGAATGGGCTGTGGACACAAATTTATAACTTGGATAAGACAAATATATAAAAATTATAAGGCACAAATAATAATAAACGGAGAGAAGACAGCAGCTATAGAGGTAAAAAAGGGTACCCGACAGGGTTGCCCATTATCACCTTTACTTTTTATAATGACACTGGAAGTTCTTCTAAGAGCAATAAGAAAAGAAACTGCAATTAAAGGAACAAAAATAAGAGGACAAGAATGTAAATTAAAAGCTTACGCAGACGACTTGGTAATCTTTCTGGAAGAACCTAAACAAAGCGCAAAGAAACTGATTGAGATCTGTAACAAATTTGGAGAATTGGCTGGTTTTAAAATTAATAAAGAAAAAACAAAGATATTAACTAAAAATATGAGGAAAGAGGAAATTGAGGAATTGACTCAGATGACAGGATTTAAGGAAGAAAAGAAGATTAAATACCTGAGAATAGTAATTACTAAACAGGACAATGAATTATACGAAAATAACTACAAGGCAAAGTGGAGGGAGATCAAAAGAGAGATACAGAATTGGACAAAATTGAAATTATTATTGCTGGGAAGAATGTCAGCTATAAAGATGATGGTATTACCGAAGATGAATTACCTGTTTCAGAACCTACCAGTAATTACTAATACAAGATGTTTCCGAGAATGGCAGAAAGATCTCTCATATTATATCTGGGGAGGAAAAAAGCCAAGAATAAAATGGAAAATTTTGACCGATAAAAAAGAAAGAGGAGGTTATAGACTATCCGATTTGAAACTATACTTTTATGCGAATGGCATGACCTGGATAAAGGACTGGATAATGTTGAGAAACGAAAGATTACTGAAGTTAGAAGGCACCGATCTCAAATTTGGATGGCATGGGTACCTATGGTACAATAAAGCAAAAGTTGATAAAGATTTCTTAAATCACTATGTCAGACGACCATTGTTAGAAATTTGGAAGATATGGAAGCAGAAATTTACTCTAGAATTCCACTTTGGGTTTCACCACAGGAGGCTTTATACAGAAAATGGAAAGATCCAAAAGAAAGATGGTTTACTTATAGACACATAGTAGTCGAAGAAGGAAAAGACATTCTAAGAATAAAAACAAGAGAAGAACTGGCAAATGAGGGACGGAACTGTCAACGGTTTTTATATATGCAACTGAAAGAAAGATTCAAAATGGACCAAAAACTTGAAGGTTTTGAAATAAACACACATTTATATGAATTTGAAAAAATAATATTTGAGCAAAAAGAACATCAAACATCACAATTATATAAGTTTATGCTAGATTGAGAATTAGAAACCGAAGTGATAAAAGATGCAATGATTATTTGGGCTCGGAATATAGGTCATGAAATCAAGCTAGAACAATGGGAAAAAAGTTGGAAAAACACCCAAAAATTTACTTTGGCGCAAGACCTGAAAGAGAACCATCTCAAAATGATGTATAGATGGTATTTGGACTCAGATAAATTGAGCAAGATATATAAGACAAAGGAAAAGAAATGTTGGAAATGCAAAGAAGAAAATGGCACTTTTTATCACAAGTGGTGGCAATGTATAAAAGCAAGAAAATATTGGAAAAAGATTCATAAAATAATCATATAAATTTTAAAAATAAATATACCATTGTCACCGGAGATTTTCCTATTGAACATGCTGCACCAAGTAGACAAAGATTATAATAAACATAAGAACACAATTCTATATATGGTGACAGCAGCTAGGATAATATATGCTAAATACTGGAAAAATAATGAGATACCAGAGATGGAAGAATGGTTGATTAAATTGCTAGAATTTGTAACACTTGATGATCTAACCCGCGCCATGAAGGGAGAGAAGCGAGGGAAGAAGGAAAAAGAAATGGTAGCAGTGAAGAAATATATTGAGACAAATTGGACGTGACTGTGCCAAGAAGATAATGAAGATTGAAACTAAGGTGAAGCAAAAGACCATCAGTAAGCTAAATCAGACAAATAGATGTAAATATTGCCTATAAACAGGCAAGTCAACAATAATAGAAATAGTTTAGAGGTATCAGGCATAAGAATAGGTAAATATCCAAACAAGAGAAAGTAGGAAGTTGAAAGCGTAATAGAAACATAGATAAGGATCTGATTTAGAAATTCTTAATTATAAAGTCTGGAAGTAATGATTGAAATTTGATTTGAACTGATTGAACAAAATATGATGAATTGTTCGATAAGAGCAAATTGATTCAAAATAACTCAAATGTTATTAGAGCAGTGGTTCTCAACCTGTGGGTCCCCAGATGTTTGTGGACTTCAGCTCCCAGAAGCCCTGAGCATTGACCATAGTGGCTGGGGCTTCTGGGAGCTGAAGTCCACAAACATCTGGGGACCTACAGGTTGAGAACCACTGAATTAGAGGATCCTTTACATATAATGATATGGAAACAACGTGTAAAACGATAGATAGTATTTTATGCAAATAAGTATTTTTTCCAATCTAAAATACAAATATGACATGTAGATAATGCATCTGTATAAAGACTGAGTTTTAATACAAACAAACAAATAAATAAATGTAGGGTAGGAGTTTCAGGCCCTTTCTGCACAGGGTAAGTAGTACGGTGTGGTGCGACCTCTGACAGAGGTCATCCGCACCATGGGAGCGGATTGGGTTGGACTACATGTCGCAGTTCCACACCTCAGTCCGCTCTGGAGTGACCTAAAGTGGACGCACAGCGTGCTTTTTAAAAACCTGTTTTTACAGGTTTTTCAAAAGCACGGAGCATGCCACTCCGTGCCACTCCATTCCCGCGCTCCAGTGCAGATTTGCAGGCGCTCATCATGCATGCCTGCAGATCTGCCGGGGGTGGGCTTCCGGCTGGCAAGCTTCTCCAGTTGGTGGAGGCTCTCCACCAACCGGAAGCCGCCATTTTGGATTCCGGGGACTGCGGAACAGCGAGCTCGCGCTGCTCCGCGTGGGGACGGACTTACCCAGCTGCCGGAAAGCTCCGTTTCAGCGCGGTTTCCCCCATTTCCCCCTCCACGTGTGGAAAGAGCCTTAGTTTCAAGTAAAACAAACCAATTGAATCAATGGAACGTATACAAGTGTTGACTTGCTAGGTTATCATTTAGTTAATTCTAATCAGAATTAACAGTAGGATTTAGGCCTCAAAGTTTGGGTGAGCAATGCAATGGGAAATACTTATTTTCAGAATTTGGAATGTGTGGTTCTAGTATGCTTTAGAGCTGGAGGGAAGTAATACTAAATCCCCCCGCTAGCAGACACAGTTAAATTTATCTAGTGGCATCTCTACTTTTACCTTTTTGCCAACAGAGTGTCTCAATAACCAGGTACATTGACCATTAAGGCTGGTATTCAATACCACAGTTACAGATTCATAACCTAGAGTTACAGATGAGAAATGGATCTATATTCCTAAAGACTAGGTAGTATTACTGGTAACCTATGCAAATACCACTCCAGTCTGATGAAAGCGTTTTTTTCCACATCGTGATGAAATCTGAGTAGATCCATTTGATCAATGGAATTTGTGTAAACGTTCACTTAATTGTCCTGGGTGGCACAAAGGGAATTGCTGAACATTCAAAAGATACGTTTCTTTTCTCTGTCTCTTAATGACAACTAAGTGGTTCCCCTGTGCATATTGAGAGTGGAATGGAAACAGTATGAGGTGTATCTTTAAAAGAGAGTTTAAACTACCAGTAATAAATTTTGTTGGTGAAAAATTAGTGTCAAGACTCCTGACTTTTAAACAGCTGTTTTTTTTTTTTTACAAAAGAAAGCAAACCTAAGCACTCAGTAACTTTGAGATAACTATTTCTTTCCTTAAAGTATAGCACATTTTCAATCACACACATGCACAGCCATATGAATTTCCAAAGGTGCACCATGAAGCTGTAATTCAAAGAAACCAGAGCTGCCCTCAAATAGCTTCTGCTGATGAGTATTCAGTTTCAAAGCATGCCAGAGAAAACAAATCCATGAGTAGGGCTCACAGCCACACTCGACTTTTAGTCTACTCTCGAAAGATGAGGAGAATATGTACATGTTCTATCATTACAGAAAGAAGGAATAACAGAATAGGAATAGAACTTTTGGCTGTTCTTGTTCTGCAAATTGAAGCTTCAATAGTTCAATTTTTCTTAAAAAAAACTTGCAACCTCTTCTTTATATGCACTGTTTCCATGGTAATTGTGTTGCTAAGCATGGGCCCAATAAGCACATTACAGGCTTATCTGCATTTGGAAGTCATTCCTGTAAAAGGACAGATTGGCAATAACAGCAGTGGCAAAATACTCTCAAATCTGGTTCTGTGAGCAGCAGTCATGACATGCAAGAAGTCTTGCTGAGGTTAGCGTCCTGGCTGGGAAATGAACTATTGCTCACCCGATGAACGCCCACATTCCGGAACAATACTGAGTGCTTGAGAACAGTGTTGGAAATTATGCGGATGCTCTAAAACACGAAGCACAATCAACTGTATTTTCTTTTTCTATGCTTTGTTATTTGTTCCCACCATGGGAATGACTACACTTGATACCCAATAGACAGAGAGCTTCCATAGATCTTCCATGTCAAATATGCTCAAAGAAATTAGGTAATTTACCATCTGCTTTCTATGGCAAACCACTGCTCTACCATCTTGGGGTTCAACAAAACATCTAAAATAGTTAATTCTCTAAGACAGAGAGATGCCTAGGGATTGGTAAGAAATTGGGCTATGGTTCCATAATGCTTAGCAAACTCATTTGCTAATATCAGACTGATCCACTCTAGAAATGCAAATCCCTTCCAATTGCTAAAAGGTGGTCAAAGCACTCTTGTACTGGCCAAGCTATAGAAAGGGTTAACTCTGGGGATCTAAACAAAGGATCCTGAGGGAGAAACTGGATTGGCCCTGATATGCTTTAGATATAAAAGATATCCTTTTAGAGAGAGAACATGTGGTGTGAGCTTGCAGAGAACTACTGCATGTTGAAGCAAGGAAAGGAATTCCAGGGAAGGGTTATAAGGAAAATAGGGATTGTCTAGCCAGATGCATTAGGTTTTCAACTTCTTTTGAAAGGGATTGGAGGGCTGGGGAAGGCAACCTGGAATTGGAGAATAATCTTTCCTTTCTTTATGCCAGTGCCTATGGGTTTCATCCTTCCTCTTGCAACCAGAGGAGAAGCATGCAGACAGCCAGTGTTCTAAGCTTGTCAAGTTGCTTAATCTATCTCCTATTAACTCTTAGTGTGCTATATTCCTGTTGTATTTTTAATGATAAGTTTGCATTCATTGAAAAGCTACTTTATACATTAAAGGAGAGTGGGAAGCTCTGGTCATATGTCTTCATGGCAAGGTCTACCAGGAACTTGCAAAAAAAAATTCTTTCTCCCAGAAAACATAAGTGGGGGAGGGTGTTTTAAAAAATCAAAGGAGAAAATTTCCTCTTCAGATCATAAGAGAATCTCAGCAAACCACACCTTAGTTTAAAAAAAAATCATTTGGAGGAGCAGATGCAAGAAACTGCTACAACTTGTCTTAGAAAAAGAATGGAACAAACAGATGTGAAAGGGAAAACTCTAGGAACCTATTCTGCAGGAACTTACACTTCTTATACCAAACTGGAAAAGCCCTATCAAGGATGGAAGGTTTCAACCTTAAAGTCAGAAAAGGTTTGTGTATATGTGTTGGTTGGTTGGTGGAAGTATCCAAGGCAGTTTACATTTTAAAGTATTACTATAAATGATCAGACAAATTCATGGATGTTGGGGATGACAGTTACTTAGGGTGTAAATTGTAATGTTAGTTCCAACTAGCCTAGATCCATTGGATCAATGGGATATACCAATATTTTGGCACGTTATGCTACAATTGATTCAGTAGGTCTATTTCAGTAATTCCCAACTCTAGTCCTCCAAGTGTTTTGGACTGCAACTACCAGAAGTCCCAGCTGCATTGGCCAATGATTCATGATTCCAGGAGCTAAGTTCAAAACACCTGGAAGGCCTGAGTTTGGAAAACACTGGTCTACTCAGGGGGATGCACATGATGCACATGATCTGTTTCATAACGTCTACATGGAACTTCCACTTTCAGAAAAAATAACCTACTGGACACCATTGGCTAAGAAGCAGTGTTAAGACATGGCTGTTGCTGTCAGTGCCTACCTGAACACTTTACAGCAGGCCTAGGAACTGTGTAGCCCTCCAGTTATTGATGGACTGCAGATCTCAGCATTCATCATAATGCTTTGGGTGGCTAGGGATGATGAGACTTGCAGTCCAACAATATGTGGAAAGTCACATGATTCTCACCTTCACAAGAAACATCTGGTTGGCCAGTATAAGGACTATTAGATGACAACAGATGTATAGTCTGATTATCAGTACTAGTTTTAGATGAGCAGCAAAACTGGGGGCCTTCTTGGAGGCTAACCCAAGACTTTGGAACTCCCGTCCAGGTGTCTGTAAGCTCCTTCTCTGCCATCCTTCTGCCTGCAGACAAAGACCTTTTGATTTCAGGTGGGCTTTTTTTCGGTTGACTGTCTGCTAAGAAAGCGGCTTTAGGTGGACACTGTACTTTTTATTGGTGTGCTTTTAAGTTGTTTTTAATCCAATTGTGGTTTATTGTTACAATGTGTTTAACTATTTTATTTACATTATAACCTTTTGTGCTTTTAATCTGTGCCCGTTGGGGGAAAAAAACTTGTCGAGAGTGATTGGATAGAATGACAAGACATTAAATAAGGAAAGGTAACGTACAACAGCCAAGAAGTCACAGAAAAGTTGAAAGTCCTTTCAGCAAAGAAAACTACAAGTACTGTCCATTCCTGTCACTGTTTGTTATGCCGTCTTGTTGCAAGAGGAAGATTTTTCCAGGTTGCAATGTTTCTTCAAACCCATTCCCCATGTCCTCCTGTCCCGCTGTCTGCTCTAATTGCTTTTTAACTGAAGGGAAGCAAGCCTCTCCTGCTTGGGGAAGCACCTACTATGACCTGAAGCGGGATAGTGCATGAATTGTGAGACTCCAGTTTGCTTCTTAAGATACTGATTCTTTTTAATCCAGAGTCCACACCATTGTTTTAACATCTACAAATTAAAATGAGCAAGAATATTAAATTAACTGACATGCTACCAAAGGCAGGCAGTTTGAGTTTTTCAAAAGAGACAGAGAGAAACACACAACCACTCAAACTTATTTCTAGCTGGTATGTTTTATTTATTTTTAAATGAAATAGACTTCTATTTAAAAACAAATAACATTTTGATTCCATGAGGCATATTTAGCCTGCTTGACATGAAAATGAATCTCAGTACTTGGAGGGTTAAACTGGTGAGTCGTGACTACTTGTAACTGTCAACTTTTCTCCAAGGATAAATAATTAAAGCTTCAGGAAGAACAAGCACACAGGAAGCAGTGGAGATTGGATATACGTAGGTGTGGAAGGTATTCATTTTTATCCAATCACTGAATAAAGAGCACATTATTCATGCAATCTGGTTCATTCACTGGTACGTGACCTGAAGCATAATAGGAGACTGCCGCAGCCAGCGTTGCTGAACTGAACTGCGTAAAGAGGCAAGAAGGGAAAGGACTCTTTAACTATAACCAGCAGCACGGTGTGTCACACAGAACAAAACACTGCACCGTAGATGTGTACAGGCCCTGCAGTGAAGATTATGCTGAGACAAGCTCTTGAAAACATACATTGTTTGTTCATGAGTTTCCTCCTCCCCTCATAGTACAATAAAGCCAGGAAGTTTAGCATAAATTGAGATCTCACTTTCTCTTGTCCACAATTTGAACTTTGCTTCACATTCTTTTTTTCTTTTTCTTTCCAAAGAATCTGCAGGCTATAGAGGTTTGAATGTTTGATTAGGGCTCTGGGAAACTATGATGTGAATCCTTATTCAGCTATGGAGACCCATCTAGCAACCTTGACGAACCTCTGAATAACTTTTGCCAAGAAACCCCTGCAATGGAGCCACCTTAAGTTGGAGGCACAGAAGAACAAGAAATTTATTCAGTTATGCAGCAAGCCTACATATACTGCTCTGGAAGTAAGGCCTATTGAAGACTTGAGGGCTTTGTTTCTGAGTAGACGTGTATAATAAGATCTTGCATTCATATCCAACTTTTTTGATATAATTCCAGGAGCCCTCAATGGAAGTTACATCATGAGTTAGTCCAAGAGACAAAAGTGAAAAGAGATTATTTTAAAAAAAGAAAAAGAAAGAAAGATTGTGTGATAGCATTAAGTACATGGGGTTTGCCTGGGTTTTTTTCCCAATCTTGAGAAGTTCTGTACTGTCTGAAGCATTTTTTCCCCCAAAGAAAGACCTGTCTGTACCTGTTATAGTCTTCACCTATCCCCACTCTGTGTTCCGAAGGTAGACAACTGCCACTGGGGTAAGAAGAGCAATTTTTATGCCTGTGTCCTCCCCCTCCTCCGCTGTGGTTTGGAAATCAGTATGGAACAAGTGAGGCAAGCCTCCTTAAGACCATCTCAAGTCTCAGAAGATCCAAGGGCTTCTGCAAGATTTCAAATCTCATGGGAACCCAACCACCCATGCAATTCTTGTAATGGCAGGCTAGCCATCATGAGGTGAAAACTTTGTTATTCAGTGTCAGTGCGGATCGGTGGGAGAGACAAAAAGCAGCACCATGCCAGCTGCAATCCCAGCAAATGGGCCTTTTGTCATTTGGTATGTAAAGCCTGATTGCTGCATATATACTAAATGGTTGGGAGTCAGCCTGGTGAGAGTGCAGCTGGTGCCAACTCTTAAATATGGGGCATCCCATATCACCCTGATACAGGACCAGATCTTAGGACCCCAAATATTGGCTGTCTTCTAGATTTGTTTCAGCTTCATTTTCAGCTGATTTTCAACCCATTTTTGATTTGGCCGACTGGGAGCTATAGGGACAAATAAAGCCAAAGCATCACATTTTGGTGCATTTTTTGCAAGAACTTTGCTGATTTTCAAGCAAAATTAAAATTTTGGAAGGATGTCCTTTGTTTTGTGGGTGGCATGCGGTCCTGCAGACTGCACCTTTCCCAACCATGCTGTACTCACTGAAGCTAAACCTAATATTTCCCTTTCAGTAACATCACTTATCATAAAGCAGTATAAAATACTACTAAAATCTTTTTGACTCAATTAATTTTAATACTGTTTAAAAAATAAAAATTAAAACATGTTAATACATAATGTAATTGTGAGAAAGTAACACAAGAGTTGTGTTGCTCATTCAGTTGTGACTGAAAGTCACTATATGAAGTGTTCAAACACAGGGTGCTTCCACACTGAGATCTTCTCCCACTACACCTGAAGAAGTATTGTGTATCATATCCCTAATGGAATTTTTCCTGCAAAGAGGAGAAAAACTTAAGAATGATCTGAAAATACAGCCATCCCTCCACATTCACTAGGATTAGGGGCACAGGACCCATGGGAAAATTGTGAATAAATCTAGGCCCCCCCAAACCACATTTAACACACACACACAAAAAGTATGATCACCCCATTCAACCCACTGTGGATTCCTTTGAGGCATCAGGGGTTCTTCACAAGGCAGAAGTGGGTGGCTGGTGGGGCTTACTGCCACCTCCATTGCTGATTATGTTATACCCAGATCTCCAACAATGTAAAATTTAGGTTAAGCATAGATATGTATTTCCTGTTGCGTTCAAAGCTTTCTGGAAATGCTAATTTTATAGAAGATTTAAAGAGCAAAAAGGTTAACCTCAAGGTATATATACAGGTAAAATTAAAGGATCTACTAGATTTTATTGTGTGGAGAGACAAGTTTATAAAAGACAAAGTATGTACGCCAAAGCAAGATAGAAAAAATAAGGAAGCACCCTAAACTTTTAGACATGGAAGCTGGAATAGGAAAAAGGAGAGAGATACTAGATAATTCACTATCTTATCATAGATGTAATAAGTATAGAATTATATGTGATTTTTTTAGCTTCTAAATGTAATACGTGTGGATGTGATACTTTTAATGCTTTTGGATTTAATGATTTTTAAAAAAATAAATAAACTTACCAGTATATTTTAAAAAAATGGCATAAGGCAGCAGAGGTAACAGCGAATAATCTGTGAATAATCAAATCCGCAAAGTGAAACCCGCAAATGTCGAGGGCTGACTGTAACTGTAAATGTACCCTTGAACATTTAACAGATGGCATGTCTGATCAAGCAACGTCAGAGTACAGTCAAAAGTTATTAATGAGGAAGAATACATGAGCTAAGAGAGACTGCAGCAGTTTGTTTTTGCCTGTGTCTAGCAAGAAAGACAAGATTCTACCCCCTTCTGTCCTCACATCCCACTGAGTTAAATGAATGCAAACTACCTTTACACACTGAACTCAGTTTGCAACAATTGAGGTAAGCTGAAGACAAAGGAGGAAAGGGAGAGGAAGGGAGAGTAATTGGGGCACTGTAAAAGTAGCTGAAAAAGTGAAGTGAGGGAGGAATAATTAGGGCAGTCTCTGCCAGTTTTGCAAAGCATGCCTTGGAAACACAACCCCCTACAATGTAATACTGCCGGTATAATTTGGAACTAAATGAACTCATCTCTTCTGTACCTAAAAGTTAAATAGGTCAAATCTTTTCAGATTCCCATGGTAGCTGTAACGCTTTAAGCATCATCTTTGCCTCAATCAGCCTGCTCCTAAGGTAGGCTTTCCAATTAAATGTCATTTCAAGCAAAATCACTCCTTAAACTGGAAAGTTTTTTTTTTAATTCTCAAGCTATTTCATCTCAATTTTCACTCAGATTGTCAATCATATTATAAATTGCTTGGACGGCCTACATTTCTGATTGACTGGACTAGAATTTCTTTCGTGGAACAGATGTCCAAGTAGAAAGCTAGCCTTGCATCTCTACATTTTTTTTTAATAGCTAAAAGTAAATAAGCACAAGTAATATTGTGGTTCCCATTCTCTCCCCCAGCTTCTATATCATTCATATCCTTGTGCTTAGAGATTGTTTTAGACCAGATGTTTAGGCTATTACCTCCAATGCCCAACGATTTAGTTTAAAGCCCTCTTGATCAGATTCACCGTGCATTTTGCCTCCTTCTCTTGCATATGTCCAGTTTGTCACAGAACTCTTCAGGAAGGCTTTATCGGTTCCACAACCAAAAGAATGCTCTCTATCTACCTTATTAACAGGCCTTATTATTAATAGTGTCCCTCTGTTGGAACCCTCTTTCCTATGGAGTTGAGTTCCCAGATTTCAGGGTCTGGTCTTTTCTGGATCCTCTTCTCTAGTCCTCGGGGGAAAGAAGAATCTCAGGGTGAGAGTTCTGCCATTAAAAGCATGTGACTGTATTCCTCATTTGTTAGATTTAGTGTTTTTTATTTGAATGGCATCCTTTGTCCAGATGTGGTTGACACTTACAAGTACTGTGGTTAATGACATCACCAGGGGTTGCCACCATGTAACATCACCCTTGTAACTTCATCAGGGCCCAGTCTCTTACAAGGGATTGGCCCTAGATCTCACATTTGGCCCTGAAGTCTCAGAGCCTAGAACAGTCCTGTCCTGACAACCATACTGGGAGGTTGGAAAGGCAAAAATGGTGCTCCTCTTCAAATGGTTACACAGGCATGCTCTCCCTGCTAACAATTTCCACTCTTCTTATTGTACTGGGTTTTGAATATTTTAAATTTTTTCCAGTTATTTATTTGTTGTTTGCTACTAGTATTTTACATTTTTTTTACTGCGTTCATATCTCCTATTTATGGGAGATTTCATGATATCAAAAGGTATGCCAGCATTTAATGATTTCTTGTATAAAAAGCAGCTAGGAGATTTCTTAACAATGTGTTAGTCTTCTACCTATTGAGATTTCTTTCCCCACATCATAGAGGGAGAACAATCTTTAAGGTATTCTTTCTTAATACTTTAAAGCAGCCTTTCTCAGCCTTTTTACCCTAGAGGAAACCTTGAAAAAAATTAGGTCTAAGGGAACTCCTGCATAAAAAATATTATATCTACAGCTGTTTAGAAAGGTTTTTCAGTCACAATCTCTCACAGAACCCCTACCAAGCTCTTGCAGAACACTACGGTTCCAGGGAACCCTAGTTGAGAAACTCCTGCCTTGAAGTCTAGCAGTATCTCAGTATTTACACAGAAACAATTTCTTCTTTCTCCTAACAGGAAACTGTGTGGTGAAATTGTGAACAACTTCCAAAGGTCTAGCAAAGCATCAATCTCCATGGACCATCACAGGCTGCATGTCCCTCTGATCCTACCTACAGCTTCCCATTACTTTTTTTAAAAATATCTGAAAATGGCCAAACACATCGTTTGGGTGGCACAGCAGATCATTTTGCCTTGTTTCTCCTGTTCTATTTTCAGCCTATGCAGGGCTTGCCCTCCCCCTTCAAAACTGAAAGCCACTTTTGTTCTGAAAGAAAGGGCTTCTCATAAAACAGATATGGGCTAAAATGTCCCATTGTGTTTCGAAGAGGGTATGATGGACTGTTCTGAGCCCATCATACCCTCAGAACAATTGCAAACAGAGTGCCTGGGGAAATGCATTTGAGAGGGCTTAAAGTGAGACTAGGGTTGGAAAAAAGTTTGAATGCATGGTGAGAGTCCGAGTTAGCCTGAGAGGAGAGTGCACTTTTTCAAAAGTTATATATAAACAATCTGCTGTTTTATGAGTAACTTCGGTAAATAAAGTTTTGTTTTTATACACTTTTGGCCTCCAGAATTGCTATCCTTCTGAGAGCTGGGTTTCACACAAGGTGTCTATGGTGGCAGAACTGAAGATGGAAGAGTGGCAACCTCTTGGGGATAATAGTAGTATAAATCCTCAAAGGAACCTTGAGGGCATTTAGACTGACCCCACAATTGGTGTTACACAGGGGGCAGGATGCCACACTTACATGTGCCAAAGGTAGGGGATAAATGTTTGCAGTGAACACTGGAAGGCCTCACATTTTGTGAATAAAGACCCTCACATTTGGCCACAGGTTGCTTGAAAGGAATACTCACAGTTGGTAGCACTGGTGTGATTGCCTGAGTAGAAAGCTCCACAATTGTAGTATACAAGGGTGGGATAAAGGGTGGAACCTTCATGTAAAGGTTTGTAAACTCACATTTGGTACAGGCAGCAGTAGAACATATACTGAGATACTTATATTTGGTGGCAGTGGTGAGATTACTCAAGCGTAATCTTCACAAGCTGTGTATAGTTTTTCTGTTCAAGGATGGGCACTTCATGAAAGACAGTGTCTGGAGAAAGTGTCCTGAAGTGTCCCCTTACTGGTTTTTGAAAACAGCCCTTTCTGTGTCCTCCTATTCTCATGCACAGAAGTACAAGAATTTGTCCTATGTAAAATGCAGCACAGCATTGCTTGAACATGACCAGTGTTGGCCTGAAAGTCATTGGCTGTCATTCTGTGGCAAGTTTCTAGGGAGCAAAGAAGGAAATAAAGAAACTGTTTTAGCCAATGGACATAAATATGGTGCTGGTTCCTTGCACACTGGGAAACAAAGTGCCAGTCTATCACATCCAGTCTAACATATATTACCTTTGAGGACGAACAACAAAGCCTGTGTGGGTTTTTTTGTTTTGTTTTGCTGGGGAAATTATCCTGCATGAATGCTAGTAGCATTCTTTTTTAATTAAAAAAAAGAAGAAGAAGAGAGGGAAAGGTTTTATCCTGTAGCACCAGTGTCTGTTTGTTCCACTTCAGGTTGACACTACACATGCTTGAGTGAACAAAGTATGTATGCTCCTTCAGATTCCAGCACTTCTCACCACTGGCTATACTGGCTAGGCCTGATGAGAGTTAAATCTAATCAGCATTTGGAGGCTTCACTTTGTCCACCTTTAGTTTCATGCTACAGGTTTAACGTATTGTGCAGTTTGACTCCAACTTTGTGATCACAATCATACTATTCAAAAACAGAGATCAGGACATGTTTTCATAGTTATTGGTGCAAGAGGATACTCCTTGTGCCACAGGTGCTGGCTATTTCTCCATTACAGCGATTTCCCAGGCTTTCCTTAGGGTGTGCAACAGATATTTCTTCTAGATGGGTTTGGCACAGAGAGTACTGAAAGGAGTGTGGGTCTTCTGAAAGGTTCCCAGACACAGCCCTCAGTCTTAGGGCCTGGATATTCTTCTCCAGTCCTTAGAACAAAGGAGAAGAATATCGGGGTGAGAGCACTAGCTTGAAAAATAAGTGTGTATGTTATTCTCATTAGTTAGACTTACTTATTTGAATGGGCTAACCTGTGCATCTCCATTTGATGTTTAATGTATCTTGCTTAATGGCATTACCATGGGCTGTGCCTGTAACATCACTGGGTGATCCCTAAGTCTCACATTTTGATGTTAAAATTTCAGGACCTGATATAATCTCAATTTGCCAACCCTAGCTTCTTATGTAGCCATGCATACAGTATGGGTTATCATTAGGCATCCAAGTGAGACAATAGTGTGATATTGACACACACACATGAGCACATTACCACAATTAATTTTTCATTATTTCTTGTGAGCCATTATTCCTTACCCAGCTCTTCTTTTCCTCTTTCCCCATCCTCTCCATCCTCTCAGTAGGAGCACAAATGGATTTATGTTGTGAATTTTTTTCATTTCGAGCATTACTTTTTTGAACCAAAACCTGGAACAAATTGAACTCTAATATCTTTCACAGTTTCAAAGTAGGAAGTAAATGAGAGGGAGCAGATCTGAGCACAAAATACCAGATCACATATTTACCTCCACAGGTGCCCATCTCACAGAAGGCAAACCAGTGATGCCCAAAGAAAAAAACACAGCAACACACCCACTTCCTTTCAGAAACACACAACAGGCAACACACACACACCACTCTAATGCACACACCAAAATTCAGCTAAAACTGGTGACGCTATGAATACCCCAAAACAACCAAACCTGCTAACACAGGTCACACCACAAAACTGGAGGAGGGGGTTAAAAAAACACACACACAAGACAATCAAAACATCCCAATAATTCTATGGCCCAAGGAACAACTGTCCACCTTCACTCAACTATCTTTGTTTCTAAGTATCTCATTTAAAAATGAAGCACTGGCATGCAGCTACTATTTTCATTTTCCAACAATGTCTCTGGCATCTTTATTGGTCTTATATGAAATGAAGATAGGCCTGGATGCAAGCACTTTCCTTTGCATCAGGGTAGGAATCTGCAGACTTCCAGATGTTCTGAACTGCTACTCCCGAGCATTCCTCACAATTGGCTATGGTAGGAGGAGTATTTAGAGTGCTTTGGGTGCCAGTGTACTATAGCAGTCTGTATGTTAAACTAGGACTCTGGGAGACCAGGGTTTGAATCCTCAGCCATGGAAACCACTGGGTGACCTTGGGCAAGCCACCCTCAGCCTCTGAGGAAAACAATGGCAAACATTCCCTGATCATATTTTGTCAAGAAAATGCCATGATAGGTTTGCCTTAAGGTCACTGAACATAACAGCTAGAGTGCTCTTGTGACAAGCTACAAAGCCCAGGATTCTACAGGAGAGAACCGTTGAAGTTAAAATGGAATCACAGTGCTACAATTGTATAGTGTAAAAGAGCCTTAGGAGCAAGGGGCTGAAAAAATTGTCTACATGCACATGCTCAACATCTAAGATCTAAGGAAAAAGGATTTCCCACTTGAACAATTTCTCAGAATATTTTTGTGTGCCTTTGTTGTCCAGTCTGAGTGCACAGATGAGCAGAGGAAAGAAGGTGTACTCAGTTCATTTAGTGTTTTTCACAGGAGAGGACACATTTCCCTTTGTTGAATTGGGTTCAGTACTATGGCAGAGGCACATAAAATAAAGGCATTGCCTCCCATAAGAGTTCAGCCCCTCTCAATGAAATGTTCCTTCATTCTCCAAATTTGTAGCATTGCAGTACCTTAAAACCTCAGTGGAACATTTAGAAATAGAGTTTAAGCATCCAAAGAAAAGGGGAGACAAAGTTACCAAGGGAACATGAATACAGCAAATTTAAGAATTCTAGGTGTGGATGATTTTCAGTGTTTCAGAGCCCCCGTCCAGAACGACACCACCGATTCAGTTTAAGCTAGTAATGGGAGACGGGGCAATGCAGAAGCTGAAGAGGTGGCACAGTATACTGTGGTGACTCATCTTGTCTGTCTGGAGGTACGTTACTGCGTTGTTCATAAGTTATTGTTCGCAGATTCAGATATAAGACTGACATTGCTACGAAACACTTTGGAGAGTGAAAGCCAGAAGGGTGGTGTAGTTGGTTTTTGCTTTTTAATTTTTTGCTTCCAACTTCCACAACTGTCAACATTCAGTCAGGCAGAAAAGCTCTTTTTGCTTTACAAATGATATACATCTACGTATGATACTACACTCACCAGGTGCTTCACACTGGAATGCTGCAATCCTACTGAAAACCATTAACAGACAAAGAAAAAAAATCTATGAATGCAATAAACATCATGTTTAGATGATTAAGTGTGAAAGATGTACAGCTGCACAGATAGAATTCAGACAAAATTAGAGTCATCTCCACCAATACATCTTTTTAAAAAGTCATCCTGGAGCAACACTTATAACAAATCCACAGGGGAGAAGGAAGAGGAACACCTACAATGCCAGCTGAAATCTCCCACCCACAGGTCCACATTGCTATGGCAACATTTAAACCCACTCATATGAAGGCAAAAGCAACATCACCTTGGGCAAGACAGGATGTGAAAGGGGGTGGGGAGCATGTTTACCCAAGACAGCAGTGTATCATATGCAGCAGAAAGAACTCTTATGCTCTGCTTGTCCAAAGTCTTTATAGTTACACACTGAGCCAAACTAAAAGAAGGCGAAACAGCATATAACATCCTATAATTCAAGCAGGAAAAAAAATAAGGCAATAGCTGATAGCTCTAGGCTTAAAAAGGCTATGTGGAATGCTGTATTCTGAACCTGTCTGGCTAGTCATATCTTGGAGGATGTAGGCTACTTAGAACAAACTAACAACCCTGGGAACAGATGAACGCTGACACATGTTGCTGCTATAAGATAAGCTTTATTGGTGGTAAATGATGCAGCAAATGGTACACAGCAGAGAAACATTCCAGCCCTTTTGCTGATGCGGTCCAGCATCTGCTCATAGACAATGGTAGAATTGGGTCTCTGAACTAATTCTACAGTCACATTCCCCATTGCTGGTTATATGGGACAACTAGGTTGGAATGCACCTCCTGACAGAAGCTGAAAGAAGATGGACTCCTATGACTTCTACAATGCAGAAGCAAGCAAATAAAATCAAAGTGCACAAGCAGGACCCATCTCCTCCCTCACAGCTATGAGAACTGTACAAGCAGATTAGCAACAAAAGAAAATTCACTTCCCCAATCTGTTCCCAGCCTTCTTGTCTTTTCCCTGCCTCAGACTGCCAGACTAATGGAAACAGTCTCAAACAAGGTGACTAATACAAATGGACTCTTTATCTATACTGCACAGCTGTTAACATTTGGCTATGATGCTAACAAAGATTCTAAAACTCACCTGTTGCCAGAGGCCCATCTTGCTACACAGGAAGACCTAGCTACTCTAAATGAATTCAGAGCTCCAGAGTGGAATGAACGGCATCCAAGGGTACTAAAGGAACTCACAGGTGTAATGTCAGCACCACTGTCAAAAATATTTGAGAATTTTTGGAGAGCAGGAAAGGTCCCAGCAGAGTAGAAGAGGACAAATCTTGTCCCCAGTTGCAAGAAGGGTAAAAATAGGACCCAACAGCCAGCTTGAGTTCAGTACTAGGAAAGGTTCTAGAACAGAAAATTAATTAGTCCGTCTGTGAGTATTTAGAATGAATGCTATGATTACAAAGAGCCAGCATGGATTTCTTAAAAACATATCATGTCAGACTAATCTTTTCTCTTTTTAAAATATAGAGATACAAGCTTGGATCATAGTATATCTTGATTTCACTATAGTTTCTGACAAGATCCCCATGATATTCTTGCAGTCAAGCTGGTAAAATGTGATAAACAGTGCTATTATTACATAGTTTTATAACTGGTTGATGGATTGAACCCAGAGAATACACACCAACGGTTCTTCTTTATTCTGGAAAGAAATGAGTAGTGGGGTGTCACAGGGTTTAATTCTGGGTCCAGTGATATTCAGCTTCTTTATGAATGATTTGGATGACAGAAGAGAGGATGCGCTTGTTAAATCTGCAGATAGCACTAAATTAGGAAGAGTAGCTAATACCCTAGAAAATAGAATCAGAATTCAAAATAACCTTAAAAAGTTGGAGAGCTGGACCAAAATTAACAAAATGAATATTAACAGGGATAAATATAAGGCATCTAAACAAGCAAAATGATATGTGCAAATATAGGATGCATGACATGTGGCTTGATAACAGTACGTGTGAAAACAACCTAGGAGTCTTAGTAGACCCCAAACTAAACCTAAGTCAACAGTGTGATATGGGGGACCAAAAGATCCAACACAATTCTTGGTTGCATTGAAAAGTATATAGTGTTCAGACTGAGGAAAGTAATAGTAGCACTCTATTTTGCTTTCCATTCTTATTTTCAAAAGCCAAGAGTACTATATGTTTCCTCTGATGATGCACTAAATGCCTGTATGGTGTCAGCACATGTCTAAAAACTGAGAATGAATGAATTTTCACATACTGCTATAGAGGCATCAAAGACAAGTCCTGCAGCATAGCAAGTGTAGAAAGGCTTCTTTGAACATATATGGTATTATAACAGGCTTGTGTGTTATTGCTGGAGATCTGCAAGGTTCTACTATACCATTTTCTTTGGATGTAATTTTATTTCTAAATGCTCATCTGCAATGCTGGAAGTATGAAGACTGAGGGAAAAATTAATGGGGGAAGAATTTGGGGGGGAGCAATGGTCTCATTTTCCTCTTTCCCCCAGTCACTATACCCCTATCCTTTCCAGCTCTAGGATAATATGACTTTAAGAACATTATACAGTGTGGGCAGGACTGTCTTCTCTACTGACCTACAGAACACAGACTCACAATTCCTTCTGACAGAATCAAGAGGAACAAATGACTACTGAGTCAGTGGCCACTGCTTTTCCTTGGGATTGAAAGAAATAGTGCAGATGTCTGGCAATAAGCTCTCATCCTATTAAAAAAATAAAGTCTGAGGTAAAATAACTGATTTCTGATTTCTCTCTGCCCTCTAGTAAGGCTAAAAGAGCTTGGAAAATTACATTGCAGATGAGGTCCCTAAGTGAAATGGGGTTTGAAGGGGTTTGAGGGGAGTGTCTACAATGGTATGAATAGCCAAGTGAGGTCCCAGCATGGAAACCTAAGGATAGGGAGGCTGAGAGAAGGGAAGGATAGAAGGTGATCCCTTTTCTTTATGGTATTGCCTAGAGGAGCCTTGAGAGATGGTACCACAGAACTGTTCTGTGATAGAAGAACCAGCTAGAAGAAATGTAGATGCCATGGATGCTGGGCCAAAGTGGGGTTGGCATATCGGTATCTTCGTATGATAACCTAGTTTATTTCATATTATCCGTTGCTGGATGAAGCTTGGTACTAAATGTTTTGTTGATGACATTGTTCCACTGTATTAAAATAAATAAATGTAACAGCAAAGCTCACCTTTTTAACTTAAGCTTGATCAGAGAATGTACTTGGGGAAAAAAGAACAAATCTGGAGTAAAATAAATTATTTGACAAGATGGCATAAAGAGAGGTAGCCAAAGAATTCCTGAAATAAAAGTGTGCAATTATTAAAGCTGCATAAATTAGATATCAAGACTGGATTGAAAACCCACCCGTCTCAGTTACCACTTTAAAAGAAGTTCGTTTTAATATAATACTTTAACAAACATACTTTACTATGGAACAGAAACATCTAAGATAACCAATTATGAGACTATTTTAAATGCTAACTCTTAAGAATATGGGATAAACATCAAACCTGATGAAATAGTAATGTACTATGGAGCAAGGAGGCGCAAGCCATATGAAAGAACATACAAATGCAAATATGGAAATATATTTGGGCTACAGAATGTAATATTTCTTCAATTACATACATCAAGAGAAAATTCCTATAACATAATGCTGAAGAAGGCTGTTGTGCCAATAATAACACAGAGAATAAATTAATAAGATAGCCTGAAGACCTGGAAGTGTCAAAGAATTCAAGTCAGTTTCTAGAATACCCGAGCCTGAGACAAGATTGCAATACTTTTTTCCCCATGAGAAATGAAGATTCCAAAGAATGGCAAGAAGACACAGAAGTGTGATTGTAATGTCCACGCTTTTTCTTATCTTTTTGCCATGTAACTATGTGGAATGTTATTTATTATGGCATTTTTGATTCTCAGAATTAGTTCATAATCTTAACTGACCTCTGAGATGGTGTTAGTGGCCCTGTCCTAGTAAGACAGAGATTCTAATTGAACATAAAAATAATCTGCTCATCCTGTTGCCACTATGTGCCACTATCCTGTGAAATTATTCAGTATTTTAATCTCTGTCACCATCTGCACACATTCCAACTATTTGGCAGGGACAATCCTCTGTCATCCCATTTTTACAGCTCCTTTTAAAATGGCCCAGTTTCTATCGCCTCCTCCTATTTTCCCCAATTGTTCTCAACTTGCATCAATAGTTGCAAGCTGAGTTCAAAGTACAAAAGTAGTTGGGTTGCTAGAGTGAAAACTGGAGATAATTCCTGTATCTTGTTTGTGTAGAAGAGGGAATTTCAACAAATGCTACTTTTTATCTGGCTATATGTCAACCACACCTGTGGAAATTCCTACTTCTACACAACTATTAAAGGTACAGAGCCATCTCCAATGTTTATCTGGCAACCCCTGAACCTAGGGTCCTTTCATACTACACAGTTATAGCAATATGATTCCCCTTTAACTGCAATCTCAACATCCTATGAAACCATGGAATTTGCTGTTTAGAGAGGGATGTTTAGAATTCTCAGTCAGAGAGCTTTAGTGTACCACCAAACTATAAATGGTAGGATTCCACAAGATGCTGCCATGACAATTAAACTGGAATCCTAGCACTATGATTGGGCAGTGTAAAAGGGCTCTGGAAGCCAATTATATTAATATATGATGATATTCATGCCAGCAAACCTAAATCTAGGCAGAAATGATATCAAGACCAAGAGAAATGAGCTCATTACATTAATCTGCACAGTTTGGGTCTGTGAAGTTTTAAGTAGTCTCAACTATTTTCTTCTATTGTACCAGAGATCAGCACCATATTTATATCCATTGAATACAAAGCCAAGCTTTGGAGCCCAGTGGCCAATTTCACTGGGCACAGTGAATTTCACACAAGGACCCATATTATTTGTCTGAAAATATGAAATTGGAAGTGGCTAGGAGTCCACTCCTGCTTCTAAAGAGAAACGGAATTTTTAAAAAAAATTTAAACTGATACTTTTAATCACACTCAGTGCTTCTAGTCAGATGCCCCATGATTCTGCATCACAGAATCTGCCTTCAGCATATAGATTTCAGCTCTGTTCTCCTTTCTCTATGTTTTTCATTCCCTTCCCAGAAACAAGTTTTATGTTCCTTGACACACACCTAGCTGAAGGGGCAGGGGAGGATGGGTCACCTTCTCCAAAATGGCTTTTTATATTCCAACAGAATCTTCAACTAGCCGTTCAGGGACTAGTATCTGTAATTTCTCTAACAAAAAGATTCAGCTAGAATACAGTACTCACCTGCTGACCATTAAGGAACTCTTATTTTGGCTTCTCCAAGCTTGTCCAAGTTTCAGGCTCCTTCTTAGCTATCAGATAGTAATCCTACAAACATATCATGCAGCTTGGAAAGTTACGTTAATGAGACATGAAAATAATTACATGCTAAAGCCATCCATAACTGGGTAGTAGTGGGAGGATGGTGCCAGGATTAGCAAGAACTGGCTCCTCTGAGCATATGCAGAGTTCAGACAGTGAAGCGAGGCTTTGCTATGGCAGGAGTTTTCAGTGGAGCAGGAAAAAAGTTCTGGAGTCTCATTATGTTAAGCTTAGGGCAGATTTATTCCTGCACACTAAGATAAGGCTTTCGGCAAACATTCCAGAAAGCAGTTAGGAAAGAAAAAAAAATCAGGAGATAAACGGACAGAATCTCCCCTTACAGAGCATAAATAGTCAGCAGCAAGACATGACCAACTAGGAAATACCTAACTGGTGGATTGTGCAGGCAGATTCCAGCCTTTTTAAGGGCTGTCACCCTCAACATATGGGGTGATCCAATCATCTTTGCTGCACACTAAGATAAGGCCTTCGGCAAGCATCCCAGAAGCAATTAAGTAAGAAAAACATCAAGAGATAAACGGGCACCACCTCCCCTTACAAGGCATAAATTGTTAGCAGCATGACATTGCCAACTAGGAAAACCTAACTGGTGACTTATGAAGGCAAAAACCAGCCTTTTTAAGTCTCACTGTCACGTTGAACATATGGGGTGATCCAATCATTTTTCTGGCATGTGGCCTTCCCCGGTACACAAGTTATAGTCATGACAAATATGATAACCTTGCACCTGCTCCTCTGGCTGCATCACCTCTACCTCTGCCATCCACTTAGAGGAAACCATACCTGACTCAGCATAAATCCTTGACAGATAGTTCCAAAGCATCATCCTACCACTGCTGAGCTATATTCTTCTTAAAAGTAGCTTTGCAGTCCTCAGCAAAGCAAGAAGTTCCATTTCAAATGGAACAGATGTGGAAGGGCTGAGATGGTCTGTTCATTACTATTCATACCACTGGCAATACACAAGAGCAGTATGCAATACTTCTAGAACCACCACAGCTATTCACCATCCCTCTTCTTGATTTAACAGCCAGGACTGTGAACAGAGAATTCTTCTAAAACTATTAACAATCTGCTCATCGGTTGTTCTGGAGGAGACTGGATTCAGTTCCACTCTTATTGCTGCTAAATAGCTTTGATGAAAATTTGACTATAATAAAAGGGCTCCTCCATGTGTGCAGATATTTCTTCATATTAGAACCACTGCACTGTCTACTTTGGCAACATTTGATGCTCTAGCTCCCAGCAACAAAAATATCACTCTTGCAATAGAGCATACTGAACTATGATTAAGAAAGGGATAATACCTGTACATATTCTATGCTAAAACACATATAAACAGGAGCGTGAAATGCGAGTAAGTGATGTCTCTACTGGAGTCTCTAATGTTGTATTTTTTTCATTGCAGAAGTGAAACGTATTTGAAGAACTGACACTAGTAAGCCTGGGTCTTGATACCAGCACTAATAGAAGACTTTGAAAAATGGGCTCAGAGTATAAATTCCTCGGGCAAAAACTTAAAAAAAAACTGGAAAGAACTGTGGCACACATATGGCACTATATAAATAATGAGAATAATGATTATGTGTCATTGGAACTTGTTTGGAATATGAATCACACCCAGATTCTTCACCAGCGAGCTACTGTTTTTGAAGTTGTGACTCAGTGAAGAAGGTACTGTACAAAAGGTCTCTTTGGCTGTGAATGTGCTCGTCAATTTCGAGAAGAAAAAAAACCAAAAACTTCAAAATTCTCTGGCAAATTCAAATGGGGATCTATCTGAAAATAGGACTGCCATAAAAACTCTCTGTTACTTCACATTTCCAAAATACAATATAGGACTAGAAAAAATGAATTAAAGAAAAACAAAAACAGTAAAGGATTACTGTCTATAGATAAGAAGTCTACCGCTTTCTCCACAATGCCAAAGGATAGAAATTTCTACATAAAATAGCACCTTCTTAAAAAACACTTATGACTAATAGTCTTTGAGATACTTAGAACTGAGACTCTTAACAATTCCATGTCCTATCATACCCAATTAGAGATGGTCCAGTCTTGCCCAACTAACAGACTCTGAGCATATTTTACAGCCTACAAAATAGAGATGGGGAGCTACTTTTACAATCTACAGAAAGTTTAGTGTTCAGCATATTATACTCACCAACTGCCCCAGTTTGGCAGAGACAGTCCTGATTAATCCACTGTTATCCCACTTCTTCAGCTGCTGTTAAAATGTTCCGGTTTCTTTCTTCTCCTCTCTTTCTTCTTTGTCTTCAGTTTACTTTAGTTGCAAACTGAATTCAAAGTGCAAATATAATTTGCAGTCAATTAACTCAGCAGGTGAGAGAGGAGTGGGTGAATCATGCCCTCCCCAGCAGGCTCAGACAGAAACAATCTGCTGCAGCCTCTCCTAGCTTCTTCATTAATAACTTTTGCCATCTTGGCCAAACTCTGATGTTGATTGTCCACGTGGCCTAGTTTTCAGCTGTGAAATGCTGGAACATATGGTACACTACTTCAGTGTTTTGCCAATAGGTATAGTTGTGACAGGGCCATTATGATGTTTCCAGACCGAATACTGTGCTGTTGCACCTGTGTGCTCTTTCTTCATTGTGAAAGGCTGGGCAATTAGTGCACACTGCCACAGTTCTATTCTGTAAGTTAAGGGCAGGAAATGCAGCATCCCGATGACCTAGGGTATTGTTGAAATCCCATCCCTTCTCATTCTCGTGCGGCCATAATACAAGTGCAGTGGCCCCCTCCACTTTCATGAAAGTTTGGGGTGCTGAACCCTCGCAAAAGTCAAAAAACTGCAAATATCTCCCCACACACACACCACCCCTCCTATTGCCTTCCAGGGTCCCCTCATTCTTTTGCATTTTGCCTTAGTGTGCATTCTCTACACTGGGCAAAATGCCTGGGAATGGGAGGGGGAGCTCCACGGGAAAAAGGAAGGCGTGCATGAACTTTCCCCTCTCCCCATTCCTTTGCATTTTGCCTCAGTGTGAGTTCTCTGCACTGTGGCAAAATGCATCAGAATGGGAGGGGGAGATCTGGAGGAGAAAAAGGAAAGCTCACCTGAGCCTTCCCTCCATTCCTTTGCATTTTGCCTCAGTGCAAGTTCTCCCACAAGGGCCAAATGCATGCAAATGGGAGGAGGAAACTTAAAGAGGAGAATGTGCGTGCATGCCTCCGTTCCATTCCTTTGCTTTTTTCCCCAGCAGGCTTTTCTCCCTTCTCCATGCAAGGGAATGGGAGGAGGAGAATTGCAGAGGGGAGCACATGCACTTGCGAATAATCAAATTCATGATGGTCAAACCCATGAATGTAGAGGGAGGACTGCAGTTGTTAAAGCAGCCACCACTAATTGTTATCTCTGAGCATGGTGTGTTCTAGTTTCACATAGCTGCATGTTTCAGGAGGACACTCTTCCAGCCTCCTGCACAATAGAGCTTCCAGTACATTATGATTATGAGTTTGAGGCCTTGCCCTCCATCTCAGAACCTACAGTGACTTACAACAGAACCACTAAGTTTGGAAGGAGGCTTTAAACTCACCTCATCCTGTTACCCTATTTACTGGGGATCCCGCAAGGGACTCCAAACGTGCTCAAATATTGGTGGGGAAAATTAGCTCAGAGCACAAGTTAGCAAAACAAGAGGCAGGGCAGCGCAGTGGAATCTTTAAACCCAGTGTCTACGGGGTCAGGCCAAGTCAAGAAGCACACCAAGATTAAAGAATAACAGTGATTTTATTAAATACAGGCAAACAGTGTATGCAACGCAATCACACAAGTAACTATAGAAAATAAAGGTAGTAGCGGTATAGAGGGATTTTTGAGAGGGATTTGTTGAATTGGGTGATACTACACCTGTCTGAAGCCCAAGGTAGATCACAGCGGAGGTCCGTAATTGCACAGTCTCGGACTGAGACTGAGGGGAAAGCTCAGCGGACGAAGTGGCAGCAAGGCGGGATGGAAGTTCAGAGCAATCGGAGGAAGGTCTTGGAATTGGGGGTTTTTATAGGGAAAATATGACCGTAGGCTGGTCTGTACTTTGGGAGAGGACAATGAGGTTTGGGTGCGAGACAATGTCCCTGAAAGGTCAGAATTTAGCATGATTGAATTAAGTCCGAATCGACAATGGAATGGCCAATAAGCAGATGCAGCGTGCTTGACAGTTAAGCGTCTAGCTCGTCAAGTTGCCTGCTCGGGGCAGGGAGCTCTTTGTATTAGCGTGCATCTTTAATGAGGTGTTTGTCTAGGGAGGTCTCCTAAGGAGAAGATCTGGCTGAATCTGGCCTGCCTGGGTGGAGAAAGGAATGTTCAGCAATTAATGGCCATGCCTAGCTCTGTGCTTGTTCGGGGGCTTCACAAACACTTGGCCGAGAGTGGCAAAATGGGGCCGAATTGTGATATCAAAATGATATCTAATATCTTCCAAAGTATGGCTAGCAAACGGTAATAACACCTCTCCCCCACCGAAAATGGGCAATTTGGAACAAATTGAACATTTTCCAATCAAACGTTTCAAAGCACATTTAGCGCCGAATAGGGGTCTACTGGCACAGATGTAGCATCATACTATGGGCCATGGCGATTTTGCAGGGAGCACAAAGGGTTTCTATCCCATAAAAACATTCCTATCTACAATCTTAAAACTAGACACATTCACACAATTGTCAATTAAGCAGCAAAAGAAGTCAAAATGTCCCGTCAATAGAGATCTGTTAGTCAATGAACAATGGTAGGAGATAATACAATGCAAAGTTCTTTGAAGCTGGAAACAGGAACGCGCCTCTGAATGAGGCTTGGCAGGAGCAGAACAGCGAATAGTAAGCAATGGACATTAAACAATAACCGGTAACCAATGAAAGAACCCTCCCACCAATGGAGAAAAGGTAGCGGAGCAATGAAAAATAAAAATGAGTAATGAAAAGCGGTAAATCCAAGGCGGTGGCCTGGCAATGAAGGCAGTCCAATAAGCAATCAGTTCAATGAGGGAACGAGAGTTCATAGTCCGGGAGAGGTGAGGTACAAGCAAAAGGTCTCTGCACCCCCCACCCCCGGAACAGGAAAAGTCTTGTAACTGGAACCAATGGGCAAAATAAGAGTTCATCCAAGGAGTGGAGTAAGAACAGCCAAGTCTTTAGGAAAGTTAGCTGGAGGACGTTAACTCTTTGCAGAAGCCGGCTTGCAAAGTGACAGCAACAGGATTAGTCCAAATGGCAAAAGTTCTTTAGAATCCGGGATAATGGCAAGATAGTCCATAAAGTCCATAGGGGAGTGGCTGGATTGCTTCGCCTGGGGTCCCCAACTGTGGCAGTGGGATCAGGTTGTTTTCTTGGGCCTGGCTTTCAGCTGAAATGGTGAAGTCTCGGCATTCACCCCCCCACGGTACCCAGGGGTGATGGACGAGTCCGGAGGTGGTCTCGGCTCTCGGGAATCGTAGACCTATAGCTCTTGTAGGAAAAACTGACACAGTTGTTAGCCAATGTAATCGACAAATGCAAATAAATGGCAAAGAGCCTACTGGAAACTGGATGTGGAGTGGAAAGCCACTTATCCTGGGATGATGGGAGCCTTAGTTGGTGTTAACAGGACACCAGGCTAAGTTGCTATCACGGAGGGTACAGGGGTGACTGTCTCAGACCTAGTCCACCCTAAGGTGAAGGTCAGTCTGACCAGACCTCAGTAGAGGAAGGCTCTCCAGTCATGTACCATCTGTGGTGGATCGGGCCTGCAAAGCTCAGGGGTCAGATGGACCACATTAACAAGGCTCTTTGTGTTAACCATTTACACATAAGTTGCCCCTGCTGAAGCCCTGTTTGCAATGGCCGTGGTACACACTTGCTCAGCCTGAACTAGGTTAGCGTCTGGTCTTTTTTTTTCTCTCTGCCTGGCGGCAAGGGCTCCCAAACTGGTTACAAGACAGACAATGAAACCAATCCGAGACAAGCGCAGACTATGCTTGCTCGTTGCCAGAGCAGACGCTGACCCTCTCAGTGATTGGCCAGAATGGTTGGGCTTACGTATGCAAATATTCTATTAACATATGCAGATTGGACACAATGCACCGGGGCCAGGTGTCTTGCCAATTGTGTGGGTCTCTGGCCCTTATGGGGCGTCGGAGAGTAGACCTAAATTTAGGAATTCAAAGCCTAATTGAGTAACAAGCGAGGGAGCAGCTCGGATTGTTCTCACCCTAACAGTCCAAGCACGCAGATAGAATGAGGAGAGAGGTCTCTCAAAGGCGGGGATTATTCTGGGCAGTAGACCGGGAGTCCAGAGTCAGACATGGTTCTTCTGAGAGGGTTGTTAGACCCTCGACGTCTCACCTTTTCGTCCCAGGACACCATTGCACAAGGCAATCCCTCAGCATGAGAGAATGCCGGCGTCCTGGTCGGACTCGTGCCCCTTCCTCAGGGCATCAGGGCTGACTCTGTAGGCCCGATCTACCTCAGAAAATGGGAGGGCCTCAGGACAGCCATCTCATAGGTCTTCCCCCAAAACAGTGAAAAGAAAGAACTAACCAGCAAGGAAAAAAAACAATCTAGGCAACACCAAACCAAGCAAGCAAAAATCATCTACAGGGCATGACTATTTACAATGACTGGGAGTTCGGAGGGATCGCCACTCCTCTCCGTCCCACTCAGGCAAAGCCACTTTAGCCAGTATCAAAAACCTCGTATATGGAAACAAACGTCTCTGACAAATTGATGGCAGGCACTTCCTTGCGGTTCAGGGAAGTCTGCCAGAGCAGGGAACTTATGTTGGGTCCTTGGACACTGGGATCTTCTGGCTCGGGGGTGACCACCGATGCAGGATCAACCGGCTGACCCTTCCCTTCTTTCAATTTAAGGAGGAGGCTGGCATCTGATCCAAGTGCCTCCTGAAATCCTGGCAGGATGGTGATCGAGACAGAACCAAGAACTTTCTTAGCCTCTCTCAAGATCACCAGGGTTACAATAACTAGGGTGCCCCCAAACATGGAAGCTAGCTGGCACAAATACAGTTTTGTGGAGGGGAAGGCAGTAGCCAGGTCCGCCTCCATGTGGCATTTGGAACTCTCCATTATTGAAATCTCCCCGGCTGGATTGCAGACAAAGGGAGTGTGTGGTGTCAATTCAGGATGTGCCAGGGTGAGTGCCTTTGCTGACCTTTGCTCTGGCTGGGCAGGAACCTCTTGCTGTTTAAATCTCCAATCCCTTTTGAAATTCCCTTGAAAGATAGCATGGAGAGGAAGAACTCTTCTGGCCACAGCTTCAAGGAAATCCCGGGGGAAACTGCTGGTTCCTAGCCAGGGGTTGAGAGCAGGGACAATGGAGAGCTTTGGAAGCATGGGGCTGGCTTCCTCTGGCAGTGTGCTCTCCGTTTCCTGGCTCTCACACATGCTGGCAACGTCCCTATCAGATTTGGTGGGGACTTCCTCCTGAGCCTGAGTCTGGTGCGATCCTTCTCGGTGCTCTGAAAGCACAATTATCTCTGAGGTGGCTGGATTCGCACTCGGGGCCATGTCATGAGGAGGGGCAATCTGCCTGGCTTTAGAGTGCACTGAGCGCTTGTGCTCTCTGGGGGGCTCAGGTTCGGTTCCCCCCATACCCGGTCAAACGGATAGTGTCAGGGGTGGGCTCACCCTGTCTCATCAGATTAGGGAGCAGCACTTTTGGCACTGCTCCGGAGTCTGCAGGAAGGGTGGCAGGAGTCTTGTCCCTATAGGTCCCAGTGCCTGCCTTCACCATAGATCTACCCCGTCTGTTGGGCGTCAGTCAAGCCGCAACTCGCTGGGGGAGATCCCGGGACTGAGGGCACCCCTATCCTGAGAGCTCTAAGTCAGGGTAATAACCAGCTGGAGGGGGACCTTTGGTCACCACATTCACAGGCTGGCTATTTCTCAGCTGGACCTGCCTGTCCAGGGCGTCAAAGAGCTCGCTCATGGGTCTCCCATCAAACTGGCTCATGTCCAATCCGCACTTACGGAGCACGCTCCAGAGTTGCACACGGTCAGACGAGTATGTCTGGGCTGTGGGTTTGTACCCGCCTGACGCCTCCCTGGGAGTGTTCGAGTCTGGGGACTGTTTTGGGGCAGCCGGTGGGGGAGCGGGATTCCCTGCCTTGCCTGGCTGACCTCAGGAGTCCCTACCTTGCCACTGCCTGCTGTCCTGTTGGGGAGCTGGGCGTGAGTTCCAACTCCCACAAGGAACGGAATTTGGTGCCATTTTCCGGTGTTGGGAATGGGGCCCATAGTTCGAGTACGTCACCTCGGCTATGGGTTCCCAATTCCCGGGTTCCTTCCTATGTGAATTCGGGGGAGGACGGACGGAGCTAGCCTCTCGGAGCAGGTCGGAGACCCGCCGGAGGTTGTTTCCAAAGTTCTCCCAACCTGTTGTGACTGGGTCCACTAAACCCAGAGCCATTTTTGTTTCATAATTAAGACCTCCGTACAGGAGCGTCTTAAACTCCCCATGATTAAAATTGTGCCCTGTGGGGGTTAAGGGGACTTTCTCGGCCAGAATGGCGAGGAGCTGCTTGCACGCCACGTAAGCTTCAGGGTTCTCATGAGGACCCTGTTGCTCCATGATGTAGAGCACACTCGCACTCTGTCTGGGCCACAAGATTTGGTTGATCTCTCTCATCCAGTCGTGTGCCTCGAGCCTAGTCAGGCCTTGAGCCACCACGGCCGATTCGAGAGTCGTGAGCTCTGAGGGGGCCATGCAAAGTCGAGCCAACTGGGTCAGATCTTGGCCGTTGGCCGTGGGATGGGAATGTATGACTGTGTTCAGCCACATGATTCCCGTGCTCTTATTCAATTGACCCAGTTGATCCGCTATTGCCTTGGCTTCTGTTGCTCTCCAGGGGACCCTGGTTTCTGTGACCCGAGTTTCCTGCATCTCTGGTCTGCCTGCCTGTCCTTCACCTACTGGGGTGGGTCATGGACCGCATCATGACTGGGTTGATTGGGGCCTTAGGGGCACTCCAGTCTGGATTGTGGAGAGAGGAGGCCAGAGCATCCTCTGGCAAGGGCTCCCCAGAAAAGTCCTCTGCGAACGATGGGAGCAACTCCGGGCACACAGCCGAAACTAGGGCTCTGCGTGTGTGAAGCTGGTTCTCCAGCACCACAATCTGCTGTTGGCAAGTGGCATGGCTCACAGCCTCTTGCTGCTCCTTCACCTGCCCAACCATGAATCTTGCTGCAGACTTGGCATGGGTGAGCTCAGCCTCTAAGGCGCGTGCTCGTTCCTCCCAAGTCTGTGTCAACACGGTGACATCATTGAGCTTCCGTGCAGAGGCCTGCACGACGGATGCAAACATTACTTTGTCCGCGCGCAGGGTCTCAGTCTCGGCCTGAAGTCGGGCAATCTCCTTCTCCAAACTGACTAACTTTTCTCTGGTTTCTACCAGGGCAGCACTAGCGTCTCTGGCTGTAAGCCAGAGTCCCCAAGCGGCCAAGGCATCCTTTGATGGCCTGAATGGGTTCTTTGATTTACGCGCCAAGGTATATATCTACCGGAGTGTAGCAAAGGGATCTGCTGTTTGGAAGCTGGAATTCTTCCAGGGGAATTCCCCTTACTCAGCACCCATCTCTCTAGCTTTCTGTTAAATTCTTCCTCCAACATGAACTCCTTCACTGTGACTTGGCTTTCTTTGGCCATTTCTACAACTATAACCAACACTTCCTAACAACAACAAGGGACCAGGACCTGGAGGGACAGAAAGGGCCACCTAGACCCCTTGGGGAGCTGAAGGAAGACAAATGCACTGGAACTACTCTAGGAAAGAAGGAGGGGAACCTATCTCCAGCCTGCCCAAACAAAGTCACTTTTGTACACCCAAGCCCGGTTTTCCAACTCGACAGCACTGGGGACAAAAGGACAAGGCAACAGTTCAGGGACAGGGAGGTCACCTAGACCCACGGAACCCTCAGGAGTACTTTGCCTGTGTCAGCGGCGGGCGGTTGTCAAGCAGACGCGGGACGAGCAGCTGGAGTTGGCAGTGTTTATTGGCAGCCAGTAAACAGAGGGTTACAACACCCCCCCACAGAGGAGCCTTAGCACAACGTAAACAGTCCCAAACACAAGTCACACCTCAATATGCAAGCAGGCTAGTTCAGAAAACAAAGGAGGGTTACTTCACCCCAAACGCAGACCAAGCGCTTGGCCGGCAAGTAGGCTGGACGCGGTCACTGGCAGGAGGGGCTGGATCCAGACACAGGTGGAGGAGAGTGCGGAAGGCCAATGGTTGTTGCTCTGTGGCTCTCCCCGCCCAGCGCCCATCTTAAGTAGTCCCCTGAACCGGCAGTGACCAATCCAGCACCGGCTCACAGCTGAGGGCTCACAGCTCGGCTCACAGCTGGGAGCTCTCAGCACGGAGCCATTTCTCCATCAGCCGCCGGGACCGGTGGACCACCTCTTTCCCTTGCCACTGCTGCCAGAACATGGGAGAAGGGGCGGCGGTTTCCTCTGAGTAGGAGCCGTGGGTGGGCAGAGACCCCTGGCTGGGACCGGAGCCTGCCTCCCCCGGCGAGCTGCCTCCGGCGCCACCAACGGGGCCGTTCACGTCAGCAGTGCCCTCCGAGGCGTCCGGGCCTCCCCTCGCGTCGGTGGTGGCCTCCGAGGCATCTGAGCCTCCCCTCACATCGGCAGCAGCCACTGAGGCGTCCGGGCCCTCCTCCACATCGGTGGCGGCCCCCGGGACAACACCAAGCTCAGCCGAGCCTGGGCCCATGACAGCCTGCCTGAAGGGGGGAAACGAACCCGATGGAACTTACAGCACCGTCTGGCCAAGCAGCGGGCGAAAAGGGGCAAGGAACCAAGAACTGAACCGTCCCTGACTGGTTTCCTGGGTGAGGGGTACCTTCCTCTACCTTGGGCTAAACCGCTAAACCCTAAGCTAGGCCGGGGTTCACCACCCGCGCCTACTATGCTAGCAAATCGGGACGCACCCAAAAATTATACAGCCGGGATGCACCCACGCTGTCAAAGCTACATAGCAACACTGACGGGACGCACCCATGTCTCAACTCTGATGGAGGGGAAAGGAGGGGTAACTCCTTTTCCTAAGTGCCTTTTGTGTGCCTTGCCACTACGGTGTTGTATGCATGTAGACTGTTCCTAACGTGCTAGCGTCCTAACACTTTGGATCCCAGCCCGCGATAGACCCCAAGTTAGGGATGTGATTCCCGGGTCAGCTTGTGCACACCCCTTGCGATCGGCAGTGCCAGGGCGGCTGACATACACAAACCAAGCAAGAAAGGGAGATAGATTCCAACCCGATAGAGTAGCTCTAGAGCTCAAACACACAGAATTCTCACACACACATGTGTTCCTGCCTGACAGAATCTTTTGCAACTTGACCACCTGTTCCCTAAGTCAGTACCAGCCTGATTTGAGGAGGTTCACGACTCCTTCTCAAATTAGGGGTAGCGGGGTTGCCCGGGTTGCTCCACCACTCTGTTACCCTGTTTACTGGAGGTCCCGCGAGGGACTCCAAACGTGCTCAAATATCGGTGGGGAAAATTAGCTCAGAGCACAAGTTAGCAAAACGAGAGGCAGGGAAACACAGCGGAATCTTTAAACCCAGTGTCTACGGGGTCAGGCCATGTCAAGAAGCACACCAAGATGAAAGAATAACAGTGATTTTATTAAATACAGGCAAACAGTGTATGCAACGCAATCACACAAGTAACTATAGAAAATAAAGGTAGTAGCGGTATAGAGGGATTTTTGAGAGGGATTTGTTGAATTGGGTGATACTACACCTGTCCGAAGCCCGGGGTAGATCACAGCGGAGGTCCGTAATTGCGCAGTCTCGGACTGAGACTGAGGGGAAAGCTCGGCGGACGAAGCGGCAGCAAGGCGGGATGGAAGTTCAGAGAGATCCGAGGAAGGTCTCGGAATTGGGGGGTTTTATAGAGAAACTATGACCATAGGCTAGTCTGTACTTTGGGAGAGGACAATGAGGTTTGGGTGCGAGACAATGTCCCTGAAAGGTCAGAATTTAGCATGATTGAATTAAGTCCGAATCAACAATGGAATGGCCAGTATGCAGATGAAAGCGTGCTTGACAGGTAAGCGTCTAGCTTGTCAAGTTGCCTGCTCGGGGCAGGGAGCTCTTTGTATTAGCGTGCATCTTTAATGAGGTGTTTGTCTAGGGAGGTCTCCTAAAGCGAAGATCTGGCTGAATCTGGCCTGCCTGGGTGGAGAAAGGAATGTTCAGCAATTAATGGCCATGCCTAGCTCTGTGCTTGTTCGGGGGCCTCACAAACACTTGGCCAAGAGTGGCAAATGGGGCCGAATTGTGATATCAAAACAATATCTAATATCTTCCAAAGTAAGGCTAGTAAATGGTAATAAGAATCCCAGCAATGTTGTAGGCTCAAACTATCCTAATTATCTCAAAGGCCTCAAATAGTTTGCCCCCCACCCCAGTCTTCCCAGACTAATATAGTCCAAGCTCTTCAGCTACAATTAATTTGCAACAGTGTAAAATCATACAAAAAGAGAGACTGGCAGCCTGACAATGCTTCCCTCTGCATGCACAACTAAAACCAGCAAGTTATACATCAAAACTGAGCTTCTAAAGTTTGACAAGAACACTAAACTAAAACAAAGCAAATAACAAATCAGAAGATCGTGTGCAGTTAGTTTCCCAACTCCCACTCAGATCCTACTTGGAAATTTAAATAATTCCACTTTGTTTAATTATCCCACCAATCATCATAATTACTTCCTACAAATCAAATGCAAAACAAAAAGAAGTACTGTCGTTCACAGTTCCAAGATGGGAGTTACAATGCTGGAGAGCAAAGCAGGGCGGAGGGGAAGGCAAAAAAGTTTCCAAAAAAAGGGGGCAAAGAAAAAAAAAATCAAAACTGGGAAAGGCAGAGATTAGAAAGAAAAAAAGGAAGAGCTATCTCCTTTGAAGGTGTGGACCAGGAAGCAGCAAAGGAATGAATGAGGACTCAGCAGCATTGAAGAAACAAAATGAAGAGGATGTCTTTCCATGTCGTGAGGGCTTGCGTCTCTCCCTCCCAGACGAATGTACACAGAGACATGCACAGAAAAAACAAGAAGAGCAAGCTTGAAGGTCACAGCCTAATTATTACTGTTTTCTGTAATACAAGAATAGAGAGATACAGAAAGATAAAGAGAAGCTGCCCCAACTGAATGTAAAACACGCTTGAGGTACCTGGAGAAGATCTCCTGCAGACATTGTTCATCTGATTAGGAGAGCAATAAAATGGTTTCTTTCTCTTTGTTTCTTCTCAGCTCATCTGTGTCCCTTCACCTACTTCTCTGTTTTTAACCCTCCTAGAAGAAAACTTCTCTCACCATCAAGCAGATACGGGGGGGGGGCCTACCACTGGCATCAACAAAAGGTTTTATCCACCCTAAGTTTCACTGTCATTCAAATGTGTGGAGACAGGACGCCAATAACCTCCCCAGTTTAATCATCACACGTGGATGGACTAAAAACAGTTATGGGAAAACTAACCTTTCCCTCACCAAGAACCACTCTTGAGAATTCCCCCCTCCTCCCACTGCCACAATTAATTCGCTGATACTAACAGATACACAGAAGTAGCCAGGTTACCCATACAGCAAAACACAACATCCAAAATCCAGGAAACAGTGATATTTTAATGGCCCAACCAAAAATGCACAACATACAGTGTGCAAGTTTTCAAAGCTCACTTGAGTCTTCCTCAAAGGTAATAAAAATCATACAGGGGAAATAAAAAATGACAATGTTAGAGTCACAGGCGTATATTTTGTCAGGTTGGATCTCAAAGGTACATTACTTTTTCTTTTGCTAATAGAGCTGAAATTTTATTGTCCAGATTTTCCAACTCCTTCTCTCCCAGTGCCCAAGGCAGGGGGTGACCTCTACTTGTACTGATATCCCTCTAGACCATCTTACAACAACAAAAACAACATCTTGACAAAATATAGTCCGGTGACTCTAACACTGTAATCCCCCCTTTCAGAATCTGGGAAAATAGATCTGAGCTCCTGAGAAACAGATTTGCAACTGAGGCTGCATGACCATAACCCACTAGTTTACCAACATCCCTTTGATAAAACAGTGTTTCCAATGACACCGTCCCAGCTTCAGAGATTAATATCTTCCATGGGGCAAAGCAGAGAGAAGCAAGAGAAGCAGATTCCATCATTCCTCTCAAGTTGCTGCCTTTGACCTTGCTCGAGTGTAACTTGTGGCAGCTATTCTACAAGGCTGCAGAACAGAAGACAAAAGAAATAGGGATAGTCTATCACCTCTGCTGAGAGATCAGCAGTTTTTCACTCTCTCACAAAGCCATACAGCACCATAAATCATAAAGTCAGCACCAGTCATGTCTTGTTGTATTTAGAGCAGGTGACCAATGCAACCCAGAGTTACTCCTTCACAGTGGAGCAGGATGTGGCTATCCAAGGCCTGAAGCCAGCCCTGATGAGAGTCTATGATAACCACAAAACAGATGAATTTTCCGTAACAGAGTACACCACCCCCTGCATTGCAGATAATGCAAAACATGGAAATGCATGAAGGACAAAAACACATCCAAGCACGCCATTCTTTTTCTAGATTCTTCTGGTATCTTCCTTCCACCAGACAACCTTGAAGGGTAACACAACAGAGGCTGAAGAAACTTTCTTTAAAAACAGAGTCAATAAAATCTGATCTTCATGAATTGTTACCAAAATCAAATGTTTGCCTGGTTTATTCTACAGCAATCTAAGCCCTGGGGCACATGCCTCTGCTTGTTCAGGCAATGCTCAGAATACCAGTTTGAAAAGCCATGGAAAAATAGAACAAGTGAAGAATGTGTGTTTAAAAATAAAAAGTCAAGACACACTGTAAATCAACCACTTCTATCTTCTCCCAGATTCTTATTATCTGCTCTGTCTCATTGCTCAGTGCAATAAACAGAATATTTTCTTTTCTTTTTCTTAAAGTCACTTATTAGCATCCTGCTGTTGATGACAAGGTAACTCCAGAGGCTCTCATTCACAGGGTTGCCATAAGTTGATGGCAGCTGACAACAACCTGAACTGTTTCTATCCCAGCTGTGATTCAAAGAAATGTGTCTTCCAGACTGGGCACCTGAGTCTGCTTTTCTCTTCCTCCCTTCCCACCCTTGCTATTTGTATGTTGTGCTTTTTAGATTTTAAGCACACATGCAGACAGTGTCTTACCTGTGATCTCTGCACGTTAAAATGCAAATGCTTATTTGAAAGTGGTTTACATAAAAATGCCTTTCTTTAAAACACCCACTTCTTAAATTCTTTGATCAAGACACCTTGTAAACCTGTTATAATATGCACTGTTTAGATCAAGGTGGGCAACCATGGAGGGTCCAAAGGCCGGTTTTCTGTCACTGAGATACTCTTGCGACTAAACACAGAGGCCATTTCCGCACTGGACTCTTATAGCACTATTATTCCACTTGCAACATCCTATGGAATCCTGGGGTTTGCAGTTTCGGGAGGGGCCAGGTGGCCCCTCCGAAAACCGCAAACCCCAGGATTCCATAGGATGTTGCAAGTGGAATAATAGCGCTATAACAGTCCAGTGCGGAATGGGTCAGAGTGTCCCAAATGCTAAAGAACAGCATCAACAAAACAGAGATGGCTGAAAGTCTTGTTCTCATTTTGGGAGGAAAAAAGTTTTTTCCCCCAAAGGACAAATTCACCTTTTACCAGAAAAAGAGCAGTCCAGAGTCCACCAGCAGGTGTGTGTGTGAGGGCTTCAAAATAAGGCTTAGCGGCTTCATGCAGTCCAAAGACTGCACTCTGCCTACCTCCAGTTTAGATAGTTAAAGCAAACTAAAGCAAATAAAGTACAAGGATTAATGCTGCTGAATCTCACTGGGTCCTGGGCTCCTCCTGTGACATAGACTTTTAAAGAAGACTTGTCACGCTAGCTGCAAACAATATTGACCTACAAGATCCAGGTCCCTTCCAGAATGACAAGGGCATCTTCTGTGAGTGCTCACAGAAGGTATCTTCACCGAATCAACCATTCCGGTTCAAGTGACTCTACTGTGGAGGCCCATTTGATCCTCAAGTTTTTGAGGGGAGGCACAGAAAGGCTGCCAAACAGAAGGGAAAGTTAGCTTTCACCAAGCTGCCTTCAACCAGGTTTGGCAATCCAGTTTCCTTCTCAATCCCATGTGTGACAATTCGCTTACATTCAGGAAGGTCTTCCTCAATGCAGTTCACATTCTTGGCTGGTTAAATGCACTAACTGTCATGTCAAAAGCCTTACGTGTAACTTGGACTCTGGTTTTTAATCAGTAAATGTTATCCTTACTGCAAGCTCTAAACATTTATCTCAGCAAATGTTAACTCAAATTTACAGCTGCATTAATATAGGCCCTTTCTGCACGAGGCTGGTGAATCGGTTTGTGCCCTTTCTTACTGGATTTTCTGGGCTCGAAACAAGGCGGCCTTTCCCTCATTTCCTTCCGCACAGCTACTGCGTATGTTCCATTCTGATTCGGAGGAGTGCGAGTTCATGAATCCACACTGCCTCCGCCGTGGCCACTCCCGCTACTCCCCTCATCCCGCCCTGTCAGCTGTGATTGGCTCTTTTTTTTTTTGCATGGTTTAGTACATTATTGCGTACATGTGAAAGTCCATACTACCCCCTGGCCCCTCCCATGACCCCTCCCTTGACCACCAATTCGCATTGGCACGAATGTACGTATCTGCACCACTGTGAAAGTACGAATTGGATCGATCTTGAAAAATGGAAAACCGATTTCTTCCGGTTTTCAAATAGTGCGCTTTACCACCACATGGGGGTGCATTTAGTCGGAATTACGTGCAGAACGAAGGTAAATAAACTGAACCTAGTCCGCCCCAAAGTGCAGAAGACCTCCGTGGCAAGACGTATTGGCCCGCCTTAATAATCGTGTGCGGAAAGGGCCATAGTCCCTTATTTTTATTTGTTTTTCCATTGTGAAGAATAGGACAATACGGTTACGCATGTGATGCACACATGAACTTTTGAACCAATATATACTGCAAGGACTAAGAGGTGACAGACCATCTCTAGGTGGTCTGTATATATGGTGGGTCAGCCTAGATGACCACTAGGTGTGAGGGAAAAGCAGTAAACTGTCTTTGCAGATGAAGTCTCTCTCTCTGTGTGTGTTTGAGAGGAATACAATAGAACGCTGTAAGATCGAATGATAGGGAGGATGGAATGTGGCACGCTATGCTTATGCTTCCTTCACTTTGCAACATTTGTAAGATTACGCTAGAGAATGGTGGAAACCTTTGTATGCATTTGTTTCCTTTCTTGAACATGTGATGACTGTACTGGAAAATGTATAAATGCTTGTAAGCTCAAATAAGGGGGGCTCGGTTTCTTTTCGGGGCTATCCCAGCCAAGGCTGCCAGCAAAATAAAACCTTTTTTCCAAACCGAAAGGGTCATATCTCTGGTTTCTGCTTCAGATATAGTATTAAGGATAAATCAAAGGCTATTTGGAATTTGTAGAATTTAAATTTCAGTCTCCTATTTCTACTCTTTAAGTGTGAATGATGGAAGTACTCCGTTCTGGAAAATGGCATACTGAAATTTTAGACTGTCAGTTCAGAGAAGTTTCTAGAGCCCCTGGTGGTCTAGAGACTCAGTTGGTATAGTATAACATCAGTTTTGGGTTAAAAACTGAATAATAAATAAATTATATATATATATATATAAAAATAAATTTTATATAAAATAAATTTATTTAAATCCCAGACCAAACCTGAATATGTTCATTTATACATCATGCTCTTCAAACCACAGGACGATTTGTAAAAAATGTTATCAATCACATTTTAAGAGAAAATAGGAGCCCCAAATGACTTTAAAACCTAGTCTAAAGCAATACATAGAACTCAAAACTTTACAACAGAGACATACTTAGTCTAAGGGCCCTTCTGAACTACATAGTTATAGTGTTATTATTCCACTTTCAACATCCTATGGAATCCAGGGGTTTGCACTTTAGGGGGCAGTATTTAGAATTCTCAGCCAGAGAGCTCTTTGTCCTCAGTAAACTACAAACCCCAGAATTCCATAGGATGTTGAAAGTGAAATAATAGCACTGTAACACTATAGTGCAGAAAGGCCCTAGGCCTGGAGAAAACTAACAACCATGCTACTGTACCTGCACAGAACTGGGAATTAGGAGCCAATTTCAGCCTCCTGAAGCAGCTCCCATTAATTTGTGTAGGATGTCGGTCTCCCACACTTGATGAAATAGGAACTGGGGCAGGCAGACACACAAGTGCGTTAAAAAAGAAAAGGAAAACGTTCTCTGTCGCTTTACCCTGTCAAAGCCCCCTTCCCACGTAACTTTGCCGCCAGGCGGCTTTGTCCCAGCACTCCCTCCTGGAAAAGAAATTCCCTCGCCTGCCTCCAGTGCTTTTGGGAGTAGCTGAGCTCCCCCACAAGCTGCAGAATTCCTGCCTTGGCCCCTGGAAGGCCGCAGGACTTTGGCAGTGCCGTGCCCTCCCTCTTTCCCCCTCCATGCTGCCGGTATCAGCTCGTCTTGAGCAGCCACGTTGCAGACAGCCCAGACGGAAAGGGGTCTGATATAGGTTGCCGTCCTACACGTATTTACCTGGAGCTTTGCTTGACTGAAACAACATTAAAACAAGATCCATTTCTGCACCAGACTATTATAGTGCTATTATTCCACTTTCAACTTCCATACAAACTCTAGGGCCATTTCCGCAGTAGACTGTTAGAGCACTATTATTCTACTTTCAACATCCTACAGAATCCTGGAGTTTCGGCCCCTCTCTAAACTGCGAACCCCAGGATGTCATAGGATGTTGAAAGTGGAATAACAGCGCTATAACAGTCTTGTATGGAAATAGCCCTAGGGTTTGCATAGAAGTCGAAAGTGGAATAACAGCACTATAACAGTCTGGTGTGGGAATGGTCAAGGCCACAACGAACCCGATTGATCGTTGCCACAATTTCTAGTGGCAAAGCACGCAACAATTTTTGTGTATTTCCAAATCGTTTCCGACTTAAAGCAACCCTAGGGCTAGACTATTGTGGGGGTTTTTTTGGAGGAGGCTGAGAGTGTGTGACACACCTAAGGTCACCCAGTGGGGTTTCCACGGTCCAGTGGGGAATCTAAACCCTGGTTTCCAGGGTTGTAGTCCAACACTCACCAAACCATTACACCTCACTACCTCTCGTGTAACAATACATGCCTCAATAGATAACAGCGCATGTATGTTTCCATAAAAATATAGACCCCCCCTTTCCTTGTTTCCATAGACATGCTGCGTTATTTACTACAGGTGCTGCTAGTATCTACAGTAAAAACAACAGCAGCAGCCGGCCTTGTGATAAACACCTCTTGTTCCTCAGAGGCAAGCAGGCACAGGGTTCAACCCTATGGTTACTACGTCCTAGTACAGACTCATTGGAGCAACTGTTGAATAAAAATTCAAAACATGCATAACCAATGGGTTTACTCCAGCTAACACCACCGAAAAGATTTAGGATGCCCGATCCCATTCCTCTTTCAGAAGAAAGAGACGTCGACCCATGACAACAACCGTTCTAAACACAGGCCATTTCCGCACTAGCCTGTTATAGCGCGATGATTCCGCTTTCAACATCCTCTGGAATCCCGGGGTTTGCAGTTTCGGGAGGGGCCGTCCGGGCCCCTCCCGAAACTGCAAACCCCGGGATTCCAGAGGATGTTGAAAGCGGAATCATCGCGCTATAACAGGCTAGTGCAGAAACGGCCACACTCCCAGCCACTCACGCTCTCGCAACCCTCGCCCCGTCGGAAAATCTAGAAACTGCTCGCAATTTTTTTCGCGAGCTCTCACCCTATCGCTTCCTCGCCTCCGTCATGGAGTTTTCTGATTGGTGGAACCGGCCAGAGGGCGAGTTAAAAGTACGGCGGGCGGGGAAGGAACCGATTAGCTAAGGCCCACGTGACGGTGCCCGGGGCCATTAGCTGGCCCGGCCCTCCAATCAGCGTTGAGTTGTTGGATTCAAATTGCGAGGGGCGCTGGAAGAGTCAGTTAGCCGCCGCTGGACCAGCGCTGTTCCTGAGGTGGAGCCGGCGGTTTCCTTGGGACCCGAGGCGTCGGAGGCCGCTCTCGCCGTCCTCTTCACCATGGCCCACAAACAGATCTATTATTCCGACAAATACTTCGACGAGAACTACGAGTACCGGTGCGAGGGACGGTGGAGGGGGGAATGAACTGGTTATTTCTGGTTTCTTATGGGGGGCGTGTAGCTGGGTTGTCGCTCGCGTCGGTTGTTTCCCAAGTTATGCTGCCTTCCTTCCTTTCGCGCTTCTCATTTCCCCTCTTGCTTTCGCCGCGTCCCTCGGAGAACAACGCGCCCTTTTCCCGCTCCGTGTTTTGCCTTCTTCCCGCCTAGTTAAAAGCCGGGGAAGTCTCTCGCGCCCGCGAGAAGCGAAGCCTCGGAAACAAAGGGCTGCCGGAATGTCCGGTGGGGCTGCCTCCGAGACCGGCTGAAGTCTGGAGCAAGCCACTCACCCGGCGTCGACTTTTTGGTCTCCTTTTCCCCTTCCATAAGCCATGGGTTTGGGGTTTTGTTTTGCTTTTTGCATAGGAACCACCACTGAAAGGACGGAGAGGCCACAGGAACAAAGCACCAGTTGCCTCTTAATTTCTTAATCACACTTACCCTGAGCGTGAAGTCTTTTCGCACACTCACCCCCGCCTCCATTTGCCACAGCCCTGTCGGAGAGTTAGGGCCCAAATACCCAAAAGGATCCAGATCCTCTCTGGTTTTGGAATCTAAGCAGGGTCAGGCCTGATTAGTCTGGGATGGGAGAGGAACTAGGAAGGAACTGGCAAGACCAACTCTGAATACTCCTTGACTGAGCCAATGCTGTAAAATTAATGGAGTTGCCATAAGTCGACAGGCGACTTGAAGGCGCCTACACATATATACAGAGGAGTGGAAGTTGGGGGCCCGGAGTTTGGCGACAGTGGGACTCCGTGGGCGAATGAACTGAGGATGTGGCGACCCAGTACTGTATAAGGCCAGCACTATCCGCTGGAGCACCTTCAGCGCTGCTAATAAACTTTTCATATGTAGGTTGAGACCCCTGTGTGTGAACTCCTTATTTTGAGCGCTGTGTGCTCTGGTGACATTGTTATCTTGATACTGTTCAACGAAATGCCATTTAAAAAGCTGCGAATAATCTACCCAGATCTTTCAAAGTGTGGATTAGATAAACTAAATGTTGTTGAATTGAAGGCATGCAAGTTGCAGTTTATAAACTTGATACTATAGGCTTCATTTATGCACCAAAGAGTGTGTTTTGTTTATTTAAAAAAGTCCAGAGCATTAGTAGTCATTCTTGCAGTGTTTTGCCAATTGCTGCATTGTCAGTACTGTAGATTAAACTTAAGGATACTTTTAAAAGGGAAGAACTTGAAAAGATATTAAGAGTGTCCTCCTTTCCCTGAATGCTATACAGCTGTGTATGATGCTTTACTCTTGACAATTTTACAGAATGGTGTGGCTGTGTAAGCATAAGTTAATGTCATTTCTGTCTCTGGTAGGCATGTGATGTTGCCAAGAGAGCTCTCAAAACAAGTACCAAAAACTCATCTAATGACTGAAGAAGAATGGAGAAGACTTGGTGTTCAGCAGAGCCTTGGCTGGGTCCACTACATGATTCATGAACCAGGTAAAAGGCAACAACTGTACTGGGAAAAAGGGTGGAAATTATCTGTTAACAAAGATGTAGGTAATGCTGATTTGCCTAGCTTATGCTTAAGCTTAAATTTTTAATTGGTTATACTAACTATGGACAATTGAATTGTTTTTCTTTTCTTTACAGAACCACACATTCTCCTTTTTAGAAGACCACTTCCAAAAGGCCAGCAGAAATAACTTCTCTCAACTTCTGCAATCTTGTGTAAAAATGTATATATGTTGGTAGTATTCAGTGAATACTTGAGAATGTACAAATACGTCATTATCTGTGCATGAGCTGTATTATTCACAGCAACAGAGCTCAGTAAAGTGCAAACGAAGTAGGCTGCTATGGTCTTTAACAAGTGCCTATTTGATCTTGTCTATTTTGTTCAATAAAGTTTACAACTTAACATGTAATGAATGTGTTGAGAGAAAGTCTTCAAATATGTCTTTTGTTCTTAGCAATATTCTCTCCAACTGTTGGAACAATACTTTCAGTGGCTTTTCAACTGTTGAAGTAGGTCTTGAGAAATAAATCTGTTTTTAACATTGGATCTTTGTATGTATTCATGGCCTTGATTTACTTTTACCCATATAGCCTGTGTATAAGAAAAGATTATTGTTGAAACAAAAAATTAGATGTTGAAGGGATATTCCAGTGGTGGACTGACTAGCCTAAAGTGAAGCACTTATTTAGTGTTCTGACTTATTTGAGCAACAGCATGTGGTAGAACTATCACATGGATATGCTGTTTTTTTTTCTAGGGTACGCACCTAGCAAGACACAGTGGCAAGGGGTGGGAGAGAGATGAGACAAACTGAAGACATAACGCGCACTAGAGACTTGAGATAGTTAGAATCTTTGAACTCTAAAAATTTTCATCTTTTGCTTTCTTCCATGCTTCTCAAGTGAAAGATTTCTGCCAAGGACAGAATCCGTGTGGCCACACTGGAAGGAGGACCTTGCCATGTTGGCTGCCATAGCCGTACACTAGTACTGGCTAGGATGGAGTAAGCTGCAAGTTTAAAAGGGTTTTTTCTCTGCATCTGAGGCATTAAATTCAGTGCAAGATGGAGCAGGAAAAGGATCTGTGTGTGGTACATGGAGGTACTGTCTGCCTTTGCAAGCAATTATCTTTCTGACTCCTATCTCTAACATCCAGGGTAAGTTACAGTTGGGTGGTTTAAGGCTGTAATCCTATGCATATTGGAAGGAGTAAATTACTTCCACTTAGTTCAGTGGGATTTACTTCTCTGTGGACTTAATGCTGTAAAGGCTACAGTACACACCAGACTGTAAAAACTAAGATGTTTCTTTAGCTACTACCAAGAAGCATCTTAGTTTAACACAGTCTGGTGCTTGCAGGGCAATGCCAATGTCTCCCATTTTTGTTCCAGCATAATTTTTGAACGGAACTAGTGAGATGTTTGTAGTCGAAGGTATCTGCGTGGGAAGAAAGTGCTTGGGAAGTCTTGCTTTGCTACATCTTGTATTACTGCTTTTTTCAAGGTGCAATATCAGGACTGGCCACTGGAGAGAACTAGAGAGTATTTTCCTGTATTTGCAATGGTGTAGAAATATGTCAATATAAAGAGAATAGACCCCTATTAATTCCTCCCCCTGGCTATCTCTTCTCCATCATGTTGGCCCATATTTTTAATGGGGAGCCATGGAAACTAATTCATTTGAAATGTGCTGGGAGAGAATTCTATGAATGCCATGAAGGACTAAAAAGATGAATGAATCCTAAAGCAAATCAGGCTGGAGCTCTCACTAGAAAGGAAAATGTGAATAAACAAAGTTTGTTCTACTTTGGATGTGGGATTACATGACTCATTGCAAAAAATGATAATCCTAGGTAAAGTGAAAGGCAGTAAGAAAAGAGGAAAACTGCATTACAGGTCTGAATCAATCAAGGAAGTCACAGCCCTGATTTTGTGAGACCTGAGCAGGGCAACTGACAACCACAGCCTATGGGAGTCTTGTGCATAGGGTCACTGTCAAAGAAGGCAAGTAACAATGATAGCCATGGCAGTCTGTTTCAGGTGAACAGAAAAATCTTAGGGCGCCTTTAGGATGAACATGTATTTTATCATGAGCTTTCATGGATTATATTCTGTCTCCAAATAACCTCAAAAAATTTTAGTGTAATTCACACTGATAATTCTAGGAACTGTGTAACAATTAAGTCAAGTTCATATCTCATAAGTCTTGGGTGGAGGGAGGAAAAGGAGGACTCAGCTGGAAAGAGAGACTCAAAGCTTTACCTTCACATTTAAAATTTTCATACAGAAATGTAACAAATCATTGGCATTCCAGGAAGCAAAGCAAAAGGAATGTTTATTTTTTGTTGAATATTTCTGTTCCCTGAAACAATTTGAGAAAATATTACAACAGTCAAGGAATGATTTTCTACCTCGTATTGCAACTGATATCATTTATCTCACAAGGGTGATGTGCCTTTCATCAGATTCTCAGTAAATAGTAAGAGACACTATGGTTTAGTGATTGGGTTGATGGGCCAGTTGGGATACCGTGCTTCATGGGGTTCTTGAGAGGATAAAGGGTAGAGAAGGTAGGTCAGTAGACACAAGATTTTGTTAACTGTCATCAAGTTGACTGACTTATGGTGATCCTATGGATGAGAGACCTCTGAGTCACCCTTTCTTTAAACACCCTGCTCAGGTCTTGCAGATTCACAGGTGTGTCTCCCTTGGCGAGTATCCATTTGTAATACAGTCTTCCTCTTTCCTAACACCTACCTTATCAAGCATTATTGTCTTCCCTAGTGAGTAATGTCTTCTCATACGGCAAAAGTATGACAACCTTGGTTTAGTCATCTTGGCTTCTCAGGAGAGTTCAGGCTTGATTTGCTCTAGGACCCATTTGTTTGTCTTTTTAGCAGTCCAGGGTATCCACAGAACTCTTCTCCAGCATCATATTTTGAATGCATTTACTTTCTTCCTATCAGCTTTCTTCACTGCCCAGCATTCACAGCCATACATAGAAATTGGAAACATGATGGCATAGACAATCCAAATTTTAATGTTCAGTGATATATTTTTACACTTCAAAATCTTGTCTTGTAGAGCCTAGTGAAATCTAGCTGCAATAGTAGTGAATTAACATGAGTTAAAAGAAAATACTTAGGGACATTTCTTGAGTCACAAGTCTGGCCTAACTGCCCCACTTGCTCTCCTAAACACCTGTCCTCAGTGCTGTCTCAATGTTTTGAAGTAACCACATGAACAGAAAGGTAAGAAATCATTTTCCACATAGAAGCTTCTAGAGGCACTGCTTTTCAGATAAATCTCACTGGCCCTTAGAGGTTGACCTTACTGCCTATGGAGTTAGCATATAGAATACAAATTTTAGTTAGATAAAGCACTAATGTAGGTGGTGGGTCATAATACAGTATCCACTAAAATGCAAACACCAAATGGGTAAGCAACATTTTGACTACTGAAGGCAAAAAAAAAATAAACCTGAAAGCATTAAGGTTCACAGAATAGATTAATATCTCTGATAGCAGTAGAGAATCCAAAAGTGCTTCTCACAGGAGCTTATTTTTTTAGCTTGAATCTATGGGGTTATTCACTCCTTTAGTTATTCCTACCCTTAAATCTGAAAGTTGCATTTTTAGAAGTAATATGCCACAACAACAGCTACTTTTTCTCCATTTGAACTCGTAAATGGTACACCATTTGTTGGCCAGTTCATCCACAGACCTGCAAAGGTTTTTGCCTTTTTTCTCGAGTGGGGTGGTGTTTGAGGGGTGGCACACATTTACTCACTCACTACTGGAGGTGTATGGTAGGAGCAACAGAAAAAAACACAGTGTTGTTCTACAGGACACTAAAGTCCAATCCAGGCAGAAAACCTGCTCCAACTCTTACTTGTGATTAAAGAAATGCAGAGTGAATGCTTCCCTTCTGTTTCCATTTTATAAAGTTTGGTTGTGTAATAATGGGAAAGCTGAATAAATTGAAGGTGCCACGCTGCTGCCTGCTGTCTACTCTAACAACCCAGCAGCACCAAGGGATGGTGCACAAAGGGGTCAGCTAGTTCCCTGCAATCTTCCCCTGATTAGGAGAAAAGGAGACCATGTGTCTGACTTGGAAGCCTGGAGGGTGGGAAAGCAGGAAGCCTTGGTTGGGACTTAGCCCCTTAGGACCTCTGTCACCAGGCCATGGGTCGACTTTAGCACTCTCTACAACAGTAGACAAACAATTCGTCTCCTGCTGCTATCCTTATATTTCTAAAATAAAGGCATAAACTCCCAACAGGCTCAGCACATTTAGCTGTGGATGTTGGGGGATGGGGTTGCAGTTCATCTTGAGAAGACCACAGGTTCTTTTTTCTTTTTTTTAAAGTAGACGTCTGCAGACCACTTAGATCTGGAGATTTCAAAATGCTTTACAGTATTATTTTTAAAAATATAAAACACAAGTTTGCGTTATTCGTTAAAACAGACGCTACCGCTAAAAGCAAAGCTGCCCAAACTCCCCACTCCAAAAGGGACAACCCACTTTTGGGTCGGGGAAAGCGGAGGTAAGAGCTTCCCGGCCACTGCTCTCTTGTTAACATGCCCCAGCCCCAGCCCCAGCCCCAGCCCCGCCCGAGGTCGGTCTCTCCGGAAAACCAAGGCCATTTCTGCACTAAACTGTTATAGTGCTATTATTCCAATTTCAATATCCTATGGAACCCTAGGCTTTGCAGTTTAGGGAGGGGCCCCAACGGCCTCAACTGCAAACCCCAGGATTCCATAGGATTTTTTGAAAGTGGAATAATAGCGCTGCAACAGTCTAGTGCGGACATTGCCCAAGTTGAGTGGGCCGCCCCACCTTCCCCGCTGGCAACCAAGCCTCACAACTTCCTGCCCCTTGAGAAACAGGCGGACTAGGCCTTTCGGCCAATCAACTTCCCTTTCCTTCCCAAGGATTCCCTCTTCGCCGCGGGTGCCATGGCGACCGTCACGTGACCGAGATGCTCGCGCTGATTGGTTGCGTCTCCTTAGAAAAACTCGCGTCGCTCTTTCGACGGCTTTTGTGCGCGCCGGCGAGGGCTGGTGGAGAAGGCGGGGCAGGGTAGAAGTGGCCGTTAGCGGGGTGGTTGACCTTTTCCCGCCCTTCCTTTAGAAAAACCCAAAACCTTCCCCCCCGCCATGTCTTCAGAGCGGGAAGCGGGTAGCGAGGTAAGAGCGGGAGAAGCGGCGGCGAGGCTGGGTCTGTGGAAAAACAAACGTCAAGACCGACTCTTTAAACCTCCTCGCCCGCCCGCCCGCCGTTTGTTATATAACCGGCGGGGAGCAACCCAGAGAGGTCTTGGAAGGGGAAAAAGAAGAAGGAAGTTTGCAGTGTGGTTCTGCTGTAGCCTATCTTCTTCTAAGTACAGTACATGGCTGGTGCCAGCTCGTGAGGGAAGGCCCTCGCAGAATGTGGTGGGGGGAGAAATCCAGAACGGTTCCCCAACCTTCCCGAGAAAAGGTGCCCGTTTTTCTTTTCAGAAGAGAAGGGGAGGTAGCGGCAGTGAGTCAGAAATAACAAAAGCATAAGCAAAACTTCGAAGCGGTACTCAAAAAAGCAATATGATAAATGACATGCAGTGGCTTGCCTTGAACAGGCGATGGCATGACTTCTTAATGGCCGTGAAGTTGAAAGGTGTTGTGCATGTTGTATGTTATATTAAACTAGTTCTCTTAGCAATAGTTTGAAGTCCTGCCCCTTTTTGCTGTTCCATTTCTAATAGGTCTGCCATTTCTTTTGCTCTCTGGACATTATTTTCAGTTGCACTTTGAGGTGGCTGGCAAGAGTTCAACAGGTGATGTTTTTCTCAACATGGAAGTACCTGTTTTGTCTGTTGAATTTCTGCCTGTCACAGCTGGGAACTCTGTTGTGTGATCTGTTAGGAAGTACTGTCTGGGATTGTAGTTGACATGTTCTGGGTATCATCATCTTACCTCTTCCACAATACTGTTATTTTTATAATAATCACACTTGAGCGGTTTGAGAAGCAACTAATTTCAGAAATGCAGCAGTATTGAGTACCAATACCTGGCTTCCAGTTTAGATGTGCTTTTGAAGGCCTGTGAAGATACCAGCTGTGAAAGGGGAACTATAATTGGGAGCAGGGAAAGGTCTAAAGCGCCACCTCTCTACTGCTGCTTGTCTCCTTTCAGTCATGTAATGTGTATTAGCTGTCTTATTGTGGCATGAGTTTTTAAAGGTCATAGTTCACTTCTTCAGGTCATGTCTTCTGATGTAATAGGCTTATGCCTATGAAATCTTGTGCCCAGGCAAGCCCATTAAGTCTTTAAGATAGCAATTTTTTTCTTATTCAAGATATATGTTCCCCATATAATGAAGTGAGGCAAAGTACTGTTTTACCTCACTCTGTACATGGAAGGTAAGGCTGTCCTTGGCTACTTGTCATGATAGTTATATGTTATGTTCAGTGCCAGAAGCAGTGTATTTCTCAGTGCTAGTTATTAGGAAACAAGCAGTGGTCTGCACTGTGTCCAGCTTGCAGGCCTCCCCCTGGTCAGCTGAATGACTGCTATGTGAATACAACTGGAGACCAGATACCTTTTGGCCTGGTACAGTGTTACTTTTCTTGTACTGTTACTGAATTTGACAGATTATAAATATCACCTGACTATATCTAAACTATGACATTTGAAAGCTAGCTAATTGACTGTGTTACATTGGTTACAGAGTAGCTTCAAAGATTTTCTTGTTCTTAATAAAGTGAATTCTAGTATTAGAATGAGTAGTGTTCTCTATTTTAACACATTTCAACAACGCCACAGTCATACCTGAAATAAACTATATTTGTAGACTGGTTTTGTAGATTCAGTCTTAATCTGGTCATGCTTATTAGGTATTTGGAGAAGGTGACCTTATATTGATGTAGAAGTTTTGTCTCCCAGTAAAGCTTTTGTTATGGTTTATTGAAATGAATGGGAACTAGTAGTAGTTAACTATCTCTTGTTTGTTTCTTGCATGCATTTGTTTAAGGAGAGGTAATGTAAAGCATAGTTTTACTCCAGTAGGTACGTAAATTTCATATCATAAGACTACATGTGAATGTGGCAGATGCAGATGTCAGATTGCTTAGAGCATAATGAAAGACAAGAGTTTAGACTTCAGTTTATAATACAGAAGGAAATCACTCTGCCATAGAAGAGGTAATGGTTGGAAAAACAGGAAAACCATACAACAAACTTTAGGTATTACCATATCTGACTAAAGATGGGAGTGACATCAAAGAGAGACACATGTTCACAGATTTGTTTTGCTTTATACCCTCTTGCTGCAGGTAACACTAAACCTGAAAACTGGCTTGTCAGTTACAAATGGCATTCATGGTGCCCTGATTGCTCCTGTTTTCAGAAGGATTGGCTAAACAATCCATGGATGAGCTCCTACGTAGACAGAGACTTAGCTATGACAACAGAACTTCATCATCATAGCAACAGCTCCTGATGAGATCCCCAAAAACCCACCTTAGAAGCTGGCAGCACCACCAACATGGGGATTTCCAAGATGCACACTGAAGAAGCATCCAGCCCTCTCACAGCAGCAAGGCACTTTGTGACAGGCAGCCAGAGGAGCCCCTGCAGTGTCTTCTTGTAACTGGGTGTTGCAAAGTGTTTCACTGTGGGAAGACTGCTGGATGTTTCTTCATTCATGCCCCACCCCCAGTTCCTTGGAAATCCTTATGTTGGTAGTGCTTCTTGACTTCTGCGGTCCATTTTGGTGGGCACTCTCATTGGCTGATGGGTTCAATGACGGCAGATGCGAATTCAAAAATTAACGATGTCCTAAATTTGGATTATGCCATAGTAAATGCTGAACAAGATGTAGTCCACAATCTTTGCATTCTCTCTGTTTTTGGCATATTATCTTGGGCAATAACTCTCCTCTGGTTTGTTTCTCTCACAACAAGTGGAGAAACAAACTCTGGAAGCTTTTTTCTGGTTTGCTGAGAGAAACAAAGCTGATAGAAGAAAATGGCCAAATTTTGATGACATGTTAAACGTGAATCAAAATTCCATAGCGGATTAGCTGCTCCTACTTTAAGAAGGAACATAACTGATAAGCCACAATTGCTGCTCTTCTGACTTTTGTTTTATGAATGAAGAATCTTAATTTTTTATCCTAGAAGAGTAACCATGATAACCTCACACTCAAACCATTTTGTGGTGCCCTTGTTACAAAACTCTTAAAATTGTACAGAGATTCCAATATACTTTGAGCTATGTGCTGAAAAGTAAGTCTTGATGTTAGAAAAATGTAGTAATCTGTCTATTAAGGAGATTCTAATTTCAAGCAAAACTTGTGTATCTCTTAGTAGTTTTATGAAAAGAGATACTTGTTCTTCCATTAAATGTTCACCTTTGGGTAATCAAGGTAAGATTGTTAAAATTCAGACCAATCATTTCTATGCAAATAGATGAACTGCAGAAAAAAGTTTCCTGTTGTGTTTCTTATCCATACACAACCACCAGAGGGTGTCTGGTAAACAGGTGTTTGGCTGTCTATTGAATGCTGCCTCATCCTGATGGTTTCTTACTGTGGAAAGATCCATACAGCTGACATAGATGTAGCTCACCATTAACTAGGATTAGTGTATTGAGTGTATGTACTAGCATTGCTGTGCACCTTTGTTCTTATTCACATGTGCCTTTACTCCAATTTGGTGTTACAGTTGAATGGCATTAACTCTAACATTTAGAATTCAGAAGTCAAACAAAGGTAAGTTGAAGAGAAGAGCATTCTTTGCATGAGAATGGCAAAGATGTGAGTAAATAAGGGAGTATGTGATTCAAAGCTGCTTTTCAGTCTCTTGATCAGTGACTAGTAACTGTGGACCTTTTGATATTGGTCTGTAGTTTCCATGATCCCTCGTCATTGGACGTGCTTGCTGTGGCTGCTGGGTGCTTCAATCCAACAACTTCTAAAAGACACAGTGGCTCACCTCTTTTCTTAGTCATGCTAAGTAAACAAGCTGTAAATAACTATCTGTAACTAAGCTAAGTATCATGTATTCAGTGCAAATAGCCTTTTTGTAGCAGTTAATTGTAGCAGTTAATTTTTCTTACTAATTGTTCCTAGATAAACTATGTTTAAGAATTTCAGTTTGCTAGAGCATCCAAATTCTATAGTGTTCTGTTACAGAGTTAATCTCTTTAGATTTCTTTCAGTAAAGCAGAACAAGACATCAGCTTTTCCTTCTTGTGACCATTTTGTTCACATAGATTCAGTATTTCACTTATTTTGGTTAATCTCAAAAATGCATGTAGCCAAAACCCCTTTTGTTTCTCAGGGCATCAAGTTATCAGCAGAGGTCAAACCGTTTGTCCCCAAATATGCGGCGGTAACTGTGGCATGGTCAGAACCCTCAGAAGCATGTGTCTTTCCTAGATATTATACTACATGCTACCCATATGTTCAGGATCCATCAGTGGATAAGTATGTACCCTTCTACGTCTCATTTCTTGGGGAACTGTTAACTTCTCAAAGTCTTGAATTTAGGTTCTTTTGCTATTTAGCAAGCTGTTTTTAATTGATAATAAATTGGCATGCCCATTCAATATCTTAGAACACAGCATGGACCCAACCTTCCACAAGACAGAGGATAATGCCATCATCTGTCAAATAACTGTTAGTCATCTATTAAAGCCATATGTCTAATCTTTGCATTTGTCAATAAATGTTTCATCAGCCTTGGTGGGGAGGTTGGTGTTTGAGGGGTTGAATTTTGGTTTTTTTCCCCCCTCTGTCACCTTACTGTTTTAATAATCAAATGTCAGGAGTAATTCAGAATTTTTATTTTTTTGCACGTTTAAATACCCATAGTTGTGCAGTATGTGGGCTTCTTCTCAGAGGAAGAATGGGATTTTATTTCTAATGAGGATGAGTAGAATATTGACTTCCCAAATGAATTATGTCAACTATGGAAAGAGTCTCCAAGAAGTGGAAGAAAGAACTGGGGTGTGATTGATTATAATAATGTTGAACTTTATGGTGGGCAGTGGATGTTTGTCTATTTGTAAATGGGATTTGTTCTTTTTGTAAAAGTCCCAGCCCCACCATAGGTTCTGTAACTTGTATTCCTAGTAGGCATATCTTCGTGTTCTGTAGTTGTTTTATTAATACTTTGCTATTCTGTCAGAGTTATCTCAAGCTATAAGAGTGTTTGGTTTGGAATTAAGTATGTGCTGAGCATGATGCTCTGAACTGTATGTGAATAAACTGCTACTTGTAGACGGCACCATTCTATGTGCTGTTATATCATATCAACAATGATACAACTTTGATGGAGGGGAGCTGGTAACACTGGTAGTAAAAATGCTTCCAGAGAGAAGTTCTGTTGTATTCATCCTTTTTCTTTTGAAAAGGTATAGTTTACCATTTATCATCAAAGGCAAAATCCTACTTTTTAAAGTCATCTTGAAAGGAAAACAGAGATCTTCAGTCCTTGTACTACTTTATTTGTAACAGAATTGCCACTTAAATCCCTGCCACCTAAAAAAGTCTGGCACCTCAGCATTTTATGATGCGAAATTCTGTGTTGGATCAGCATTTGAATACTAGCATTATGAAGTAGAAGTGTTTTTCAGCCCTGGTGTATTTGTGGTAAATTTAAGGTTTCATTTCTCTTTTGATCTCTTTTCTTTATTTTCTTAATAGTTATTGCTTGGCAATAAAAAAAAAATTCACATCCTTGATTTCATGCATGCCCTTTTGGTTTAGTTGGATTTAGGCCCCATATTTTGAACAGTCACTTTACGATTTACATGCTTAGCCAGATACACCAATTGACTTGTTAAGAGTTGCTTAAAGCTTAAATTATAGTTTGCTTTTAACTTGTGATCTGTTTCTTGAGAATGCTTTGTTTCTTACGTTACTCATAACATTTGAAACAAAAAGCTAAAACAAACCACTCAGATTCTCATACTCAATAGAAACATTTTCAAGCAAGCTTTTTTTGCAGGGAGGTTCTTGTGGGGAGAAAGGAGCATTGCCATGTTTGAATGTATTGTCCAAGTAAACAATAATGTATTTATTTTAGACACCAGATCTATACTCAAGATGTGCCCTGGAATTCTACATCTTCTCTTCCCCATTATGTATCTCAAAATGTTGTGGGATGTAGTTCAGTTGGGGAATACACCAGTTCTCCTTATACACCTGAGGCCACACCAAATTTATATACAGTTACCAACTTCCAGTGTGAGAACAACAGCACCAGGGTCCTCAGCTCTTCCCAACAAGACAGAAACTATGCCAAACAAAATTCTGTCATCAGAAAAGAGGCTGTATATCATCCTAGGGTAAGTAATTGCTTTAATGATAATGTTGATCTTTTTGTGCCTATCCTTTTAGCAACAGAATCTGGTTTGAAATATTAGCAGGCTAGTTCAGAGTATTCCACTTCCAGAACATAGGATATTCTTTTTCAACCTTTAGTTCTCCAGGATCAGTTATTCCATATTTTGTTGGTCCCTGCCATCCCATGTGGTTACTAGAGGCATGTTTAGAACAATCCAAGCTGTGCACCAAGTATATCTAGCTTCTGTGGCCTTTTATGTAGACGGATAGGATGACTCTGTGGTCTTAAGCTAAATATAGCTAATATTAAGCTGATGCTGTAAAGCTGAAATGGCATTTCATTAACACAATTCTGTGAAATATTCATAACCTGGTTTTGTGCCCACCATGAATACCTTTAGGGTTCAGATCTGTCTTCTTGGACAGTTGTAGGAATCATAGGTCTAATGTGCTTCAAAACCTACTTCTGAAGCCTTGTCCTTACCAAAATGGTCAGTTATATGCTGGGCCCTTGTGTCAGAGAGCACAGTAACATGTCATCTTGAACAAGGCCAGAGGAGAACCCAGATCTTATCAGAGGTAGGCAATAGCTTGACCACACCACATTTGACTAAAAGAGCTCATCGAAAATTACCCAGAGGATTCTGGGCATTTATACTGGTGATTTGGATTATTCTGAATTTTCTTGTTACTGCTGTTAGAACTTTGAAAGATACAAAAAAATTCCCACATGTAAGAAATATTCTTTTTGCATTTGCAGAACCATCAGCTGTTAAAAATGTAATTGTCAACTGAAATTATAGTATGATGGACTTTAATACAACACATATTTGACTAAACAGTAAACAGTTCAGGTAGATACTCAGAAAAAGAGTTATTTTCTTTGTTACTTTTTGCAGAGACAACCCAAAGATCTTGAACCCAAATTGGAAAGTAAAAGATTTGATGGAAGTGATTGTTCTAACAGGTCAACAGAGAGTTCATCTTACACTGCTCTGCATGGTAGAAATCCTATTAAATCAGGTATATTAAAATTATTGTTTATTTGATATTCTGCAGGTGATTTAAGCAGACTTTTGCAGTCACAAAAAAGGTAGAGTATGTAGTCTGATAATTTTGAGATAATGTGTGTAGTTAGATTACTCTTTGAATCATTGTTTTGAGTGCCTCTATAATTGACTGGAAAAGTGGACTTCTTCTGTTAGAAACAGCTCATAACTGCTTGCTTTGATTTCATTAGAGGGTTTGTTTACATGAAGTGGTTATGCACTATTTGTGTTTATTTTTAAGCATTCTGAAAAATCTGTATTTAAAGTACATTTGCTGACTACACTAAGAAGATGTTTTTAAGTGTCCTCAGAGATGAAGCTGAAAAATACCTTGAAATCATAGCTTTAAAAGGGCATGGGTATATATTTCACTATCTAGACAGACTTTAAAAAGCAAGGGGGAAAGCTGAAAAGAAACCAATGAGTGTAGATCATATACCATCAACATGTAATATTGACCTTTGAGGTAGGGATAGGAAAGAGAATGGAATTGGAGCAGAAGTGGGATAAAATGAAGTGACCGAAACCTTGAACAAAAGCATTCTGTTGTGCAGCATTTTTTGTACACATCCCTACCTGTGTCCATTAGTCATCCCAAATAATAAAACATTTTGCAGATCACAGAGAAGGTGTCTTAATTTGAACAAATTCATTTTTTCAGATAGGCCAATTAAAGCAGTGAGTGGGAAATTCAAACAATTTCAGAACAATGAGTGTCTTCCAGAACCTGCCTTTGAAGTTACTCTCTCAGATTTCCCAAAATTGCAAAGTGGGAGATGTAGTAATCTGCTGGATCTTCAGAAACATGCATGGGAACCTTTGGGTTCAGCTGAAGGAGATAAACTGTCTCAGAAACCTTCAGAGAAATCAGAAGTTTCAGCTTTGGTGACTAAAGAGGTTAGTACTTGATGACCTTTGGAATACTGAGCAGTGTTATGTTTGTATAAAATTCATGTTCTGATCAGTGTGGTAGCATGATCTGTGTGCATGCATGAACCCTCAAGTAATTTCTAATTTACAGTGACTCTAAGGTGCATCTGTCATGGACTTTTCTTGGCAAAGCTTGTTGAGAGGGGGTTTGCCAATGTCTTCCTGTGAAGCTGGGGAATGTCACTTGCCCAAGGTCACCGAGGGGGCTTCCATGACTGAGTAGGGGTTTGAACCCTCATCTCCAGAGTCCTAATCCAACACTAAAACCACTGTACCATGGCTGGCTCTCAGTACTGTGTGTAGCACTAGAAAAATACTTAAGATTAATCAGTTTATTTCGCCTGTTGTATCAGATTCTGTCCCATGTTAGATCAAGTATGTAACAATTTCTGGCTATTCATTCAGATTTTTCCTGAGATTATTTACCCCAGTAGTTTTTTTTTTATTTTCTTACATTAGAGTGAAACTTTTGCATCATTTTGAAGATAAATTTTATTTATAATAATAACAGATTAATGTTTTGGCGGCAGCTTTTTAAATTTTTGTAAGGCTCCTTGAATCCCATTTGGGAGTAAGACAGGTTATAAATTCCATCAGTCAATAAATGATAAATCTTGTATGATACAAGATTATTCTTATATCTACTTATATTGTAGGTATAGAGGCAAAAATAGAAATCAATAGGAAATAACTTTAAGGTAGGTAAGATTAAATAAACGGATAATAAAAATAACTTAATTTTCTTATTTTAACCTTTATCTTTTTGGCATGGTGATGTAATTTTTGTGTGGGGCAACTTCTTGATATTTTCCCAGTGATTGTTGTAGTTGTCAGGGTGTTCAGAGGGTGAGTGCGGTGTGTGGCCAAGGAAAGGTTTTTCTAAGTAGATGGAGAGGTGAGGTAAGGTGACCTTCAGAGCATAGCTGCAAGGGATTGTTTTGGCCAGCCTGCCTCGCAAGGTCTTACCTCATCAGAGAGGATCCAACATGAGGAGGTTGTTTGCTATTGAATCACCCCATATGTACCTGGGTGCATTGGATCACCCCATTTGATCACCCCATATGTACCTGGGTGTGGTTAAGCCCTTAAAAAGGCTTAGGTGTAATACTGTAACTTGCCGTAAGTTATTCTGCCTTTGGTCATACTGCTGTAAGTTATTTTTTGTGCTGCCTCTGGCCATGCTGTATGTCTGTCTTCTGTGCTGCTATTTTGTGCCTGAATGTTTTTTGCTTCTAGGCTTGCTGCCAGAAGCCCTAATGCTTATCTAGTGCTGAATTGAATAAACAGCATTGGCAGCTGATGGCAGTTGGGCGCTGCTTCCTTATCTGTACTCTGCACATACTCTGAGGCACATACCTCACATTACCCTGACAATAGTTGCATCATAGTGAGATCAGTGCATCTCTGTATTCTGTCATGTATAATTATTACTCGTTTACTTATTGCTTATGTCAGCTTAATTTTTGATGGATAGGATGGTGTATATAAATTGTCATGTTTTGTACTAAACACTGCAGTATTCATTCTAGGATGAAGAACCTCTGAAAAAGAATTTCCCCACAAGACCTTTAAGTTTTTCACCTGATCCTAGAGGTAAGTGCTATCTGTTGTAGTAGATCTTGGGTTACAGTTTATGCTTCACCCTATCCATTTAGGGTTTAAAGTGTTGGTTTGTGCTCTAGTCTTCATTTTAATGATATGCATGTTTGATTTATTTTGTTTGTTTAAAATATTTATTACCTCTCAGCCTCCCAAAGCAATACGGAACAGATAAAACAGTTCAGAACAATATTTAAAACCCAGTTCTATAGAAGACAAAATTAAATAGCCCCTAAATCCAATTTTAATTTAGGAACAAAAGATCATACAAAACACTGCAGTCATAGCTGTCTGCCAGAACTTTGTAAGAGATGAAGCTGTCCAGAATTCCCTTGAGAAATAATTCCACGGCTGAGTTTGCTACAGAGAAAGCCCTGTCTTGTGTACTCACCAACTTAGCCTCTTCACTTTAAAAGTGCAGAGAACAGTCATTCTTCTTACTTGATGAACAATAAATCCCTTTTGGTGTTAGAGTGATTTGTTGGAAGTAGTATAAATATGTCCTTGGTTGTTGGTGATCTGTTTCTCATACACATCTTGATATCCCATGTCTCGTTTCCAGAATTCAGTACATAAGACGGTGGAGCAAGGCCAGTTTTTAGTCACTGAGATGCTTGGGACTTACTGTGTTGTGTACCTTCATGTCACTTCTGACTTACAGTGACCCTAAAGTGAACCTATCATGGGGTTTTTGTGACAGAATTTCCTCAGAGGAGGGTTGCCCTTGCCTTCTTCTGAGGCTGAGAGTATGTGACTCACCCAGTGCGTTTCCATGGCCAAGAAGGGATTCAAACCCTGGTCTTTGTGTATCATAATCTAACACTCAAACCACTATACCACACTGGGTCTCAGATATTGTATACCCCAGTGGTTTTTCAAACTTTGGTCGTCCACCCCTTTTGGACTTCATCTTCCAGAAGCCCAAGCCAGCGTGAAGATACATTAGATTTAATAGTTGAGCGTTTTCATAAAATCTAAGTTATGTGTTCTGTCAATTATCAGTTCCTCAGGTATGTCTAGGTTTTTTTACTGAGACAGCCATTTCATGTGCCACTGTGATGCTACAAAGTCCGAAGAGAGTTGTTTCAACTCCAGATGCAGTTTCTACCATGAACTCTTATGGAAGTAAAGGAAAGCAAGGTGTTCCTGAAGATTGTAAGGTAGGAAGGTTGTCTTCGAAGTCATTTTAAGACTGTTGTCTTACTGTTGTTTTTTGGAATAACAGTTAATCCCTCAATTTTGCACTCAATTCTCAAATGACATAATGCCCCCCCTCAAAATAACTGTAGGGAGTAGATGGCAGATTTTAAAGATAGAAAGAACCAACATGAGGGTGGTGCTTTAATCTTGGATAAGAAACCTATTTTCTTAAGCTCATTTATTTGTTTTCTCTCTCGCCATGATACCTTTCTTGTTCTGCTTTCTTCAGTCTGCTTTCTTCTTCTTCATCTTTTTCCTCTTTGTTAGTTTTTCTCTGGAGAAACTTTCTTACTGCTTTTCTCCCTTTTATCTTCTGTGCATAATGAATTCTTGAATTCTTGCCCTTGTTAACGTTCTTTTATTCTTTTGCCCTAGACTGAGCTGGGACTTTGGACTGCTGAGGTCCTCAGAGGTTTTGTTGCAGCCCTCCTACTCTTTGGCATATCAAGCCCCCAATTAAAAAAAAACAAACAGAGCCAACTGGAAAGATTCAGCTGCTTTTTTGCAACTGCCATGCACCTTTTGGCATCCCAGCCCCACCCCATTAAAAAATGAAGAGACAGCCCACTGCTGCTCCTAGGGGCCTCCAGGACTAGTGGATTAAGTTCAAGCATTCACCAGCCCCAAAATAAACAAAATGAAGCCAGAAGTCACAATCTCCAGTTGTGACTTTTCACCCAATTTTGTGCCTTAAAAACCTCTCTGTATAGGCTAGCTTGTATAGCATTATTGATGCTTGCCCTCTCTCCATATGTTCAGCTGTCCTAGATATGCTACAATCTTTTATTTGTATTGTTCTTTTCTGTTCTATACTGTAAACCTCTTACCTCCTCGTACTATATAGCTTTGATATAAACGTCATTTTTGGTTCTAGCTTGGAAACATTTTTCTCTTGTTTACCTGAGCATTTATGAACATTTTGTTTTATTCAGTGTCTTAGCTGAGTCTCCTTTTCTGTTTGGAGTGATTTCTTGCTTGCTAAAATGCTATCTCTTCACCAATCATTTTGGTGAAGGTTGGCTTAATACCTTTAGGGTTTGACTGATGTGTGCTTGCTGATGTTCTTTTCTGTTTCTGTTAAAGGTAATCTTCATTGTTCCCTCTCTCAACTGGGGTTTTCTCTTCTCAGACTTCCTTCTCTTAGGCCCATTATTTGTGGTGTAAACATTGTCATATTTATGTGATAACCTACAGGCTCTTCTTTTTACTTTTCTTCTGCCTTTATTATTTGTGTCTATTTGTCTCGTACCTCTGTTTATTTTGCTGCTATTTCTGATTGAATGGCTTTTTTTTGGTTATCTCGGATTTATCTGGAAGTGAGCTGTTGGCCTGTACTTCTGGGTCTGTGTCTTTCCCCCGTTCTCTCAGTTGTGTCCTCTGTTTAGCTTCTGTTTTTCCTTCTTCCTGGTACATAATTGTGATATGGTCTCCTCCTTATTTATTCGCTACTGCAAAAATGCAGAATTCCCAGGATGGCTGAATGTTATTAAAAATGATCTTCCCCTGTCTCTCAACTAAAACATTTCCATTTCTCCATTCTCATTTCACAATAATAATTCTCTCCCTTTTGATTGTCTCTTCTCCATTCCTACCCTTGCTGTCCATTAGTTTCTTGACTTTGTTCTGGCAACATTCCTCTTTCCATTTTCTATTTCCTTTTCAGATTAATTGATTACTTTGGCCAGGATCCAGCAGTATACATCTGCTGATAGATGAAGCTCTATCAGCAATCCAGGAGGAGACAGTTCTGCTTCACAAGCTCTCAGTGGAACTCTGTTCTTCTCTGTCTCCTGCTGTCCCATGATCATCTGAAGCTTTGGCTCTGGAGTTACTTTTGTGTAATTGTACTTTACTTTACTTTATTATTATAATGCTTTAGCCATAGGCCGTTTGCATACATGTCACCAGAATCTGTGATAAAAGTACAAATAAAGCATTAAAATATTACAGTAGATCATACATTAAAAGCATATGAAATACAGTAGGTGACTAGTACAGTAAAATATGGACATATAGAGTTATAAAATATATAAGATACAAAAACTATATAATCATAAAATATATTAGGGTGAACATTAGTGCTAAGATTAGTAAAATCAATAAAAATCAATAAAAATTATCCCGAGCACAGTTAGAGTGGTTGATGTCCTGTCTGTCCAAATGGACACCATAATCGAAAAAATAATTGCAGAGTTTCTCTTTTGAGTTCAGGGTAGGTAAATTGTCATCGAGGGTAGGGTACAGTTTCACTAGTCTATCGTAACCTGCACTCCAGGTTTTACAATATGTTAACTGTTCAAGACAAAGCTTGGGGAAGACTCTGACACAGGAATCTTTTATAGTTCTCCAGTAATTAAACAAAATAAAATGAACACGCGATTTGATCGGGGGCAGACCAACCTCAGCTCGGACCAGTGCCGCAGGGCTGCCGGGTGGGAGTCTTAATAATTTTTTAAGAAAAGCATTTTGGATGGTTTCCAGTTTGGCTAACAAGGAACTATCCCATCCCCAAACTGCAGTGCCATACAGAATCTGGGCTATGACTTTACTCTGGAAAATTTTGAGGGCTGGGACAATCTGATGACCCCCTGTGGTATTATAGAATCTAAGGATTGCTCCAGTGGGTCTCGGAGCAGATGCTCTAATAGCTTCAATGTGGGGTAAAATAAAGTAAAGTAAAGTAAAAGTAATTGTACTGTACTGATGGTGTTCAGGGATTGAGCTGGGTTAGGGGAGTCACATTGTTCTGGATCCTTTGGCAGAACATCTTCTGTCATCAGATGTGCGCTGTTGGGTCCTGGCCCTTTTTCTTTAAGATCTCTTTGCTTTCTGTTTTCTTTTTAGATCATTTCTCTCTCCATTAGTTGTTTCATTATCTTTATTGTTACTTTCTTACCATAGCAGATGTAACCCAGCTGTGTTTCACCTTTCTTTTGCTGCTCCTTTTCTTTGAAACCTCTTGCTTCTTGACATCTGTATTTCTTCCTTACAATTATTTGGACAACATTTAGAAACAAGCCATAAACATTAATCTCTACCTCCTCCTTTGCTCGATCTGTGTATCCTTTCCTTTTTCTGATGGCCTTGTGTTTCTTAGCTCTCTAGCTAGGAACAGTACATGCAAGTTTTGTAATTTGCTTTTTGAACAACTTTACTTTTAATTTTTTTAAAAAATAGTAAATTTAAGCAGTGTTCCTAAATGAGTATTAAGAGTGTGTGTGTGCGTGCATAAAACCAGTTTGAACATAGTGGCCAATTTTGTAACATTTGTGTGGCATAGTTGATTTATTTTGACTATAAAATGTGAAAGACAGTACTATCTGTATCTTTTGAGGTGTTTGCTACATCAGTGTGTTTTGAAGTCAGATAAACTGCTATCACTGAAACATAAGTCTCTTTCACGCTGCATAATTATAGCACTTTCATACCATTGTAACTGCCTTGACTGCATCCTGTAGAACCCTGGAATTTGTATTTTCACAAGGCAGAAGAGTAGTAGGTGGGCAAGGTGTTGGCCCTTAAGGCCGTTTTTGTGGCTGGCTGGGTCCTAAGGAGTAAAAAAAAAAAGATATTTTCAGAAAAGGCCAAAATGACCTCTAGGAGGTGCAGAGAGCATCTCCACATATTTGGTGCCCCCTAGACTCTCACAGAAGAGAGAGTCTGAATGAAATTTTGCAAAAACACTTTTTTTTTGCTTCAAAATGTCCCAAAATGCCTTCTAGGGTCCAGGAAGGCCCCAGAACATGCCACCTTGTCCCATAGATGGTGTTTGGAGGCATTTTTTTCTTTTGTGGGAATAGATGTGGCTTTCCAAGGTCTCCTAGAGGGCTGTCACAGCACCCTAGTCTTCCACAGTTGCCACCCCTGCACTAGAGGCTCACCTTAGAGCTACAGATTCCAGGAGCCTTTAAGATGGGTCTGTGGCAGTTGCGGAGGTGAGGAAGTGACCATATTTACAGATAATTTTTTTTCTTTCTGTGCCTGCATCTTAATTCCTTCATGACTCTGATGTTTCCTTTTTTTAATGTCCAAATGGAATCAAGCTGGATGTTACACAAATACAGTTCCTACCATTCCTCCTCATTGGCTATGTTGACAAGGGCTGCTGGGATTTACAGTCCAACAGCATCTGGAGGGCTGCTCTATTCCAATATTCAGAATGCTGAAAGTGTTCTAAGTGGAATCATATTCTCTTTCACAATGTTAGTTGTGCTTGTGTACATTATTTACCTCAATCTGTGAAAGCATCCCACCGTGGCACTGTCTTTCTATAGTGGTGGGATTGTGTGCTCCTTTGAGGCAAGATGCTATGCAGATGGTCATGTTGGTCCTTACAGAATCCCCCACATCAAATAGGCATTTTTTGAGGAGCCAGACATATACCAAACAGCTACTGGGCAACAGCAGTAGTGTGGGGTGACACACAGAAGATCTCTTAGAGACAAAGACAGTAGCACTTTAACTCTTACTAGTACTGCACAGAAAGAGGCACTGGTAAACTACTTTCATCGATTTTTTTTAAATCATGAAAACATTATGATGTAAGAATATAAAATAGGAGATTGGGCTGGAAGATGAGACTCCCACAGCGGAGGACATTCAACCAGGTACTGGGAAAGAGTAGAGGGCAAGTGGAGGTAACAGTGTGTCTAATGGACTCGGGCTAGAGGAGAATGTTCAGTTGATGATATGCTCAGATGTGAAAGAAATGTTGAGTTGCACAATGCATGTAATAAGAGCATGGGCTGTGAGAAGCATAAATTCAGAATGTAAGTAATATAAAACAATAAATGAAACGTATAAACTTTGCAACACTTGTAGGGAGCAAGCTATTCAGTCTAATCATCAGGGATCAGAACTTTGTATCAAAACCAGGGACATTGTCAGGAAAGAATGCAGAATGGCGCTGGCTGAGATTCTGCACCATTGTCAACAACTACTCGTTCCCAAGCCTACTTTGGCAGCCTGGCAGCACTTCAGCCAAAACACTTTTGAGACATTGGAAATCAGGGCATAGGAAGATTATACCCACAGTGCATTCCCAGTCCCAGGATGCATCAAGAACAGGCAACTGGAGACAACTCTTGGATCCTGCTGCAGCTGCTTGTCCCAAGGCAACTCACAGCTAGGAGCATGCTGCATACATCATTTCCCAGCAACTCAGTCTCCAGTGCCTCATTAACACTTTGATCAAGGCACTACCAGGCTGTCAAGGTAGGTTTATGTGATCATGTTCAGGCATTAATGGCCAAAAACATGAATTTCCAGCAGTCCAGCTTGCAACATGGTAGCTGCTGAATGGGATAGCAGCCATTAAAAAAGCAAGGTCTCATTGGATGATAGATGAAACTCTTCAAATGGTTAAGGACAGACCAGAAATAAAAGTAAAGGATGACAGAAATATGATTGGAAACCTGGGCACAGGTGTTCAGTGATTTGTGCTTAGGGACAGAGAGAACTGATAGAGTAATCAGTGTGAAGATCCAAGAAATCAAAGGGAAATTCAAACCAAGAGTGAGGATGCTATGTGACCATCAAGGAAGCGCACTCATGTGATCAAGGAAAAATATAAAGAGATAATTAAAGCAATACACTGAAGAATTATATAAAGGAGATGAAAAGATGATAGTTCCATTCTGGGAAAAACCTTTTGGTGATGAATTCAGTTTTGGGAAGAGAAATGAAAGCTACTCTCACAGCGCTTGGGAGAAGTAAATCACCAGAAACAGATTGGCATACTATTTGAAACTACAGAGAAAGAATCAGTGAAAACTCTGACCAAAATCCACCAAAAAATATATGAAAAATGGCTTCCTGTTTCTGGTTACAAGTACAGATGGCATGATTAAATAGGCTGCCATTGAATCTGTCTTCCAATGGTGGGCCCTTTGATAGAAGGGGTCCTTCTATAGAGCAGAGGTTTCCTGATTTATGGGAGACCGTTCTTGGATATATCGCCAGATAACAGCTTGCCTGAGCAGTTACTCAACAACAGAGTGGCACCTGCAGTTGTGAGATGATTCAAGACAATAGTCATGGTTGGAAAGCTGAGGGAAAGCTTTTCTCACTTATTAATGGACATTGCATATGTGCCAGGATCTCTTATATTGAAGAAAGTTAATTTAAAGAAGATACAAACAAGAAATAAGCTAGTGACATATACAGTAGGCTTGTGTTTACCTTCCTGGTTTTGAGATTTAAAGAGACAGTATGTAATTTCTTTCTCTGTTGGAATGATGGAATGAAACCAACTTTATATTTAAAAAATGGATGTTAAAATGTTGTTAAAATGAAACGTCTCTTTGATTGACTTTGATTAATAAGCTACCATGGATTTTTATAATTTGAATTTTGACTAGTAACTGAGTTTTAGAAGTAGCTGATTGAGATATTAATTTATGAGAAATAGTTCCAGATGCCATCTACTGGAAAATGTTGCAATTGACTGAGGAAAGACTAATCTTTTTATCTAACATTATTCTACTTTAATAAGCACTGTAAGTTAGTGTTTTTTGAACTGATTTTTGTGCTTTGGCTTATGGAGTAAAATGGATTCTCAGTTTGAACAAGAGGAAAGATCTGCATACTTTCCAGACTTTTTGAAGGAATTTAGGGATCTTCAATATGAAGAACTGAAGAAGCTTGGGGACTGAAAATAATTTTTACAAACCTTCTGGAATTGGACTCTTGTGATCCCACTTGAAGTTTTTAACTTGAAAAAGAAAATAGAGAAATTATTTGGCCCTGGATGGATGTATTCCTGATTCATTTCTCAAAAATTTTATTGAGGGAGGACAGAGAGGCATACAGAAAGCTGATAAAAGATTTGAAGCTGTTTGATCTAGAAGCGTTGATCTAGAAGAGATTCAACAAAAATATGAAGTAGAAATAAAGAACTTTCTGGAGTTGACAAGAATGACAGAAGGCACCTCTGCTGGACAGCATTGAGGGAAAAAACAGAAATTCATATTCATACTAGCATGTATATCTGGCATTGCCTGGGATTTTATTTCTCATAGGTAATACTTGTTAAAAAGACTTGAGATCCTGTGCCTCTGATTCCCCAAACTTTGTTGTCCAGTAGCTGTAACTTTTCCCCATATTCCCCAATCCAATCTGTATTTACTTATTAACAGAGACAAGTTGGGTTCCTGAGGGAATACGCTGTCCTCCTCCTTGCTGCTAGGCCTTGTCTGCATAGCAACCAGCCAGGCGCAAGGGCTCTCTGGCTGAAAATTCTAAAGGCCCCTCCCTAAACTGCAAACCTCAGGATTCCGTAGAGTCTTCTTAGGCAGCCAATCATACAAGGTCTTCACCTGACACAGACAAAAAACTTTGACTTGTATATATTAGATGAGGGGAACATCTGGAAGTTGGCTCAGAGCAAAGAAATGGAAAATTGTTATAAGAAAGAACATGGTGAGATAATAAGTATTTTGTTAAATTTATAAGTATGGGGAAGGTCTTTTTTTGTTAAATGGTATTGATTGGGAATTGCGGCATGGATAATGATTTATTTGATGTCTAGAGATTTAAGTTGAAAAGACTGGGTTATAGTGTGTGATGATATAGTTGTAAGATTGTTAAAATTTACAGAGAAAATGAAGAAAAAAGAATAGATGAACATTATGAATTGATAAGATATCTGGAGATGACATTTGTAAGAAGAAATGTTTTTTTTAATGAGTCTTTAATATTTGGTGATTTTCTGTCTTTTAAAGAGAAAGGTAAAGAGTAAAGGATATGTATGAGAAATCTTTGCATTAATTTAGAATAAATATTACTATGTAGTAACTACTAGTATGGGGTAAAACTAATGTGATGAATGCTGAATATATCATTAGTTGGAAATCTTTTTATTTTATATATTTTAGATTAGGTTTTTCCCCCCTTTGTTTCTCTTTTAATTTTTTAATATGCTTTCTATTTGATGTAGTTTGTAGATTAGAATGTGTTGTGTTGTTGTCATTATTCTTTTTATTGCCTGCTTTTTGTTATGATTATGTTTCTTGTTATATAAAAAATACTGCAAAAAAGATACAGAAAACAAAACAATGATCCATAGAAAGGAAATACACATTCCAGTCCTCAAGAAAGGGAACATCAGCTTTTCAGTAACCATCAGCCAGCACATTGTATTCCATGCAAGCAAAATTTACTGATATGTTCATAATTTAACGATGAAGGCTATGCATACATGGAGTGAGAAATGCTAGAAGTCCATGCAGGGTTCAGAAAAGGAGAGACACTAGGGGTTGTGTTGTAAATATATGCCAGAGAATTTCAAAAGAAGATCACCCTGTGCTTTGTTAATTATAGCAGAGCCTTTGATTGTACAAATCATGAAAAACCATGAATTGCTTTGGAAGAAATAAATGTGTCACTGCATAACCTATACAAGGGACCAGTGTAAGCTCAGAATGTGGAAAAATAGAATGGTATTCAGCGGACAAGGAGACCAGAGGAGGGTGCGTTTTATTACCTTATCTAATTAAATTTTGTGCAAAACATGGCATATGGAAAGCTGAAGTAGACCTTGAGGAAGGAGACATGAAAACTAGAGGAAGGAACATCAGCAACTTAAGATATGCGGATGACACCATACTATCAACAGAACATAGCAAAGGCTTAGAATGTCTGTTGAGGAAAGGCAAAATGCAAAAGCAAGATGACATCTGAGCATGTAATAAGCAAGTACATTTGGCCCTATACTTTCATGGGGGTTGGGGGCATAGAATTCCTGTGAAAATGGAAAAACTGAATATTGTAAGCCCCCCAAACCATATTTAACACATGCGAAAAGGTACTTGTACTGGCAAGGTGGCTAGGCCCCGTAACATGTGCATTCTGTCCCTCTTTTGCATGGGTGGGAGGTAGAGAAGGGATGGGGGAGTGGGAGAAACAGGACACCATCTTAGTCTGTTCCCCTTTCTGATTGAGCAAGTGGCCAAATATGTGCATTTTCTTCCTACCTAAGCAAGTGTGTGTACCCCCTGTTCCCATCCCACTCCTCCCTGTGTGAGTGAGCGAACATGCAGATGACCTGTCCCATCTCCTTCCCCTTCCCACTTAGTGACACAATCTGCAACTAATCAAATCTGCAAGTGCTTAATCTGCAAATGTGGAAAGCTGACTGTAGTGACTGCAGCTGATTTGTATAACTCTAAAGTGAATGACAAAGACAAGATAGTCAGTGAGTTTCTCTACTTTGGTTCGGTCATAAATAAGAATGGAAACTACAGTCAAGAAATCAGAATAGGACTTGAGAAAGGCAACTATGAAAGAACTAGATAAGATTCTTAAGTGTATAATTGAAAATATATTATTGAAAATTGAAGCCAGGATTTATCATACTGTAGCTTTTCTGACTTCTGTGTATGATTGTGAAAGCTAGACAAAGAAGCTTACAGGAAGAGAATCAATTTATCTAAAATGTGGTGCTGGAGGAGAGTTCTGTGGGCGTGGTAAACTGCAAAAATAACCCATAAATTTGTCTGAGAAGAAATCATGCCTGAACTCTCCTTAGAAACCAAAATGATCAAACTGATGCTCTTACTTTGGCTGTTTCATGAAACAACATGACTCATTAGAAAATACAATAATGCTATACGCTACAATAATAGTGAGTGACAGTAGGCGAAGAGGAAGGCTATATTACAAGTGGATAGACTCAGTCAGGGAGCCACATCCCTGGGCTGCATGATCATAGCAGGGCTGCTTGTGACAGGATGTCCTGGAGATCTCTCATTCATAGGGTTGCCAGAAGTCAAAATCAGCTTGATGGAAATTAGCTATAGCGTGAGCACACACATCAGCCAAGAGTGTGTTCATATATCAGGTCAGGGAAAGTGCCTATTGTTTGTCAAGTAGGTCCCCTCCTGGTCAGTTTCCATATGATACACTAGCACTCCTCTTGCATTGTAGAATATCACCTCAAGAGGTACTGGTTTGGTATTGTGAAATAAGGAGCTGCAGGACATTTGGACAAAAGGCTATAAGATATTGGGAGCTGCCTTGTTATTCTCTAATTCTACAATAGAAGCATTAAATAAAAGGCTGCTTTTATTCTATCTTTTTATTCTATCTTTGGAAAGATCAACCTTGTTTTCAGATGGAAGCCTTTTATTACTTTGGAAGATTGAACTTAACTGTTTTAATACTGTATTAAGAATATTTTTATCCATTTTTCAACAGCCAGAAACAAAAGAGAATGCTAGTGATGGTGAACTTGAAGAAACAGCAGGGAAGAAAAAGAAGAAAAAGAGGAATAAAAAAAAAGCCAAACCAAGTAGTGAAACAGAGAACTCTTCCAACAAGAGCATCATATATCAAGAACCTCCAAGAATTGAGGTATAGATTTTGATTTTCCTGGTGATATCAAGGAATTGCAGACCAATTTGGAGTTTGTACAAATTCAGAAATAACTATTGCACAGGATAGGACACAATTTCTGATTTGATATTAAGGAAAGATTAATTTGACAAACGTTGAGTAAGCTGTAATGAAAAGGTCCAGCTTGACTGTATTGCATATAGCAGTTCGCATGAAGTAATGCGATTCAAAATAGTGTAAGATAAATAAAAAAACTGAGGTGTAGTAATGTGACCTATAAATCTTGGCACGATTGTCCTTGTTTGACTAGATCGTATATAAGAGCAGATACCTCTTGTTTGTTCTGTTTGCTGTCTACTATAGTGCCATATATAATGGTAACACTCTATTAATGATCAGAATTCATAGCATTCATTTGAGTGCCATTGTAACAGGTACCCTTAAATGGAATCACACTAGCTCTTTCAAACTGTTGAATCAAGTACTGAAATCTATACTGTTTGCTTTCTCACCTTTTATATCATTAATTTGGATTAGTAGTACTCTCATAAATGGTTATAAATAGTCAGAAAGCCTAGCCTACAGGAAGGTTTAGCTTTTAATTCTGAATGTATATTCAAATCTCATTTTTCAAAAAAATTACTTTCTCGTAGACTTTTTTTTGCAGAGACTAATTTTCAACAAAAACATAAGCACTTTACAACATGTTCTCCTTTCAAATTGATTTGTGATTACTGTGCACAAGCTAGCCCAAAATCACCTTTTTAATTTACTTAAATGTTTTTTATTTCAGGGATAGATATTATGCATATTTTTAGAGACCCATCAAAATAAGGGGATTTGAATGCTTAACTTTGGCTGGATTATGCCCTCAGATTGCTAAATCGGAATGTTTATCTTAATTATTGCTCCATAAAATTCTGGCTTGGAGTGTGCAAAGTACTTCCATGTGCATATACTGTTATAGTGTAATCCTTACAGTAGTCTTGGTAGGGTAGGTTAATACAAAAACTGCTATGTTGCAGAAGCGAAGAAGATTATGAGAAAGGCTTGCCTAAGTCTATTGCGTGACCGAATTGAATTTCAAACCTGAGATTTCTATTTTGTTGCTCAGAATATTTCCTCTTATGGTATATCAGCTCCAAATTTATTTTCTGTGTGCTCTGTATTTGCATTCTAACAGCTTTTTTGTCAATAGAAGGCTGGGGAAAGGATCAGAATTCTAGAATAAGGTGAACAGAAATCCTAGAACACTAAATAATCCCATGATGATGGAGGTGGGAAACCTCTTTTAGGGGATGTGTGTATGGTATTGTGCAGTACAAGCTAAGAAAATACCTTATTTTCATTTACTTAGGATGATGAGGAATTTCCAAATTTAGCAGCAGCTGCTGATAAAAACTACAAGCCAGGGACTCCAAAATTCTATTGCTCAGTACCAACTACTGGGAATCAGAATCAGGTAAAGATTTTGTGGGGATAGAGGCTTGGTCATTCACTTTAAAATATCTGCTAGATTTTCATTCATGTTTGCTTTTTTTTGCAGTCATTTCACATCTAGTCCCATCACTAGATTTACTAGATTTTAAACAAGGTGATCTTTTTGAGGCATGCTGACAATTTCACTCACAAGGGAAATTTGTTTTGAATGTGAAAGAAAATGATCCTTTTCCTCACTGTTCAGTTGCATTTGAATTTTGTGTATGGTACTGGAAGTATGCTAGATCATACCCAGTCCCTAATTTTGAACCTGTTACTGCTAAGTTATGTGTACTTTCTTAGGAAATGGATTAGTACTGAAAGAACTGGTCTTTGCAGCAAAATGTTCCTTCACAATAAAGACTCACTTTCTCGAGTATAAGAGCCCCCCCCATTACCCTACCCTACCCTACAATCCCATTTTGTGGGATGTGCTGTTTTCATAATTGAACATATTTATGGCTGGAAAACATGTTTGAAGGCACACTGACTAGAAAGCATGTTGCCAGGTCAGGCTGACCTCAGACATGGTCAGGTCATAAGTTCAAGAGGATTCAGCAGGAAACCCAGATGCTAATGGGTTTATGCTGATTCTTTCAACACCTCAGGCTGCATGCATACCCGGAAACAATGGAAGGCAAAACTGTCCAGATGAAGCACTCAAGGACCATCCCTTAATCTTGCCTTATAAAAATCTTCGCTATATCCTCTGCCCAACCAAGACATTAAGAGATTGTCATGACTCTCATCAGTGCTTTGTCACCTAGAGTTAAGGCAACCACCCCATTCCAGACTCCTTTGTCAGTCCCGTGAGGAAAGCCGTTACTGCTTTGTGTACACGCCCTCTTCAGGGTAGAAACTAGCATATATAAACCGTAGCTTTGGCGACAGCAAATTGTATTAAATTGTAGTGCAAGCCATCCTCTTTGTTGCCCCTGGAGGAAGATGCAACTTATGGTCTAATGGAGCTTTGCCCGCTATCATTAGCAAAGCTGCAAGCTGTGGGTCACAACCATAGTTTTTATCAGCAGGAATGCTGATGCATCTACCAATTGTTTCTTTCCATTATTAGCATAAATAGAGTCCATAGCAATAGTGCATAAAACACAAAAAAGAAGTCCCACATTTTCTGTTGCATAAAAGAGGCACCTGCTATCCATTGTAATACATATGACAATATTTTAATGTTTAAACTGCACTACATTATGCTCCCTGAGCACTGGTACCTTTAGGGCACATTAAGAAACAAATCTGGTGATTTGACAGTGGGGCTGTGTGAATGAGCAAAACACAAGCTTCTTGAAGTTCTCTGATTTCTCTGAGCTCATTGTGGCTTGACTCCAGTTGTTAGTCCCAGCTAAAGCAGACCCATTGAAATAATAGGATTTGGTAAGCCAATTTTATTGGAAATTTGATTGACTCAATATGTCTGCTTTAGTTGGGATTTACGCCTCTGATTTGGATGTACGGTAAATTCATATATATTTCTTTGGAAAGGAAAATGATTTTACAGTCTGAAGTCTACTGACATGTATACCCATTTCCAGGCAAAATTTTCTAAATGTGCACTGCATACATTTTAAATATGTATGCACATTTTCTTAAGGTGCCCATTTATCAGTGTAGATCACACTGCAAACTTATAATTGCATAGCTTTCCATCTGCAAGTTGTGTTTGTGTTTGCATTTAGTTCTGGGAAGTGTGATTTGGATCAATTCTTGGGAAGAACTAATTTATTCCGATTTCTACATAAAAGTCAATTTGTTTAGGCATTCTAAAGTGCATAGTCTCCATTGCTTCAGCAGATCAAAACCGTATTTTACTATTGCTATCCCCAAACTTCGTGTATTTAGTAGAATGTCTGAATAGAACAGAGTATAGTAGTGTTACTGCAGCTTCTAGGCCGCCTTGGCGATAGCATAAAGATATCATTTTGATATCAATAATTCGGCTTTCTTCCACCACCCTCTCCATGTGTTTGTGAGGCCCCTGGACAAGCACGAAACTAGGCTCAGCGGCTGATTGCTGCAATATTCCTAAACAATACAGGCAAGCCAGAAATAGTCAGATCGCCGCTTCAGGAGACCTCCCGGCAAACACCTATTATGTATGTGCGCCACCTACAAAGGACTCCCTGCCCCGAGCAAGTAACTTGACTAGCTGAACTATCAACTGTCCAGCATCGCGCATTTGCATACTGGCTGCTCCTTTGTCAATTTGGACCTAACTCAATCATGTTAAATTTTGACCTTTCCGAGGCTTTGCCTCGCACCCGAAATCTACTGTTCTCACCAAGTACGGCATAGCCTGCAGTCACATTTCTCCCTATAAAAACCCCTGATTCAGAGACCCTCCTCGGATCGCTCTCGAGTTCCAGACCGCCTTGCTGCCTCTTTGCTTGGCAAGTCTCCCCTCAGCTCCACGTGCGAAGCCACTTCGAACCCCAGCATCTGTCAGGGCCTCGGGTGTGGTTATATTACGCTGTATGTGGTGCCCCAGATTTCCATTCCTCTGTGCTACTCTCAGATGCTGCCTGAGCCACTCCACTTCTTCAGCATTGGTAACTATCACCCTCTTTACCTGAATTTCTCTCCCTGTCTTTCACATCTTGCTGTGGTTCTTAGAGTGTTTGATTTTCTGTGTGTTTGTTAAATTCAAATAAAATACTTCATTTAATTTGAAACTGGAATCCTGTGTACTGTTAACACTGGTATACATAGGTGAAAAGATCCTGCTATTACCCTCTTTTTGCACACCTCCTTTGAGCTATATCAAGAAGGACATGGTCAAGCTGGAGCAAGTCCAGAGGAGGGCGACTAAAATGGTGAGAGACCTGGAAACCATGCCCTATGAGGATAGACTTAGAGAGCTGGGTATGTTTAGTCTGCAGAAGAGAAGGTTAAGAGGGGACATGATAGCCATGTTTAAATATTTGAAGGGATGCCATGTAGAGGAAGGAGAGGGTTTGTTTTCTGCTGCTCCAGAGACCAGGACAAGGAGCAATGGATTCAAGCTGCAGGAAAGGAGATTCCACCTGAACCTCAAGAAGAACTTCTGACAGTCAGGGCTGTCCGGCAGTGAGACCCTGGACCTCAAAGTCACCCATCTCTTAAGATAACACCAGCCTTTGAGGCCTGTTACCTGATGAGTTGCTCTTCTGATGCTTTCAAATTAAGGAGAAGTTCCATTAATTTGACTGGTGTTCCACACTTTCACCAGTTCTTCTTGGCTGTGGAAGCTTGCTTGGAGCTGCTTGCACACATGCACTGCTTGCAAAGCGAACTGAGGGGGAGAAGCAGCATTAAGTGGCTGTCTTTTGCAGCTGGTAACAAGTGAGCCTCTGTACGTCCTTCATGCTTCCTACAGTACAGTACATGGGTTCCACTTTTCAGCCAGTTCCGTTTCTGACAGTGCTCTGGTCCCTAACCTTTCAGATAAGTGGGGGAAGCCTGTACAGAATCTAGAATACTACCCTCCTTAATTGAATGAAACACTGAAATACTGAACAAGAAGCCCTCCTTAATCCAACTTTCAGCTTTACAATTTCACCAGTGTTCAGTAATATCCAGAAAGAAAAAGGTCTACAGACCAGCAGCACCTCATTGGTATGCTGGGTCACAGGTAAGAACACACAGACATTCTCTTTGTTTTTAAGAAAATTCAGAATTACATACAAATAAGAAATGTCTTTGCAAGCAACATCCTGTTTGCTTTAAAGGCTTGGCAGTTAACATGTAAGTCAATTTTATGTCATAAGAAAAGTTTTGGTGGTTATATCAGGTCAAAGATGTCTCTTGTGCGAATTGGAGTGTTCCGATATATACAAGGTGGATATTTCCAGTATCTCTTCTCCTTGACCCTTTAGAGTACCTCTCTGAGAGATCAAAAGGAGCTGAAGCAACAACTGTTGTATGTGGGAAAGCATTGGATAGAATTCCACCTACATTTCTTTGGGTCTAAATCTATAAAGTTATTTTGTAGTTGACTAGCCTAGAATTTGTTGATTCAGAGTGTGTTGATTTACAGTGTGAGGTTACAAAAACATAGAATTATTACTCATTTTAGATCTGAGTATGAAATTGGATTAGCAGATCTCAGACTCATCTGAGAGCACTTTGCACACATTTTTCTGTTTCTAATAACTCTTATATTGTATTTCTGTATTTCAAAGGTAATAACGAAAGAATCTGGGTTTGAGCTTCGTGATGGCAGCTTTCAAAATGAAAGAGCAGCTCCCAAGCCAGATGTAACATCTGGAAGAAAAACAGGAAAACAAAGTTCACCTGGTTCAGTAGAAAAAGGAGAACACAGGTAAAGCAGTACTTTCCCTGTTCTGTTGACTTGCTTGTGACCCAAATAAAGGCATTTGAATGAATGTGTTCATGCTTTGTGTGTTAGATAAAACATTGGTCATTACATTCAAAGGGAAGACACCTCTCTACCTTTCTTCCCTACAGGAGACACCGAAAAGCGGTGGGAAGAAAAGTCAGATTCCTGTGCAACTAGATTTGGGGGATATGCTAGCTGCCTTGGAACAGAAGCAACAGGCAGAAAAATCAAAACAATCATCCAGACCTGTGGTCCTTTCAGGTACAAATTTCAAGAATGTTTTCCTTGTTTAATTTTTTCAAAGGCAATACTTGGTGGTTTATTTTTTGTTCAGCTTTTTTTGCATTTAATACTTCCATGGGTTAAATGTTAAAAGATTCAGTGCAGTTCCTGTTGGAAGCAATCAGTGCAATTCATACTGCAAGGGTCCATTAAAATTTAAGAAAACCTAACTTTTTATAGTAAAAGGAAAATTGGTTTGCTTTTTGTTGGGTGGCGTAGGCAAACATTTTAAAAAATGTCAGAGCCTAAAAGATGAGTAGAACTGTTTTTGTGTGTGTTACTTTCACTTAGAGTTCTGATCTTTATTATTTAAAAGTGGATGGTTTCCTTCAGTTCTATTTTGTTTTTGTAATTCAGAAGATGGCCATAGTTTCAGAAGTCTACAAATGCAGGATCTAGCAGTGTATTTTGAAAACTTTTAGAATAGAATGAAATCTGTATTACAAAGTAGCATATCATTACTTGTTTGGTATCAAGGATAGTTCAAAATGTAAGGAAGTATTTATTTATGAGAAATATTTGTTTGATGCCTGTTAGTCTGCTGGGTTTCACATGTCAGTGCACAACAAATAAACATTCTTTAGAAACAGATTAAAATTACATTTGAAAGCCATTTTTAAAAGCTGGTCACTAAGACTGGTTTAAGCACTGAAGGTCACTTGGGTATTTATTTACTTACTGTTAATCTTAAAGGAGTTATCTCAATTTATACTCATGGAAATTCTTTACCTTTGCTTTTCTAAATTGGTGGGAAAGTAGTGCATAAGAGTGTTGTGAATTTTTCAGGTATTTACAGAATTACTGTTGTAATCTAGAAATTCAAAAGTTGGAGTGAAACCATATGGAAGAGAGTAAAGCAGTTGTTAAATCAGCAGTGGCCTTGTGGGATATTTGTATGTATTATGCAACATATCCATCATAAATCACATTTGGCTCTGTTCATAGTTCTTTGGGAAAAAATATCAGTGTGATAAGTCTCCACTGAGAAAGTGGGAAAGCTGAGTGATTCTTAAATGTTATTTCCTTATTATGAGCCTACAGATCTGTCAAGGCTAAGAGTAAGCACATACTAGAAGATGAACAGAGAAACTGCACAGGGTAGAAGAAATTCCAAAAGAACTTGTACTGGGATTTTTTAAGAAATTGGAGTGTATTATTTTGTCATCTTTACATATTGAACTAATTGAATGAATCAAAACCAATTATTTTTAATTAAAGCATGTAGTATAGATTATGCAGAAATACTACAGACATTTGTATTAATGAAGTGCTTTGTAAAAATTGCCATGTTCTAAGTAAAAAAAGAAAAAAATTAAAAAGCCCTAGTGAATAAGTTAGACAAACCTTTAGGTCATCTGGCAAGGAATACATTCTATCATAATTGCTAGGTTTTTGGTGTCACTTATAAGTTGAATTTACTGCTAACTTCTGACAGTATTCCAATCCAAAATATACTTGTGTGGAAATAAGTCTGGCATACTTCTAGGTAAGTGAAATTTCAGACTTAAGAATCATGATCTTGTAACATATTTGTATTTGTTTCAGTGGGTGGTGCAGTGACATTGCCTTCAAAAGAGTGTATGACTCTAACCAAAAATCAGCAGCTAAACCAAGGGAATTCTCCACATAACCCTTTGGACTCTAGTGCTCCTTTAGTCAAGAAGGGAAAGCAAAGAGAAGTTCCTAAGGCAAAGAAGCCAACATCACTCAAAAAGGTACACCGCCTATAACCATAGTGTTAACTGCTGATTCTGTGTCTTACCACTACTTTATTTTACGGTCATTTAATTCCAAGAAAGTCTCTTCTGTTTCTCACCTAAATAAGTGTTTAATCAGTATCCCAGATGTTATTCTTGAATGAACCATTCATAGCTTCTTTTCCTTTACTTTTGCAAACCTCTTCAAATTATTGCTTTAAGAAATATATATTAAAGAACAACAATATATTAAAGTCTAACAAATCTTCAGGAGGGGGAAAGAAGAGCTAATTGGGAGTTAAGCCATTCCTAAATGAGAACAACCTGGAAGAGATATGAAAAAGCTACCATGTTGTGAGCAGCACTGTGTGTATGTGTCCCAGTGTAACACTAGCAGTCTCCTGTAAACAGCCTTAGCTTGCCCTCAGAAGTAAGAGACTACCATCAATATAGTTGGCTAAAGAGGTCTTTTCGTAAATGGTTCCAGGCCAAGAGGCAATTCGTAACTTGCATGCTTGTCCAGAGGTGTATAGTTGTTGTCCCTAGATAACCAGATGGATGATGGGAGTTTCACATTCTTAAAATGTTGCCAATTTTTCTGTCCTCCTCCATAGAAATGTTAGACTATAAAGGTTGTAAAATCAGTAAACTTGGACCCACTAACATTTGAAAGATGGTTGACTTCATTTGGGAAACCACATTGTGTCAATGTTTTTTGTTTAAGATCATTTTGAAGGAGAGAGAACAACGGAAGCAGCAGCACCTCTTAGAACAGATGGCGATACCCAAGGATAGTGATCCTGTTCAGAATGCAGAATCTACTGCTGAGAGTCAGGCACATTCTGAAGACATCAGAGCAGGTATAATCAGAATCGGAGTGCTGCAGGCTTCCGCCTGAACAGATAAAGTGTTTAGGAAAAACCCTATCAAAGAGTTATTGCAGAGTGTTTCCTCGGATACAGTTGGTATACTGTGGAATCAGCTGTTAGAAGTGTATCTTCTGTTAAAACTTACACAAGAGCCTTTTTGAACACCTCCCTCTGCAAGTCACATTTGTTGTTCTCTTTGCAAATAAAGTTTTCACTTCTGAACCTTTTGTATACATGCAGGAAATCAGAGTCAGGGAATGAATGGATAGGCTATTAGGACATAGTCATGCCTTTTTTTTTCCTGCTTGTCTAGTCTGCTTATGGATTAGATGTATTTTGGACTCTTCATTACAGATGGATTTAGAAGTAGGGCTGCTTCAAATATTACTGTTAAACAATATGGGGTTTAGGAACAATGTGATGTGTTCCAGTTTCCAGCCAGAATAATGGTAGACACGGGCTAGCTCACTAGATTGCAAACCCCAAAGTGTTGTGCCTGATAGGGGAGGCTCCCTTTATCAAGCTGTGAACCCTTCAGTACATGGAGAGTCCAAAGATCTCTGAATCAGCTAGATTGGGACCTGTAACATGTTCATTCGGGAACAGAATGGCTGTTGCTGTTCCCAAGGCTGTGGACACCATTGCACACTTTGGAGGAGCCTGGGATGAATGTTTTACACGCCCTCTATGGACATTGCATTAGCTCCAGGCTGAACCTCTTCCATTATGAACTTTCAATTTTATTAGCTCTGCCGGAATAAGAAATGCAAGAAGCCCTTGTTTGCGTCCAGTTGAATCTTTTTCCGTATGGTTTAAGTGCTTTCGCATTGACAGAGAATTGAAAGAGACAATACCTATTTTTAGATTGCTATGTAAAGGATATAATTATCTCAATCTTCTTCCCATCTCTTCTCTGGACTTATAAAGTATAATTTTTGGAAAGAGACTTCTTTTTGTTGATGTTCTGCTGTGCCTGTGGAATTAAAGAAATGTTATGTAACTTCTTGCCCCTTTGGAATGATGGAATGAACTAATTTCACATTTAAAAAGGAAGTTGAGGGGTTGTTAAAATTCCTCTTTGACTGACCTAGACTAATCATTTTAATTTGGATTTTTATAACCTCAATTTGTGATTACTAATTGAGTTTAAAAAATGGATGGAAATATTAATTTAGGTGAAATAGCTCAAGATATTCCGGAAACTGTTGCAGTGGACTGTGAGAAAAAAAATTTACGTTAATCTAATGTTATTCTACTTGGATAGATAAGCATTCTTAGTTTATGTCTCTTTGAACTGACCTCTGTGTGCTGGGGTTTAGAATAAAATGGATTTGCAATTTGAACAGGAAGATATTCTTGCATATTTTTTGGGCTTCTAGGAGGAATTAGGGATTTTAAACATGAACAAATGAGGAGGTTTGGAGAGCTGGAGAGAAATTTGGCTGACCTTGTGGAATTGAACTCTGGATTCTATTGAAAGTGCTCAGCTTGGAAAAGAGAAAGTAAAGGAAAATTCTTTGGTTGTGAATGGATTTAAGTCTGATTACTTTCTGAAGATTTCAAGGAGCTATTACTAGGAAAAGGAGGTTTCCAGAAAGTTTATTCAGGATCTCTGTAAGAGGAAAACATTCGTATACTGAAAGACTTTGAAATCCAGAATGCAGAAGAATTTGAGACCCAGGGTGAGGTTGGTTGACCTAGAAGGGATGCAAGAAGAGATTCAACGAAGACTTGAAAAGGAAATAAAAAATCTTCTTAAATTGATAAGAAGGAAAGAGATAGATTGTATTGTACAGTATGATGGGAGGAAACAGGAAATTATATCCACACTTGGAGAATATTTGAATGTTATCTCAGAACAATACATAGAAGAGAAAGTGAAAAATTTTAGAAAGATAGGGGTGGGAAAAACATTTTTTTCTTTTTTAAATTTAAAGTTGTTGGGTATGTTTGTTTTTGACTCAGAATTACAGCATGGAAAATGAGTTAACTGAATGATGTCTAGAGATTTAAGTCAAAAAGAGACTTATTATGCTAGATGATGAAATAGTTTCAAGAATATTAAATTATTAGGGCAAAGGAAATAAAAAAGGATAGATGATCATAAGGATATTCTGTATTGGTGTTGATAAGATATTAGAGGAAAGGGCTATGCAGAAGTTTTGTTTTTTTTTAAATGAGTTTATAATGTCTTAGTTTCTTTACTTTTAAAGGGGAAGAGATATAGAAGCTTTTCTACAGGATAAATGGTAGAACATAAATAGAATTTTTGGTTGAATGGAAAAAAGATTGAAGGTGATCAGGTGATAATAGGTTTTTTAACCTTAAATTTTAAATCTGAAACCTATATTTTTAATGCAAAGTATAAAATTGAGATTGCATTATGTATTCTGTTTATTGCTTTAAAAGGTTATCGTCTATATAAGCACTATTACTAGTACTATTTACTTTCTTGTGGTTATTACTATATTTTGATGATAGGTTGTTTATTAAGTATATAATCAAATAAACAATAAGCTAACTGATTATAAGTGGTTATTGTGATTATTACATAAGTGATTGTTATCAATTAACTACATATATTCATAAATACGATGATAAATGATTAGCAATAAGTAACAAGTATGATGTAAAATGATAGAATTAATAGTTAAGTGTACAGTTGGCCCTCTACTTTAGCGGGTTTGACATTTGCAAATGTGATCATTTGCAAGGTTCTAGTTTGCCTCCCTGCCATTCTCCCTCTCCCATTCCCTGGCCTTTTGCCCAGGCAGGCTGCCTTGGCAAAAGGCAAGCAGATGGGAACAGAAAAGGTTTGTGGGTGTGCAAGCCTTCTCCCCTACTCTCTCCAGGTTGTCATTGGGTCAGTGCATAGAAAAAAGGCAGTGCACACTGGTGACAGGCAGGAGACTGGAGAGGGGGAGACTTTCCCCTCTATTCTTCTACCTTCCCCTCCAGTTTCTTGCCTGTCGCCAGTGAGGGCGCGCAGAAAGAAGGGCGAGTACAGGGATGAAATGAGGAGAGTACAGGAGGAAAGATCTTCTCTCCCTCCATTCTTTTGCCCGTTGCCCACATGGGTGTGCAGAAAAAAGGAAGGGCATGTGGGCAGGAGAATGCAGAGGGAAGGACCTTCCATCGTCTCCACTCTCCTGTTTGTCCCTGGTGTGGGCACGCATTTAAAAAAGGAATGTGTGGGCAGCGGGCAGGAGAATGCAGGAAGAAAGACCTTCCTCCCTCCTCCACTCGCCTGCCTGTTGCCGCACTGTCGTGCAGCAAGAAGAAAGAACAAGCAGGTGGTTGGCAGAAGAGTGCAGGGAGAAAGACCTTCCTCCCTCCTTTCCTGTCTTCCCTGACGCCTGTGCAGGTGCACAGAGAGAAGGAAGGGTGCAAGGGTGGTGGGCAGGAGAGTGCAGGGGGAAAGATCTTCCCTCCCTCCACTGCGTACTTATCACCCATGTGGACATGCAGCAGTGGGTCTTCCCCCTGCACTCTCCTGCCTTTCTGCAGGTCTTGCCATAGAAAGAGGGCAGGAAGGGGAGGAGGGGAGTACTCACTAGAGGGAGTTATTTGTAGTTTTTTGACTTTCTTGGGTGTTCTGCACCCCAAACCCCCATGAAAGTTAAGGAGGCTCCTGTATTTGCTTAAGTAGTATGAGCTATGTGCAAGAAGGGGAAAGAACTAATTTTTGGTTATTTGCAATTTTTGGTTGTTGTTTTTTTTAGCTTTGCTTAGCTTAGTTTAGATCTTTTTTTAAATTTCTGTATTTTTTATTTTTTTCCCTTTTTAATTGTATTATTTGCTAGATTGTTAGATTGTATTTTCTTCTGTTTTTGTATGTCCTTGCTTAATAATAATAAAAAAGGAAAAGGAAAAAAAGGAACAGTGTGATAAAGACTTCACTTTCACTTCCAAATAGTTACATAGAGTATTAGTTGCATGCCAGTTTCAGTTTGTTAGTGTCATTTAACTGAAATTGAAGGAAGTAGATAGCTACAATAGAAATTTGAACATCATCATCAATTTTAAAAAAATTCTTCTCTTTACATTTAGAGAATGCAGAAGACACTTCCATAAATCCTGCAAATCTGGCTCAGGGTAGCTTGCAAGAAGACCTGAAATGTACAGAACTCAGTGGCTCCACAGAAAATGCCCTAGTTCCACAGCTGAATTCCAGTCTTCCCAAAATTCATAGCCGGAGATTCAGAGAGTAAGTGTGTTGGTGACATCAGTATATTGTTCTTACTGTTGAACTCAGAAGCTCTGTGAAGTAGGATACTGAATAAGCCATATTGAAACAGGTTGGACAAAGCTATAGTTCTTTATCCATACAATAAACCAAGAACCTAGCCCATCCTTTCACATTTGGATATTCAGAGCTCTTCATGTGCATTGCATTATTGTAGACCTTACTATGATTCTGTAGATTTGGTATTACTGTTACCAGGATTAATGTCCCTCATGTTACAGATGGGAGCGGAAGTTGAGAGCAAGTGGCATGCCTAAGACTAGGTCATAGCAGAGGTGCAAGCAAACTGGAGATTCCCTGGCATTTAGCCTAGTCTCCTGACCCACATCTCTACAGTGGCTTCACAGTACTGAAACAGATTTTGTAATTAGTTCTCCTGTATATAAACACCTCAGATTTAGTTTAGTGTGTTTGTGTAAAACTTGTGTGCTTTCTTGCGAAGAAAAACCAGGACCAAACTGTGCATGGTCATTTGTACTAGATACAGGGGAAACAAAATCCTGTAGTTGTATGCTTCCACTGTCTTTTTGGAGGCTGCATATCCGTTTAGTGGTCTAAAGTATAATGGAAGGAATGTTTATCTCTCCCACCCTTTTTGATGACAGCAGTATTTAGTTCCATAATTGCCCAGTAGTATTTCATTGGGAATGTTGCACTGGTCTGGAAAGAAACTTAACATTCATTTTTCTGGAATGTTTTCCAATGAGACAGTGAAGTTTTTAAAGCAAACCTTGATCTGGATCCTAGCACCAGTTCTACTGTCTTAAATTAACAGGCCAAAACTATACCAATAAGAATCTTTGGTGAACAGCTTTTTCTCATTTCTTGGTACGTATTTTCTCCACATTTGTTTGTTTACTGAGGAACCTGGGTAAAGCAGTATACCTCTGTTGTGACCTGGAAGAATTGTAGAAATGTTCAGTTGTTCTTGATTTGTAAGCATTCCCAGAGAGATTGGCCACTGTAATTCTGCTTGTACACAGACTGCAAGACAATAGACTTTGTTCTGTTTCCCCACATCATAGAAAGCCTAATTCTTTGCAAACCAATATAATAGCTAGATTGTAAGCAGACTTTCCATCTTTGATTAGTTAATGTTTTTGTATATGCATTTTTAAGACTTGAAATAGTAGACATTTTGATTTATTTATTTTTTGGACACTGACTGCTAGTTTGGTTGTGTGTATTTTTGAATAAAATAGATGAAAATGGAAGAGAGAATTTGGCATTTGCCATAATATTGAAACTCTTACTTCTTTCTTTAGTTACTGCACTCAAGTACTTAGTAAAGAAGTTGACAGCTGTGTAACAGATCTCTTGAAAGAGTTGGTTCGCTTCCAGGATCGCCTATATCAGAAAGACCCTGTCAAGGCCAAGACAAAACGCAGACTTGTTATGGGACTCCGAGAAGTGTTGAAACACTTAAAACTGAAAAAGTTGAAATGTGTCATCATTTCCCCAAACTGTGAAAAAATTCAGTCAAAAGGTGAGGCTTTGTATGAGCAACATACTTAAATGTGTCTGACTAAAGCAAGTGAAGGTCAGATCCACAATGCTGCAGTTTGGTGGAGGACAGAAAGATGTCTTACAGTATAGGCTTCTGTTAATATAAATGTAGGGAGATAGGGGTTGTTGTCAGCAGCATCCGTAGATGTGACCAGTGTTCCTTTTTTCCCTGATTCTCTTTTGTCGTTTTGTTCCAGGTGGTTTGGATGAGACTCTACATCTCATCATTGACTCTGCTTGTGAGCAGAATATCCCATTTGTGTTTGCTCTCAATCGCAAAGCTCTAGGGCGTTGTTTGAACAAAGCAGTCCCTGTCAGCGTGGTGGGAATTTTCAGCTATGATGGCGCTCAGGTGAGTTTTAAGTAAGCTGCTGTTTCACCCCTTCTTTAATACAGATTTGCATTAAACTTTAAGCTTTGTCTTAGATAACCAATGGTGAAATGTTGTAAGGTGTTAACTATTGCCTTTTGAGTTCTGCATCATTAAATGTTTTGAAAATCTGCCTTATTTCCCAACCCTGTTTAGAATTAAACTATTAAGTTCTTAAGTTGAATCGTCTAAGGACTTGCACACATGTAGTCCATAATTTGCTACAGATATGATAGTTGAACTGTCAGGCTTCTTACAGAGTTACAGGCAATCCAAATCAGTTCAAGCCACACTTCACATGATATGATGCACTTTTTGTCTCTTCTCCCTCTCCCATTACTAGTCACCTTGGACTCACTTCAAAATCTGATGTGCAGATAGAAGAAAACCAGGCAGTTTGCAGCCACTATGGTCAATGCTCAGGGCTTCTGGGAGCTGCAGTCCAAAAACACCTGGGGACCCACAGGTTGAGAACCACTGACTTAGTGAATTCCTTTCATAACAAGTCTGAGATTTCTAGTTTCAGGTTTTTGTATTCATAATAAATAAAAATAAGAGAGATGCTGCTTTTTGCCCTTTGATGAGAAATTGTTGAAAGGTTGACTGAAGGCCACTCTGAAAAACCATCCGTCTTTATGTCATAGGACTATTTTCACAAAATGGTGGAATTGACCATGGAAGCAAGACAGGCCTACAAGGAAATGATTTCATCTTTAGAGAGAGAGTCAGCTGAAGAAGAAAGTGGATGTGACTGTACACAGTCAGAACCCTCTTACAGTAAGAGCAACCCACTAGACACTGTTGAAGTGCCCGTTCCAGAGTCCGAGGAGGATGTCCCAGATTACAGTGAGTTTCAGAATGATTTTTTAATGTGGGCAGTCTTCTCTGTTTGACAGCATTAGAATATCTCAGGACTTGGCTGTTAGGATGTCTTGATGTACCACTTTAATTTGTCAAACATGGTGCTGCCAGCCTTGGTCGCTAAGAACAGAACAGGCTTTAGCTAGTTGTTACAGTTGTGCTGCCAATTTGATCATATGCACAAAATATGATTAGCTTCCCTAATGATTTGTCCCTAATCAACAAATCACTGTTCGTAGGACTCTTTCAGAGCTGTTCAGTTGCAAATGGAAATCTGATATCCAATCATAAGGAAAAACACGTAATGCTCTTGGAGTGTGAATTAGGCAGGACATTTTTGCTGTGTATTGCTCTGTCTCCAGCATTCTATTCTCGACAAAGATCCTGTATTATGTGATAGTCCTTGGCTACAGGGGTTGCTGGAGGAAATAGATTATTTACATCCATTTTAATCTGTCTTTAGGCCTGGTTTGGGACAAAGACTGCTTTGGATGGTTTGATGGACAGCTAGCACTGGGTATGAGATAAAGGAAGTGTTTCCCTGTTGGTTTTGCCCTCAGTGCCTCTCAGTGTTATGCTAGTTCCTGCATAGGCTTAGAAGAGAGTAACATGAACAATTCTCCAAGTGTTTACTAAAATTAACTGACATTTAGAAACCAGTTAAGCAAAATTCTTAGCAAAAGAGGCTCTTTCCTTCTTTTGTAGCATAAGTGATTCCCTTCTACTGGTTAAATTATCTACAGTTTCCTTCGTAAGGAAGCTATCTGTACGCCCTTGAACGGTCAAGTGTTTTGGGATTTCACTGTTAGATAAAGCAGCTTCTTGCTTTCAGGAGAGAGGCATGAGGGGCAATTTTCTTCCAAGTATAGTACTCCCAAGGCCAGGGGCAGGAAGAATAATGATGTTTTATATTACAAAATAGTACAAAAATTATTCTGGGCTGTGTATTTGTTTGTCTGAGAAGTTAATATTGTTCATTTTTTCCCCTAGTTAAAATCTGGAAGCAAAAGCTTGAAGAGGAATATAAACCTTATGTGCTGGAGCTGGAAAAACAGTTAACTGCTGAAATTTTGCCCATAGGTTTTGAGGAGCCTCAGTAAACCAAGACTACCTTCTTTGGCCTTCTTTGATTTTTTTTTTTTAATATGTGGGGGAGGGGGTGTATTTATAAATATGTAAATACTAAATTATCGAAACTAATTACGTAAGGGATAGGGTGTACAGTAAGTTGTTTTAAAACATTGATATGATTGTATTTAGTGGATAATTACATTGAATTAATGTGATTCTAGATTGTTCCCCAGCAGCTCCCCATGTACTGAAGTAAGGGCTGAAATGTCTTAGCTACTGTTCTATCAAAGGATTTGCTTTGGGAGGGAGAAGTGGTTTGTTAACTATTGCAGTGCCAGGCAGTTGCAGATTTACCCAACGCCAGGCATCTAAACAGGCTGTAACAGGCTTTCTGAAACTGCTCACTGGTAATGTGATGCAGAATGCATCGTTCCTTTCCCACATTTTGATACTTTGAAAGTACTGACTTACACTAGGGGAATACAGGAAAAGCATGACATCTCCTGTTAAGCTGTGTATGTTTTGCTCAGTGTAAACACTGACCTCCAGGTTGCAGAAAATGGCACTGTTTCATATATTTCCACTGATGAGATTGGATTTTTAAAAAATAATTGTGCGCACATCTTTTTCCATTTGCGTTACTCAATTCTTGATCCTTTCTTGTTACACTAAATATGTCTTTACTGTTGAAATGTCTATATTAATGATGGAGGGCAAGCGTGGTGTAGCTGAGTGTTGGACTAGGAATCTAGAGACCAGGGTTCAAACTCCTACTTGGCCATGGAAGCCTCCTGGGTGACCACAGGGAAGTCACACTTTCATGCCTCAGAGGAAGGCAAAGGCACCCCCCCCCCGAACTTTGCTGTAGGGTCACTGTGAGTTGGAAATGACTTGGAGGCTCACAACAATAACAAAAACAGCAGCAATTACTACTATACTACAACTGCTATTAAAAGTTCAGAAGCTCTGGCCCAGACGCCCCAGCCTGCATGTCCAAGGGTCAAAGATAAGTGATGTAGTACAAAAGGAAGGTTGAATTCAGTATATATAGCTTTTTCCTGAGAAGTGAGTGGAAGGGGCCCTCTTTTGTTAGCAGTGAATTATATATTAGTAGAATTAGATTTGGACATAAATACAAGGTTTGAACTTCAGTGCCACACTAGTTAGTGTGTGGTAGTGTACAGCTATTCCAGCGTAGCTTGATGTGTGAATTAAGGTTGAGTCAAATTAGCTATTTGTAAGACAGCCTGGGAGCTTTTCAGGTAAAGGACAAGGTATGAACGCATTGAATAAATAACATTATGGACAAGCCTTTTTCAAATATCAAGCAGTGTTAGGTATCATCTCAACAAGTCAGTAAATCAGTGGTCGGTTGTTCATTAAAAACTGATCTGTGGTGTTCACAGGAGTAAAAGGCTGGAGCACTCTCCCACACATTGCCTTCTCCTTACAAATATCACTTAAGTCCTTTGCAGTAGTTGTTGAAAAGTAGTCTCTGGAGATTTGGGAGCAATCTCCCTTCTAGAAAATAACTAGCAAGCACTACAGGAAGAAAAATAAGAAAAATTTGAGGTTGTTTATGGTGCAGTTTTATAATACGTTTCATATTTCACTGTAAAAGACCTAATTTAATTGAGCAGAGAGAGTACGTGAAGATCACTGTGCCCTTTGACCAAAAAAAATGTTCCACTTTGGCATAACAGGATTTCTGACCCTCAGTGAACTTAGAAAGCAGGTGGAGAGGGAACTTTGGTCTGGTTTATCATCAAAACCTTTAGTCAGAGTAGGAGGTCTGATTTAAGCCAGAGGTGCCAACTGTTGTGTGGGAGTTTGGCACCCATTTGAAACATGTTCAGCTGCTCACAACTTATCCAAGGCAACTGAGAGAATGGCTGTCATTTGTTAGCCATTCTTTTTTCTGCGTCCCTAAACTGCGTTTGTGTCTTCAGTGAATTGGGTTTATTTGACGGGTATGAAACAAAACTGTTTGCAGTACACTCTTTGTGCCAAAAGATTTTTGCACTGAAATCATAGAAACACTTCCGTTGGAAATATAGTGGACCTTTAGATTCAGAGAAAAAAGTACTGCTTCTTACTTATGTAGTATGTTGCATGCCTTATGGAAGTTCCAAACTTTCCATATTTATTTTATGTTCCAACCATTCTTGTGATTCAGTAACACTAGAATATTTCCCCATTGACAAGAACTTAGCAGATACTGGTTATTCTTTTCATAGCTAGTGTTGCTTTTACATACAAGTTAAAGCTAGAACATCCACTATGATCTGAAAGGTACAGGCATGGACATCTAGCTAAAATTTCTGTAGGATCCACCTCTTCTTTTGCCCTTAAGTTCACAACATTCAAAAGCATGTGTTTTATTTTTGTTTTTTTTGCTCAGCAGCGCTGGTACAATAAACTGTGTCAGCTGTCTGATATCCTGGATTCCTAATATGATAAATCTGTACCAAAATACTTCAAAGTCATGTTACATCAAGATCAAGTAAGATGCACTACAAACTTGTTTTACCTGTTAATCATAGTATGTTACTTAAGAGGACTGACTCAGCAAAGCAAAATATCTGTACAGCCCCCTGGTTCTGATTGCTGCCTTTTTGGTCAGCGATCGTGTGACCATTTTTTCTCTGTCTTGCTGAATGAATTGTCTTCATTGTAATTTCATTTGTATTTTCCAAAACATAGTTTGTCTAACAAGACAGGTTCTAAGAAATGAAGCACTGTTAGTGTTTAGTATGGATTAATTCATCTTCTTTTTCAAGAACAGCAACCATTTATGTAAGGTAATTTTAAAAGCAAAACAAGAGAAACATATAGCATTTCACTAGGGACTATCTAGCCCTGGCATATCTATTTTGCTGCCTTGGCAGCTTCACTAATGTAACACTGTATTTTTATTACTGGAACTATCATGCAGCAGGCAGAGTGAGTTAACACCAGGAGAATCTGGGATGTCTGCCATCTGCTGTATAACAGTTCTGTGGATTTTGACCCCGTTTCCAATGCGTAAGTATGTCATTAAATCATGAAAATCAAATAGTAGAGCAAATGGTTTTTCCTTTTGAACTAATCAGTTGATGAATTTGTTTAGCTGCATGGCTGTACTCTACAAAATTATACCCCACTAGCAAAACTGTTATTGTGAAATTGGTGAAGAATGTTCTGAACAGGGGAACCTAAACTATTTTTCAAGCATCTTGGTAGTACCACATAGTGACCCTATAACATATAAGAGGTAGTTCTAAAGGTAAAGATATAGTTTATCTTAAAATACAGTGAGTTTGGTTTGGTTTGGTTTGGTTTGTATCTTTTTATGCCTTTTAGCTCTTCCACAAAACTCCAATGTTACTACAGTTTTAGAATGGAAGCTAGTTGACCAACCCCCTTGAGATTTCAGAATGACTCTAACATAGTTATGAAAACTCTCTTGACAAAATGGCTTCTTTATTAGAAACAGTGATGCATACAAAGCTTCATCTATTTCAAGAAACATTATAGAAACTAACAGAGGTAGGTTTCTTTCAATCCTCTGTCACTGCTTAGAAGTAACCAGTATGGGATTTTAATAAATATAATCAGTGATGTAATTAATCCCATGAACTATGTAACAGGCCAAGGACTCCTCAGTCTCTTTGAACAGGGTAAGCCTGAAGTTGGTGTTCACAGCATCATTTGTAAACATCAGGTGAATTGACAATACAAACCTTTTAATAGCTTTCCCCTCCATCACATAGTAAAAATTGAAAAGTATCTAATGGCAACATTTTTGAATACATTGTTCAATTCTGTTGGCAAAGCAACAGATAGAGCAGTAAGTATTTTTCAGAGCAGTAAGGTGACTGTTCAGCTGCCAACTTCACCAAAGATCAGAGTGCTGTTGAATAGCTGCAGTGCAATCTCTTTTATACTTTGTAAGTTACATTTCAGAAATTTTCCAGGCCTTTTCAGCCACTGTTTCTTTATTCTCACGCTATGCCCTTCTTGTTGCAACTTTCCTGAAGAAAGACAAACGATAAAAGACCATTTGATTTTCTTGTATTCTGTGTTCAACCTGATTAACTTAACATAAACTCACTGGCGAACTGCAAAGCAAAAGAGTTCGCACAGTCTACTGAGCTTGCAGTAGGGAAATTTACTGGTGGCTGGTGCATCACCACTAACAGTGACAGAAGTTCAGTTACTCTTTGCTCACTAGGGAAGGGGAGAGAGGGGTTTTTCTGCTGTAAAGAAGCAGTTTTATAATGAGTGCTGTCTTGGTGTGATTTCACATTTCTGGAAAACAGTTCAGGAGAAGATGGAACTTCAGAGGGCATGCATTCTGAAATGAAAATGATCTGATCAGATGGTGCCACAGGCATTTCAGTTAGCACTAGTTGTTTCTTAAACTAAGCAGCCTGTGAGAAGACTATGAACTGGTTTTGGCAGGGGACTTTGCTTTCAGATTTGCATTATTTCAGGGGTGGGAAACAAGGGGAGGAACATTCCCCGTCTCCCTTCTACACTCAATTCAGCAGGCTGTACCAGTGCATTTCAGATGCACTGTTAGTCCCATGACATTACTTCTAGCTGCCATTTTGGCTGACTTTCAACCATTCGGGGGAGGGTAGATGGGAGTGCTGGGGAAAGCAAATCACTATATTTGGAGGCATTTAAATGCCTTGGCTCAGTTTTGAGGCCAAAAATCAGCATGAGTTACCACATTTTTTGAGGTCTTGGGGGGCTCTGGGGGCCACACTTAGAGGTCCCAAGGGCTGTATGCAATCTGGAGACCCCAAGTTATGCATCCCTACCTTAATGTATTAACAGTTTTTCATCAAACACAAAAATAGCCTAAAAAGTGAGGCCAGGAGGGAAGGAAGTGAATGTGAATAGCACACAGATTTTTTTAAAAAATTTTTTTACCTAGAACCTTTCAGAATCCCTCAAGTAGAGATGTATGTCTTTGATTATTGTCCTTGTAGGTTGGAGATAAATTTCCAGTTTTCTCCTATGGGAGAAAACAAATATTTCTCTATGTATACATCCTAGAGTGTTTCAAGGAACTGGGTTTTTTGTTTGTTCAAAACCCTTTTTTCCTGCCATAACTCCATGATAGTTCCACTAAAAAAAAGTGTATTTCTGTACCGGTATATAAAAATCTCCTGAAACACTGGAATTGTGACAATACCAGGTAAAAACAGCAAAATACCTCTGTATTAGTCTTCCTGAAAGCCTGTTTTTTCAGCTGGGAAATGAATAATGATGAACATTCTTTTCATCCTATTCCCTAGTGAGAATGGTCCCTATCTATGCTTTTTGGGGAATTCTGGGAGTTGTAGTTCAAAGTAATATTTCCAAATTCTGAGTGAGAATGCTTGTGATTGGGATCTGTGATCAGGTATGAACTATGGGAATGTAAACAGCCCATCAGAATTTGGCATTGGAACATCTTTGATAGAGGTGGAGATCTCACCCTATCTGGTAGGAGCAACGGTGAGGTTAATGGGATGCTAAAGTTTATTCTGGTATAGTTCAGCCAAGAGTGGTAGTGATTGTTGATGGCAACAGTGGTGATTGACAAGCCCAGATCATCCCAGATATATTGTGCTGTATATGTGGCAGTATAATATTTTAGCTTGAGAGCTAACTTTGCAACAGCTGGGTCTACATGAACTAGCTCTTCAGGCAGCTGTCCAAAAAAGAAGCTGTCTGAATTCTTCCAAGGGAACAAAAAAGATAGTTGCATATATGCCTATCTCATGACACCTACCCAGGCTTTTTTCCAGCTCTCCATCATTTTGTCATGTTCAGTGACAACACTTTTCCAGCTAGCAAATTCTCTTGACCAGCTGTTCTGGTAGTTACTACCTGGAAATAGTGAACAATGGGATTATTATCAATTAAGAGCATTCGGTCAATATATTTCTTTTAAAAATAATCTTTCATACTAATAACTTGACTCTTCTGTTCTTTTCTGATGCTAAACTGAAGATTCAGTAGCAAACAGGAAGGAAATAAGAATATCACAAATTTGCCACATGCGCACAGATGCAATCCCTTCTTGCACTACTGCTAAATCTTATGGAGATGAATTAAGAGTTACAGAGAACAAAATGAATGGCAATGTGAACATTAGGACCAGAGCATCAGGGCAGGTATTTTCCTAATTAAGATTGAGAGGTACCAATACTTTCAGATGTTAACAGCTGGATTGTACTCCGAAATTGCATGGTTCAGAACTTTTCCATGTTTAAATTGCCCATTCTCTGATTGCCACTTTTTCCTCAATTCAGCACCTATTTGCCCTTCTACTTTAACTACAGATGATAAATTTTTGCATAGACATGGATGTATTCATATCCTCAAGAATCAGCATTTTTACTGTCTTGCCATCTGTACCTTCCCAACAACTCCCTTTTTTATTTATGATAAAAGTATAACTAAACCAACAAATTATATTTGTGTGTGTGTTGGGGAGGATTCCATTTCTGTGTTGGGAAAAAAGGGTCACCACAGCATTATGCTGTTACCTTCAACAGTGATGTAAGATGTAGAGGTTTTATTTCCAGATTTTGAGACCACTAGGCAGCAGTATTCCGAATCTTGTGCTACAGCATCTTTCACCCAACTTAGAAGATGTAGTCGTCCATCAGCCAGCACATGGCTCTGCTCGTTTACACAAGCTTCTATTTTCTGCCCGTTCTTTTTCCAGACAATGTGTGCATCTCTGGGCCCTGTGGGGAAAAAGAACGTGGCCAGTGAGTGAGAAAGATGCAATGCAAAAATGTATTACAATGTCCTTTTAGAACCAGGGGTAGAGAATATGTGACTCTCCAGATGTTGGGCCACAACTCCCACCAGTCCTAGGCAGTATAGGCACGATGACCATGCCTAGCTGGTCTCCAGCGCCTTTGGAACTCATACATGTCCTTTACTAACTTCAGAAAGATTAAAAATAGTTATGCAGGTATCCTTTTTCAAGAAACTTTATTTTATTTTTTTTACACATGCCATGTTTCATGAAAAATGCCTTTTGGAACCTGGGAGTCCACTGTCTTTCCTTTATTTCAAATATCTGATACCAAAATGGTGGGAACCTGCTATGATACTTCCTTCAAACCACTGTTCCCTTTTCATGTATTTGTGGGTTTTCTTGTTTTGCATTTGACGCTTTCAGTTCAGTTTGCAAGCATCCAATTTGTTTTCTCTTACTTCCTGTCCTTTTTATCTCAGTCTTTCAACAGGGATAAAGACAAAAGCCGTTCAACAGGATATAGCCTGCACAGGACCTTAGGCAGTGGTGGCTGGGTTGTACAAACATGCTTGTGTTGGTAATATTTCAAGAATACCAAAGAAATAGCACTAAATCTACAAGATGCATGGCGGAATCTTTTGCAACAGTGTACAGTGCAACTATTCCGAGAGTTGTGTCTCAGCATCTTCTCTGAGACTGCAGAAGAGCATGGGAGTCTCTTTTGCATCCCATGTACAGGGCATGGCAAAATACATTGACCAGCACTGCTCATGGGTCATGGTTACACAGTGATGAGAGTCTTGGACTATGATAGGAGAGCACCCAGGATTCTAATCTTGCCCAATGCTGGAGCTTACCCTCTCAATCTAACACACAAAATTGATGCAAGAATCAAAGGAAAGACTCCCCTAAGGGTTTAAAAAAAAAAGCTGAGTTCCTTGGAGAATGAAAAACACTCTATCAGGATTTACTCTGCTTGCTCTGAATTGCAAAATTGGACAGTGACAACCACCAAATAAATGTATTTGGTAGCTAATACTGAGAGATAATTCTCCCCCCCCTCACCACCAGTGTAGTGATAACAGAGTTGTGGTAGAGCACTGAGATAATGAACTCTGGATATGGTTTGAAATCATAGGCAAAGTGTTCTGTAATACTGCTGTTATGCTAGGGCAATTTCCCATTCAGGCCAACAGTTTCAGAAGAAAACATTGGGGAAGTGGGCAAGAATGCACAAGAAAGTTCATGAAATCCCCCTCTTCCACTCTACTCTGAACTTGCATTTGAAATTAAGAATAGCTGGGAGAGGGAAGAAGAATGGATGCATTCACAAAGGAAGCTGTTGAATCAGGTCCATTGCTTTATGATTCCAAAGATGACGCAGTCTCAGTATTTTTTTTTCCAAAGTGTCAGTGCACTTGGAAGCCATTCAAGAAATGTAATTCTCACAATTCGTTCTTCAAACAGGCTACCCATGGGAAACAATCTGTTCTGATACAGCCCGCAGATAACTTCTGTAACCTGTAGATTCCCAAGCAGTGTCATCTGGACAGACAACAATGGGGTGTGACTGAACAAGTGTTAGCTGTGCTGCTTTGCTGTTTTTCCAGAAATGTCTCATGTGTGATCCAGGAAACTGGATTCCCACCCTATCCTCTTTTGAGCACAAAGTATAGATTTAACAAATAGGGAAAAAATCTCAGTTGCAAGATTTCCTTGTTCTAACTAACCTTATGAACTTCACAGAGAAATGGGCATTTTTCTGTATGTGCATATTTTTAAAATCCGTAACATTACTTTTCAGAGTGCGAAGACCTACTATGTCCTTTCAACTACTGGACAACTTTGGGTGTGCCACATACTCTCAGGCCCAGAAAATCGTGTGATTAGGGTCACCATAAGTTGGAAACAACTTGAAGGCACACAACAGCAACACAGAAATTGCCAGCTTGAGTATAATTATCATGTATTTGAAACAATGGTAGTGTTAATGATCTGCCATAAGACAGTGTTAACAGGAACAATTCCCTTTATATTTAAGACATGTTTAATTGTAAGACATACTAAATCTAGAGTACCATTGAAGTGTAAGGATTGTGGTGGTCTTAGTACTTTCCCAAGGCAAAATTGAAAAATTTAGGATACTTACTTGTGTTTATCCACTCCTTGCAGATGCTTGTAGAGCCAAAAAACCAAAAAGTTACAAAAGGCAGTAATCAAAATGCACACAGATTAATGAGCGTACTCATACAAGTAAACCAAAGAAACAGTTTTAGAGGGAGCACTTGTAGCAGCATACCAGCCGTCGCTGTCTTATAAGCCATCTAATTCAACTGCCTACTTATTCTGAGAAATACAGGTTGTTTATACACCCAACAGATGTATGTTCAGCCTCTGCTTGATTACCCCCTGTGAGAAATGAGCATCCTATTCCTGTAGGGGACTATTTCCATGGCTGACTTGTTCTCCCCATCAGTACTTTTCTCCCAATTGTCCAATGAAACCTTTCTTCAGAAAATATACCACAACCGTTTTTTTCAAAGGTGCAGGTGCTGCACCTCTGTGTCCTGAAATACACAAAAAGAGGGAAAAGAAGAAATCTAAGATAAAAAAGTCAAAGTTAGTGTGTTTGTCTGTGTCAGGCGAAGACCTCACATGATTGGCTGTGTCAGGCGAAGACCTAATATGATAGGCTGCCTAAGAAGATTCTATGAAATCCTGGGGCTTGCAGTTTAGAGAGGTCTTTTAGAATTCTCAGCCAGAGAGCTCTTGGGCCATAGTCAACTGTGCTGGTTGCTGTGAAGATGAGGACTAGCAGCAAGAAGGTGGAGGGCAGTGTATTCTCTCGGGAAGCCAACCTCTGTATGTTAATAACTCTGAATACAGATTGGATTGTGGAATACGGGGAAAACTTACAGGTTCTGGACGAGATAGTGTGGGGAATTAGAGACAAGCATTACCTATGAGAAAATGCCAGTCAATGCCAGGTATATATGCTAGTATGTTCTAAAACAGCTCACTCAGAAGGTACATCCTGTCTGGTATTCTGGAAGTTGCAGTTCCCCAAAGTAACTGTTTAGAGATCTGTTCTAATAATTGGGGATGATGTGTGAGTTCTTTGGGATTGCTTTTAGAATTTTGTTCTCTATAGCCTTTCAATAGGAAGTAGGCACATTCGTCATGCTTACAACATCAAAGCAGTACATGACTTAAGATACAACAGATGCCAAATAAACCAGTGCTATTCAAAGAGGTGGTCCTTGAACTAGTGCCATCCATAAGCCATTGGCTGCCTGTCCATTGAGAGTTTCTAAGAAACAGGTGTAATCAATGGGCATAAATACGGTGTTGGTCTCTGGCACATTTGTCAGGGGGGAGAGAAATGTTGGTCCCTCACATCAAATGCTTGAGAAGCACGCATCTAAACTTCTACCAGACGCCAGTAATGCCAACAAAGAATTCAGTCTAGTTCTCAAAGAACTTAAACCCCAGAACTCTGCCTAGTGTTTGGCGAAGTACTATGGAGAACTGCCCACCAGAGGAACCTCAACAAAGATTGTTTAAAACAGGTTCATGGGGTGGCTGTTTTCCTATTACACTACCCAAAAAGTCTTGTTTCCTAAGTCTGCAAATTTGTGGACGCATAGATGAGGATAAATGAATCAACTTGCACAAGACTGCTATGATTCTATCATTTACACACTATTCTGACTCTTAAAAGTTATTTTAAAGGGAGGGATGATATGCTTTATTCTGTGTATTCCCTTGTCTAAGTTGAGCACTATATAACTATGTTTTCAAGGATGAGGAGGTATCACTTAGCCCTAACCCTAGGCCCAGGGCGGATAGATTTCAGACATACAAAATCTACCTCAGTTTTGGCTGGTTTTAGTAAAACTGGAGAGATCTACGAATGGGAGTGTGAAATAATTTTTTTAAGAATTAGAGTCCTCAGAGAAGCCCAGAACTTGTTTTGGGTGCCAGAAATAAATGAAACTATCATGTCTGCCACACACAAGCATCCACTTTTGGTTCATCATTTCAGTATTATAGCACAGGATTGGGGCTTGTTCTTTTTAAGCAACAGCAAATCTTTCCTGATGGAAGGCAAACCACACGGAAATTTAGAGCTACCTTCTACCCTGTCCCCACCCTAGAACATCATCATCATCATCATATTATTATTAATTTCTATCTCACTTTTCTCCCCAAGGGGACTCAAAGCAGCTTACGAACATCAAAAGCATAATTAAAAATTGTAATATACAAAAATCAGTAATGATTAAAACAATGTTAAAATACATATTAAAAACAGCTTACAAAAAGCATTTAAATAACATTCTCTATACAGATTACATCATCATCATCATCATCATCATCATCATCATGGCTACCATGTCAATGGGGTGATGAATCCACTTTGAGTTTTACTCCAAACTTTAAAAGGGGGCTAGCCAAAGTGTTGAACCCTGTTCCTGACATATTGGCACCTTAGGCATCTCCTTAGAATGGATTCACTGCTCCAATGAAATGGAAGGCACCATCCCTAGTACTGGTAGGTTTTTTCTCATCATATGATATTGGGAGTGGGTAGGCGGAAATATGTTCTCCCAGGTCAGGCAAAATTGTTGGCCATAGGAAAGAGTAGATGCAGCAATATCTCTGTTATACTCACGTTTTTCATTTCCTTCTCCTCATTTTTTAGCTCCATTAAAATCAAGGGAACAGACAATCATTATAGGGAGGGGTGGGGAATGCAGAAACTCTGGCAAGATGGAACAAGGCACTGTGAGTCAACCCATATGTGATGCCCATATTGATCACTTGTGCACAATGTAGCAACATTTTGCCATGTAGGAAAATGTAGTGTATTGCTTTTCACTGCTGCCACTGATCAGTTTTGTCTATGCCACTACAAAAACTTTTCCTTTGGTAGTGCCTGAGAAAACAACATGGCCCATTGGTATGGTGGGTCACTAGGCATGCAAAGCCGCTTCACATGGTGGCTCAGAGCAGCTACTAATTCTAAGCAGCTTCCAAGTAACACTTAGTTTCCATCAAGCAGTCCACAGAAGAAAGGACTTGTATGCATCAAGCAAGTCCTCTCACTGATTCAGCAACTCCATTCTGGGACTAACAATTGGATTTAGGCCGGTGCTTGGAGAGTTTATTTTTTTAAACTCCAGCACTCATAATCCTCATCAGCCTGGCAATGGGCTGTGCTGGCTGAAGGATTCTGGAAAGTATTATCCTTAAAAAGAAACATGTTCACACTCCGTTTAAAAACAGGGAACAATACCTTAAATCACACTGCCCTGAGGAAGCGATGGAATGAATGCACTGTAGTTACCTGTTGTGAACTGAAACTGTAAGAAAGTGACTTATCTGGCCAAAACAAAACCTAAACAGGGTAAGCTATACTGCATCACTTAACAAAGCCTTGCAGGCCAGAATAATCACTACACAGCTATGCCATCTTTCAATTTAATTTACTGGCTGTCCTATTTCTGGAGCTAATCTGGTTTCAATTTAGATGAGATCTTCCTGAAGGTCACTGAAAATAAGATTATCAAGGATGGAAATCAAGGCTGAGAGATTTGAGCAGTAGCAAGGTATCAGGACAAGGTAAATTGCCAGGAAGAACAAAGAGCTTAGAATTGCAACTGAGTCCTGGAAACCCTACATTGGGTACAAATTCAATGACATTGACTTTGATCACCATTAGGCCTGTATACAAAGTGAAGGCCCTTCAGATCAGAATGAAATTGATTTAAAACCAATCCACTCCATTTCACTCCATTTCTTTGCTTGTCCCAGTTCATTAAAGTTCGTTTTTCCTTCCTTCCCTTCCCTTCCCTTCCCTTCCCTTCCCTTCCCTTCCCTTCCCTTTCCTTTCCTTTCCTTTCCTTTCCTTTCCTTTCCTTTCCTTTCCTTTCCTTTCCTTTCCTTTCCTTCCCTCTCTCCCTCCCTCCCTCAGACAAAAAGCTCCAGATGAAATGACACCAGAAAAAATGAATCTACAACACATGTGTGACTCTAATAAAATCTCACCACAGAAAAATGAAATTCACAGAGGGGTAAGAATCCTGTGGTTCTCCAGATGTTGTTGGACTGCAACTTCCAGGTATTTTTGACCATTAGCTGTGCTAAGGCTGGTTGGAGTTGCAATCCAGCAACATTGGTAGGACCACATGATTCCTTCCCCTGCTCTAACCTGCTAGCTTTGTTTTGTGAGCTGTAGTAATTTTGAAAGCACTGTTCTATGCATTTGCTATGAATTATTATTACCTGAGCAAGAGAGGAAGGCCACAATTTTGCATAACTGAGCAGAGCGAAGCTACAGGCAGAATTATGCTATACTGAGCCCTTTATCATTCCTAGACCTATTCTGTTGTTCCTGAAGCACTCCTCATGGCCATGCTGTGTCTGTTGGAGACTATGCTGGGGGTGGGAAGGAATCTCAGAAGCTTCTGGCTATGTCCCTGTAGCAAAATGCGGAATGATTGCATCATCTGCAAAGGTCTCCTAGGGTCTTCCAGAGATCTCAGCAGCTGAGATAATCATTTCACAATTGACCACAGGGACAAAGCCAGATGCTTTTGTGATCCCCCACCCCCACCCCTTTCCACTAGGCATGGAGTGGGGTAGCCTTCAGCTCTACAGGAGGTTGGTCACTGCAGAGGGAGGAAGGGAAAATTAACCTTATGCCTGGAAATGTCTGTTTTTGGTCACAGTGGAGGTTAACATACCCCTGCATGTGTCATTAATAGGATGCCAGCTGAAGAGAGACATTCTTGAACCTCAAGGAGACAGAAAAGTGTCCTCTCCGTGGGACTCTGCAAAAGGTGCACACTCATTGTATGCTTCAGGCCACACATGGAATTACAAGCAGTCAATAAGCTGCACATTTCAATCCAAAAGATGCTATTGGAGGCAAGGAGTAAAAATCCAAAGCAGGAACCAAAGTAAAAGTGACAGCCGTAGATCCCAGAAGGAAGGAGGCAGAGGGCCTTGAATCCCCCCATGACTAAGCAAGGCGGCCTAGTTCCCCTCTCCTCAAAATGATCTAGCAAAACTCCTATGTAGTTGAGCCTCCGCAGGAAAAGCAATCAGGAATATACTAAATGACCAAGCACTAAGGGAGTTTTTGCTGTTGAACCTCTCAGGAATGATAAAGCCTCTCTGAAATCCATCCTAATCTCCCATTTACTTGTGCATAAACTACTCTAAATGTACAAAGGATAGTGCTATGTACATATTGTGTTTGTAACAGCCTTCATATTTAAGGATATTTGAATGATAATGGATGAGAAAAGTAATTTGCCCTTCAGCTGCAAACAAGCAAAACTGATAAAAACTGTTAACAGCCTCCCCCACCTTCAAATATTTCCAGGGCCCTGATAGAGGAAAGAGAGGAAAACAGATGATCACTGATTCAGTGCATGACAGGACTCGGGGGGAGGGGAGCCAGCTGCATGGCAAAACATCATCTGGAAATTAATCAGAGCAAGAGGCACTGGTCCCAGCAGTGGCTTGAGATAACTGAGGAATATTCAGCGGTTTCTACAACAGCAGAAAGCTCTGACAATCCCAACGTAGGAAGATGGGCTACAGATCAGCAGCTGTTTTCCAACAAACGATTAGGGGACCTCAAAAGCCCTCTTGGAATTGCTGAGAGGGGAAGAAAAATACCTTCAGGCACACTGTCAATCAGTGTATTTCATAAACCCCAGGACTTAAGGCACAAGCCAACAGTTGATAGCCTAAAACCAACTACAGTAAATCTAATGAATCAGTGGGAATTTGCCAAGCCAACATTTAGATGAATTCCATTGTTTTAGTGGATCAACTCTAGCTGGGACTAACACTGACATTCAGTCCTAGATGCTGGACATCTTATGTGCAATTAAGCATCTTTGTTTATAGTTCCTTAATGAGGAATGTGGCCAGTACCTCCAGCATTCCATTCCTGTCACTAAGTAGCACAAGATGACTGCCTCAGATACTGGAGGGTAGGGACAAGAGCACTGCACCCTCAGTTCTTTTTGGGTGAATCCTGCTTTTAGAATATAATACTGCGTACAGCACTGCACTGCATCTCTTAGGACATCAAACCAGCCTGTTGGTTCATGTGCTGACTGCATGGTGTTGGGTGGAGGCATCTTGTCCTTTATCACAGGCAGCAAAATGCCTTGTGTCAGCCTGTGAATTGGGTTGGAACTGTTCCTGACAACCTAGTCCAAAACCTAGTAGTAGCTCTCAGAATGAATTATGTTTATATTACATATTTAGAAGCTTTACTTCTCAGGTGAGCCATTAGCTGCAGAGGGGGGCAAAGCTCAGAGCTGTTAAAGTATTTGGCAGCTCTATAGTCAGCAGACATTTGCAGGCGTTGATTTCTGCAAAGGAAACCATAGATCAACGTGCTCATTTTGAGTTTAGTCTCTGCCCTAAGAGTTAGAAAGATCATATAATACAATTCTTCCTAAAAGGAGGAGGAGCAAAAATAGTGTGGACTCTTAAGTTATTTGCAACTGCTGAAATGTAGAAGAAATGATACATTTTAAAATTTCCTCCCTCCCTCCCTCCCTCCGTCCCAGCACATATGTAGATTATGGCTGGAATCCTGTATGGCAGTGGAATATATCCACAATTCCTGTCTAGCTCCTAACTTAAGGTCTATATAGGAACCTTGAAAGTCACTCAATCTACACTTACTGGGCAGCAGCTTCTGCAGCTGACAGGTTCCTTTCCCTGTTGCTCAGGAAGCACTTGACTGCCATTCCCATCTCCCCTCACAAGAATGATTTCCAGTGGGAAGGACCCAGCTTTTGCCTGTTGCAATAGATATCTTTCACAGGAGGGAGGTGGGACTATTAGTCACCTGATTCTTGAATAACAGGGGAACAGATCTCTGTTGATTGCAGCAGATGCTGTCCAGAAAGTGGAGATTGGGTCAAGGTTGCACCAGAATTCGTAAAGACCATGCAGGATTCTGGCCTACATTTTTATCCATAACTATGACTGCTTTCACAGAGGTTGAGGCTTTATAGGATTGTGTCCCAAGGTAGCACCTTATCTTAAAACCATACCATACTATGCCACTCTGTCAAAGTAAGTGACTTTGTGCACAGTACGTTGCTTGTGAAATACTTTAATCAGAAAGTGATAGGGAAGAGTAGTCACAGTCTTGTTGAGTGTGTAACTCCTTAGATCAACAAGATGTGGGTGCAGAAGACTTAACAAAATGGTGCTGTTTGGTTAGGCAGCAGGTTAACTGAGCATGCTGGCTGGATAATTTTGGGATCACTAGTAAAAAAACCTCTCAAGTTCTGGGCTGCCTACTTCCCAGAATAGTGAAAACTGCTTATTCATGCCTCCTCTTTCCTCTTCTTTAATGATTAACTGACCCATAAGAGGATTTTACTTTTAAGGTAAGTTATGTTTATCACTTTTAGGGGGGTTATCAAAAGCTTTTCTGAAAGTCTAGGGTGATGATATCTACTGAGCTACCTGTGTGTTTGTTGACATTCTCAAAGAATTCCAAAAAGTCAATGAAGTAAGACCTGACTTTGCCCAAGCCGTGCTGATTCCTTCTCAACAATTTGTGTTCTTCTGTTCTGTCTTCATTGTTGCTTGCTTCACGTTTATTGGCAAAAACTCAATTTAGTGAGCTTGTAATTTCCTGGACTTCCCACTGCATTTCTTTCTAAAATTGTGTCATGTTGGCTCTTTTTTCAATCCTCTTATAAGAAAATGATGGCTGGGGTCCTGCTGGCATCTTAAGTACATGCAAGTTCTCCTACAAAAGCGTCCAGACATTTTGTTTTATGCAGAACATTTACATTTAGACCAACGTTGTGGAAGTGGAGCAGCACATGTGGTGTCATCTTGCATGGTTATACATGTCTATTGCACATTTGGGTGTGCATTTAGTTTTGCAACACTTCCATTTATCACGAGATTACCTAGTCCAATGAATGCACAACTTTACACACAGAAATGTACATTATGCAATGCAGATTTAGGCTTTTGGTCCAATTTTAATGACTAGTTGAACATTTCTGCTAGAGATAAAAGATCTCTTGGGCACATACAAATGGGTATATGCTGTCTTGACTCAGTAATTTGTTAACTTTTAGTAAGACAGTTAACTAGAACAGTGCCAAGCTTAGACTTGCTTGAATGCAAGGGAAAGGCTTCAGGGAAGCCTCCTGAGTTTTCTTCCCCCATTTTGCCATTGCTGACACCTGTTCACTAGTGCCTGCGCGCGCGCACGCACACACGGGAAATGGGAAGGAGACTGAACATCCCTATAGCCATTGCTATTTGCCCCTCAACTCCTCCTTTCTTTTAGCTAGAGGCAGGGACTGAGCCCAGGAAGAGAAGGCAGTTAGGCAAACAGGGACTGCTGCTTACTGCCACCATTGCTGCTCACCTGCATGCTAGATGAGAACAGCGGGAACAGAGACAAGGAGCAGCATCCAGAGAGGGAGCCAACTGATGGCAGACAGAGGAGCCCTTTTTTGCTCTCTAGCAGGGGTAGGCAACTGTATAGGGGCCAAGGACCAATTTTCCCCTAGATTCACCTGTTGGTTACACATCTCACAGCAAGCTTAAGTACCTTAATCTTCCATTACAGTCCTTCACAAAAAGGTGGCAAGAAGTGAGATCACACCCCTTCCTGCTGCAATATTGAGAAGGATTGCAGAGAAAAGTAGAGGTATTTGGAAATAGTAAAGGATTCTGGGAAGTTTCTGTGTGTTTTCATATCTTGCAAGTGGTTCTGTGTGATGTGAAGGCAAAAATGCCCCCAAATCATGCCATTTTTTAAAATGAGGTGATGGTGTGTGTGTATGGGGGGGGGGGTTGGGTGAATTGGTAGGGGGCTTCTGCAGCCATAAAAGTGGGCTCCAGGAGTTCCATGCAGGCAGCAAGACGCAATATGCCCTGCCATGGTCTATAGTCAGATTTTCTAGGAAGCAGTAGCATCCTGGATCTTAAAAAGCCTGGCTCAGTCCTTTGTTCTAACACAAACAGGTAATCTACCCATATCTTCTTCCTCTTGCTATCATTCAAAACCAGCCTTGCCTCTTTTTCACAGTGGAATCCAATTTTGACGACTTTCCTTTCAACTCCAGTTTACTACATTTAAGCAACACTCCTGTTCCCTTTGGGAGGGGTTTGCATGGATACTTCCTGCAGGTCCAGGCTGGTGGTTTGGGTGCACGTATGTATCTCTCTTATCAAAAATGTCACAATCCAGTGATGAAGCTGCCGACAAAACACAGGCGTGCCAGCCTGTACAACTGTGCTGATGAAATGCAAAGACCTTAGGACAAAAATCTTCTCTGATTCAGTACTGTACTTTCTGAAACGCATGCAACTCACCAAAGTTATGAACCAGGTAGAAACACTGCAGGTAGAGACACTGAACAAGAAAAGAGAGCTTATAGGGTTATTCGTGTACAGACTTAAACTGTTAACAAACAGTATTGTCTGACTCTTTGCAGAAAGTCAGCTTAGAACCTGACTTTTCCCACATGAACCTGCCTATTCAGTTTACAATGGATGAGCAATTGTGGTCCTTGCAGAAGGCTACAACACCCCATTTTCAGCTGAAAATTGCAATGGAAATTCATTCCTGTTGTAATCTCTTGGGTGCCACCAGAGCGCTGGAGGAACTTAAACCTTATCTGCAATTCTTGGATGCTTGCAGGAGTGACAATTGACCATGAGTATGGAGACTTGGAAAGAGGGAGGGCCAGGGGCTGTACAGGGTATATAAGGCATGTGGGGCCAGACTTCCCCCAAGATTGTCTGCAGAGACACTACTTAATAAATAATTTCTAATGTGAAGAGCTATGAAAGGCAGGGTCTTTTCAGTGTTGGCACTAGGATTGTGGGATACTTTCCACAGAAATGTGCATCAAATTCCTTCACTAATAGAGGGCCTGGTGGCAAGGTGTGCTACTACAGGAAGGCATTTAGTTGCATGAGAGCCAGCATGATGTAGTGGTTTGAGCTGAGGAGTCAATTCTCCACTCAGCCACTGGGTGACCTTGGCCGCATCCCACACACTCAGCCCCAGTAACCCCTGTGATAGGTTTGCCTTAGGGTTGTTACAAGTCAGAAACGACTTGAAGGAACACAACAATTTAGTTGCATGTTGTAATCTTATTGCTATCTGTGGAGTGATTATGTTGTTCTTCTTCGTGGTCTCTGTGCCTCACACACTAGGAGCTTTCGCACGTGCACGGTACCATACGGAAAATTCTAGAGCTTGGTAGCTTGGCGGGAACCCCTCCCCCCATGCCTCTACTGGGCATGCTCAGTCCGCCGAGCAATGGTCTCCCTTCAGTTCTTTCTCGTCCGCCATCGCGTATGGAGGTTCAGAGCTTGGTGCTGTTTTTCTTGGTATTTTTTCTTGCAAGTCACTCTCGTTTTCTCGACTTGGATTTTGGATATACGGCTTTTTGTCTTTGGATTTCGGACTGGTCTTGTCGATTTTGGTGATTTGTTCCTTTTTCTTCGGAACTTCCATCCCTGACTTGCCACCCCCCTTTGTCGTCTTCGTCTTCATCTTGTCTCGTCCCGTCATTGTCTTTCTTCTCTGTTTTTCCCTACTTCTATGTCGGTTCTCTTTAAGCCTTGTGAGAAGTGTGGTCGCAAGGTCGCTCTCTCTGATGGACACCGCCAGTGTCTCCTGTGTTTGGGTGAGGCCCACAACATCAAGGCCTGCCCAATCTGCAGGGAGTTCACATCCCAGACTTTGAGAAACCGCTTGCAACGCCTCAAGTCATTTTGCTGGGAGCAGTCTTTGTCTGCGCAAGACTCGACTCCGTCTGTCCCAAGGATGTCAAAACCTTCCTCGAGCTGACCCATGGCCACACCACCTTCGGACTCAGCGGATGCCGATCCGACCATCCCGACGGTACCGGGCTCGGTACCGTCACACAGGGCCTCCTCATTACCAAGGATCCCTAAGATCTCGTCAGCCCCGTTGACATCAACATCGAGGGAGGCCCCTGCGGGCTTGCAGGGTGCCAAGTCAACGAAGACGCTTACAGCTGCTCAACATAAGCGTCCTGCAACTTTGGAGGCCAAAAAGGAGAAGAAAAAGAAGGAGAAGAAGGAGAAGTGCGGCTCTCCAGTTAGACCGGCTCCTCCTCCGACCCAACTCCTCGACGACTCTGAGGAAGCATCGGAACCTCAGGAGGTCCTGGAGGTTTCAGATGTCAAGGAGACGCTGGCTTGGCGGCACAACTCAAGCCACCTGTGCTTACGGCCGCAGTCCCTCCTCCCGGACACCCTGAAATGGCGGCCCGCTCGGAGGCTGTTTCAGCAGCTCCCCAGACCTTGCATCATTCTCGAGGCTCTGTTGGTAGAAGCGTCTCTCCAGTCCCGGAGCAACGAGTAAGGCAGCCCTCCCCATGTCATCGCGAGACCTACCCTGAGCAGAGGAAACCCTACCTGGAACGCGGTGACTACCCAGACCGCAGGGTTAGACAACCGTCCCCACGACATCAGGAAGCCTACCGCGGATGGTCCCAGCCTCCTTGTGACTCGCCCTATTCTTCAGCATCCCACACAATGAGGTATGGGCAAGAAGAAGCCTGGAGGGAGTACCTAGCCTCGTACAGGTCCTACTTGCTTTCATATCGGGACCGCTCATCGTCCCGATATGAGGCAGTGGTCGCCTTACCGCCGCTCCCATTCACCATCACGTGGGGACTACCGCTCACAGCGTGACCGCTCGCTATTGCGCTCACCCCGACGATCGCCACTCCATCGCCGGTCCAAAGAGCGCACGCCCCACTATCGGGCCGTCTTGCCACCTCCACGGGTCACCTCTAGTGTCCCGCCCAACATCGGAGCCTGTTCAGGCACAGACGACAACCACTACTACCACCGTCGCCTAGGCCATACAACACCCAGTGCCTGCGGTGATCCCACCAACAAGGGCAGCACCTCCTCAACCATCCGGTATAGTGCCTCCACCGGCTAAGCAGACCGCCGCCACTGCGCCCCTTGCAATACCGTCCCGATGTCCCACACCTGAGCGGTCGCAGGACAGATCTCCGGATCGTTCTTCCACAGCGTCATCCCAGGATTATGAGTCTGACTTGGACTCAAAGGAGTCGACACTGAGTCGCACGAGTCACCACCCTTGGCCTTCGGGGACCAAGCACCTGAGTCAGCACCTGAGGATGTGAGGCAGTTCTCGGACATCCTCCTACATATGTCAGCGGCTCTGGGCCTCAAGGTGGCAGAACCAGCCCCGGCGATGCAGGACCCAGTCTTCCACTACGTGGACACCTGTCCATCGACGGCACCACTCCCATTCCTGCCCGCCCTGATGGAGGCCCTTAAACATCCATGGGTCCAGCCGGCCTCCACCCAGCCGATACCACACCAGCTCAAACACCTTTAGAGGACCCAGAGGGAGGACGCTGAGTTCTTGTTTAATCATCCTCAGCCCAACTCGGTGGTTGTTGAGTCCGCCCAAACCAAGGGAGGGACCAGGTCTCACACGACTCCGCCTGACAGAGAGGGATGCCGGCTTGACACCTTCGGGAGGAGATTCTACTCGGTCTCCTCCCTGATAGCGAGGGTGTCGAATACCCAGGCATGTCTGGCGGCGTACCTCCGGAGCCTGCTGGACAAGTTCCACCCTCTTTTGGCCACTGTCCCGGAAGAGAGCAGAGCGAGTGCCAACCAGTTCTACAACGAGGTGGTGGCGCTCGTGAACCAGCAGATCCTGTTCTCCAGGCACTCCGTCGAGGTCGCTGCCCATGTCATGGTGGGTTCTGTAGCCTTGTAACGTTACACCTAGCTACGCTCCTCGGGACTGCAGGAGGACACCGGAAAGCACATTGAAGATCTGCCCTTTGATGCAAGGGACTCTTCAATGCTTCGACTGATGAGGCCATGGACCACATCGTCAAGGCCCGGCTAACGGCCAAGAAGATGGGGATCCGTCACCCTCAACAGTCCCATTACAGTTTCGGCACCCGACCCGCTTGGTGACGATCATCCTCATCGAGTTTCCAGCCGCGCTCGCCTCAGTTGGCACCATCGAAGACTTCCACCGCATCCTCTTCATGACAACCTCAGCGAAGCCGCCAGAGTTCATCGAAGAAGTCATCATCGGGAACCAAATCCACAGTCGACATACCACCTGACAGCAGCCCTCAAAGATCGTCCCAGTCTGGCCAAACACCTCGCCGAATGGCGCTCAATCACCACGGACTCTTGGGTTCTCACCATCGTCCGTTTTGGTTATGCCATCGAGTTCTCAAGTATTCCACCGCGAGGCGCTTTCTATTCCAACTAGGCCAGCCCGGTGCTGCTGGAAGAGATCCAGTCCCTCCTACAGAAGGGAGCGATCGAATAAGTCCCGCCCTCGGCCACTACCACCAGCTTCTTCTCCTGGTACTTTTCCGTACCGAAGTTGGATGGGACCTTGCGACCCATTCTGGACCTCAGAGGGGTGAACGAATACATCTGCCCCAAGAGGTTCAAGATGGTCACGCTGTCAACGATCCTCCCCTTCCTTCGTCGGGGAAACTGGTTTGCATCCATCGACCTGTGGGATGCCTATTTTCACATCTCCATCCGTCCAGAGCACAGAAGATACCTCTGGTTTGCGATTGATGGCACCTGCTACCAGTACCGAGTGCTGTCGTTCGGCCTCTCCACCGCACCGAGGGTTTTCACGAAGTGCATGGCCCCAGTGGTCTCCTATCTGCGGATGAAGGGCATCACCGTCTTCCCGTACCTCGGTGATTGGCTGTTGGTAGCGTCCTGCAAGAACAAGCTGTATCCAGACATCCACCGGACTTTGTCTCTCCTGACCCGCCTGGGTCTTCGGGTCAATCCGAAGAAGTCCCACCTCGAGCCGGTGAGGGTGCTTGACTTCATCGGAGCGACCCTGGACTCGGTCTCGGCCAGAGCCTACCTGCCCCTGGAGCGAGCCTGTACCCTCCTCCGGCCATATCTGCTGCCTTCGACTCCCTGATGACATTGGCGAGGAGGATCCAGCAGCTCCTTGGGTATATGGCTTCCACCACGGCTGTCACGTACCTCTCAAGACTGCGAGCGTGCCCACTCCAACTGTGGTTTGTCAGAGCCTTCAACCTGCTCCGGGACGACCAGGGGCTGCGACTCAGACTTCCTCCACAGGTACGCCACTCCCTGCTATAGTGGCTCCCCTACCACCACCTTCTGTCGGGGATGCCCTTCCGGCAACTGACTCCTTGACTCACGGTCACGACGGATGCCTCCCTGTTCAGGTGGGGAGCGCATTGCGACGACCTCAGAGTCCAGGGATGTTGGACTGGCGATGAGACTGAGCTACAAATCAATGCCCTCGAGCTCCTTGCCATCAGGAAAGCTTTGAGGGCGTTCCGCAACCTGGTCGCGGGGCAGATGGTCCTCATCCTTACAGACAATACGACAGCCGTCTGTTATGTCAACAGACAGGGAGGAACCCACTCCACCACGCTTCTCACCATTGCTCTCCAACTGTAGGAATGGTGCGTATCACTTCAGGTCCATTCGATTGCCGTCCACCTGGCTGGCCAGGGACACCTCTTACCACCATGAGTGGTCCCTCTCAGACGAAGCGTTCCGTCTGATATGGCACCGCTGGGGAGAGCCCACGATTGACCTCTTCACCACCATATCGAACACGAAGTGTCACTGGTACTGCTTGAGAGCCGGTCGGGGACCGAGCTCTCTCAGCGACGGCTTCCAGTTCCAGTGGACCAACGGGTTCCTCTATGCCTTCCCGCTGTTTCCTCTCCTGGGCCGAGTGGTCACCAAGATCCTGGCAGACCGAGCCGACGTCGTCCTCATACCCCTGTACTGGCCGAGACAGCATTGGTTCAAGGCCGCTTGAGGACCTCTCAGGCTACCGACAGCACCCGACCTGCTGTCTCACTCTGACAGTCGTGTTCTCCACCCCGACCTGTCGCTCCTAGCCCTGCACGTGTGGAGGATAACACCCTAGACGACCCTGCAATACAGGACGTCTTGACCGCGGCCAGGAAGGAATCGACCCGCTGCAACTATGCCTACAAGTGGCGGTGGTTCGTGATCTTTGCCGAGGCGCGAGGTGAGCCGGTATCGCCTGTTGGCCTCAGTACCGTGCTCTGCTTCCTGGTCCACCTCAAACAGCAGGGACTCGCATTCCCTTCCTTGAAGGTCTACCTTTCCGCCATCATGGCCTACCAAACCCAAGGCTCTCCATTGGCAGCGCTCTTCCGGGACCCACCATGAAACAATTCATGAAGGGGCTTCAACATCTATACCCGCCGGTATCACCGCCGCTGCCACCCTGGTCGCTGTCCCTGGTCCTCTCCCAGCTCATGCGACCGCCTTTCGAGCCCATGGCCACTGCCGATGACAGGCTCCTCACCATCAAGACGGCCTTCCTGGTAGCTGTCACCTCTGCCAGGTGGGCCAGTGAGCTGACAGCCCTGCGAGCCGATGAGCCCTTTTTGGTGTTCCATCGGGATAAGGTAGTCCTTCCTGCCTAAGGTGGTGTCCCACTTCTACCTTAACCAGGACATCATTCTGCCTACCTTTCACTCGAACCTGACGACGCCTCTGGAGCGATCCCTCCACTCCTTGGACGTCCGTCGAGCCTTGGCCTTTGCACCCAGTGGACTGCGACCTTCAGACAGACCCCACACCTGTTTGTCTGCTATGGTCAGCGTCGCAGAGGCCACAAGGTGTCCACCCAGAGGTTCTCTAAGTGGGTGGCCCAGACTATCTTCCTTGCCTACGAGATGGCCAAGCAGCCTCCACCAGACTTGCTTCGGCCCCACTCCACCAGAGCTGTGGCATCCTCAGCAGCCCTCCTGTGAGGTGTGGACCTGCAAGAACTTTGTCGAGTGGCGACCTGGTCCAGGCCATCGACCTTCGTGTGCCACTATCGACTGGACTGCTGGTCCCGGAGAGATGCCTGGTTTGGACGAGCGGTGCTGGCCTCCGTACTCTAGGACCTGACCCACCGTCCTTCTGGTAAGCTACAAAATCTCCTAGCGTGTGAGGCACAGAGACCACGAACAGGTTACTTACCTGTAACTGTGGTTCTTCGAGTGGTCATCTGTGCTCTCACACACACCTGCCCAGCTGTCCCCTCTTCTCAGGTCCCTTATCGGTGGACTTTAGAACTGAAGGGAGACTGTTGCTCGGTGGGCTGAGCATGCCCAGTAGAGGTATGGGGGGGGGGTTCCCGCCAAGCTACTAAGCTCTAGAATTTTCCGTATGGAACCGCGCATGCGTGAAAGCTCCTAGTGTGTGAGGGCACAGATGACCACTCGAAGAACCACAGTTACAGGTAAGCAACCTGTTCTTTTATTGTGCTTTTCTCCATTTATATGTTGTGACACTGAAGGTTTATTTCCAGTCTCTTAAGTTGACTTCCAGCCTTGCAAGACTGGAAATTCCCTCCCAGCGTTCTACTGGGGTTCTTGCCAGCCTCCCAAAGCTGATTCCCACGCTTGGAACGACTGGCACTCTCCCCAACTCTATCAGGTATGCTGCCACCACCCCCCTGAATTATGAATTATTTGGACAGAACAGGAGGGACTCTGCCCAATCTCTAAGCGTAAGGATCTTCCACCTCCCCCCCGAGTGAGAGAGGTCCTATGTAGCGTGTGCCAACCCTGGCGTGGAAATGGAGAGAAACTGAGGTTTATAAAAGTGTTTAATCAAGGCATGCAAATAAACAATATACACTTGGGAGACTCCCCTCTCCCAGGTACACTTGGTTACAAGAATTTACAAAACAGATATTACAACACAGATACATTCTTAAGATCAGCCAATTCCCAAAATAACAACATCCCTAATGCGACTAACTACTTATTTCTAGTTACTCACAATTAGGTTATAGGCGTAGATGGTCTAAAGGAGAAGGGAGGGGGTCCAGGAGACATGGCATGCTGCCAGCTCCACTGGCCCAGCTCTCCTCTCTCTCTCTCTCTCTCTCTCTGGCCACATGGCCTCTCAGAAGTTTTATATTTTCCTCCTTGAAAGGATCTGGAAGCCTCTCCAAGATGCCCACCTCTTTTCCTTTTGGTTGGTCAACTCTCACCCTGTGACCCTTGATGTAATCCTAACATCTCATTAACCCTTGGTTTACCTGAAGAGGGAAGTATCTCCCTTTGATAAGCCTAGATAATAGGAAGCCCCATTATCACATATGTATGTTGATGCTAAGTCATCTTGTGGTTGGTTATAACAACTGAAAATCAATAAAGACAATTATGATGAACATTAGTTTATAAATATGCTCTGTTATATTATGTAACCTAGCTACATAGTACAAGCACGTTGAAATCCTTTACTGCAGTGGTTCTCAACCTGTGGGTCCCCAGATGTTTGTGGACTTCAGCTCCCAGAAGCCCCAGCCACTCTGGTCAATGCTCAGGGCTTCTGGGAGCTGAAGTCCAAAAACATCTGGGGACCCACAGGTTGAGAACCACTGCTTTACTGGATTGTGAAGGTGCATAATGGGACACTGGCACAAGCGCCCAATGTGCACCATACGCTGATGTGTATTTCATGCTGATATGCATTGCACAGTGAAGCACATCATGCGCTGATGTACATTTCATACCTGTGCAACATGCACCAATATTCATTTTACACCAATGAATATTATAAATTATGTTCATTGCACACTGATTACATTGGACACTCCGCTGGCTCTGCTGTGTAGAAACGTAACAACAGACCCTTATTGGATATGGATGTTATGCAACGGCAGAATTCTAATTCCTATAGGTGTAAGATCACTTACAAAGATGCAATGCCTCAACAAGATTCTGGTGTTTATTTACAAATGCATTTTCCATTTTTCAACTCTGAGTTTTCTGGTGTCTGACTGGATTCAGGATGTAAACGTACTAATGGAAAAAGAGAAGGTGAAAGAAAGTGGTCAAGATCTTACACGGCAACACATAGTGCAAGAGTTTCACATGCAGAGAACTGCTGTGGTTCCTGTCACCAGCCCCAGGAGTCACTAAATTGTTAAGATGGCTGCTTCAAACAGCCATTCTGGTAGGGGTGGGGGGGTGGACCAGAGAAAGATTGGAAGAACGTCTTTAGACCAAGGATATTTTCTGACAAGGTCTGCCAGGGTCCTCTGGAGAGCTCAACAGATGATATCAATCTGTGTCAGAGTATGTTCTCATTGCCAGATGCTTCTCAAATCCCTCTGCTCTCCATCAGCAATGATCATCGAGGGCCAGCTATCGTAGTGATGTGATGAGTGCTGGATGTGTGTGTGTTGCTTGTTGAGAAGGGAGGAAGGACATACCAACCTCCGCAATAACACACACACACACACAAAAGCATATGCAAGCAAAAGGTGAAATTACCCTGGCACATGTCACTAACAGGACAATGTGCTTGTTTGTTGTCATTTTTTTAAAGAAATTTATTTTCAAAAAGACAATGTGCTTGTTTTGATGTGCCTGATCAAAATCCACTTAAAATTTAACTGTGATTAAAGAACATGAACGAATTTACTGGAGTAAGAATCTCAGAACAAGTTGAGGCACTCATGCAGGTAAACACATTCATGCAGGTAGTCCTGGCTATCACAAAACATGAGTTTGTGTATGAAAGCAGAAGATTGGTGTATATTCTAAAAGCATTGTCATTGACCTACAATCTCTTGTCATCAAAACACCTGCAGAGAGCTCCTTGAAGTGACTGAAGCTGCCATTAGATCCTTGATGCACTTCTGAAGTGGTGTGTTTTTAGAACAAGACTGCATAGCCATGCTTAGCAAGGTATTTTGCAATCCTGTTACGAAATGCAGATGATGAAGCAAGACGATCTTGGTTCTTTTTGTTCTACATGAAAAGGGACGCAGAATTAACTGTATCCCTAAAAGGACAGCAAAAAGTTTGAAGCAGCAGGGTGACCAGAATGGGATGGGCAGTGGCAAGTGTTAGTATAATGGCATCACCCCAAGTAAGCAAAACAATTGCAGAATATGGCTGAAAATAGGATTTAGCATCACTGTGCAAGATTTTCCCAACTCAAAAGTCCTGCAGCTGATGGACTACAACTCTCTTCATTGCCAGCCAGCTGGTGAGAAGACGGGATATGTAGCCCAAGACATCTGGGGAAAGCTGGTCTGTGCCAAGAACTATAATATATCAAGTGCAGTAGACAAGCTGTTCTGAGTGTACAGGTCTCTCACTCTCTGGAAAGCACTATGGGGTATATGGGACAAATATCCTCTGTAGCAGGGCATTACCATGGGAATGCTCCACACGCTGTAATCTACAAGTGGAAAACTGTGCTGGCAGGCAGGTAGGACACAGTGGGAAAGTTTCTATACTAGGAATATTGAAAGGAATAGTCACATGAATCTGTTTTAGCATAAAAGGACACAAAGGAATCAAGCAGCACTTCTGGGACTAACTGTGAGAAATAAGCTTCAAGCATAAACCTTTGTGGACTGTAAGCTTATGCTAGAAATCTCTTTTTCCCAGCAAGTCTCAAAATTTGCTACTGGTTTGCATTATGCCTATGATGAAATGGAGCCCACCAAGAACAGAACCCACAGCTACTCTAAATTCAAAAGGACTTGCATTTCTTTTTGTGTCTTTCTCACACCGAGCTTATACTTTTATGCTACAGTACCCTGTATCTTCCAGTCAAAATGACCATTGGTCACAGTGGCTGAGGACTGAAGGGTCTGTGGTTTCCATATGCCACCTCCTTGCTCTGGTCCTCCCAGCAATGAACCTCTGAATGGATATGGTGAATCACTGATAACGCACATGCACTGGAGGAAGTTGGCAGTCTAGAACAATGTTATTTTCGTAATCTGATTAGCTGGATAACTAGCAGGACAGTGTCATGGCAGCACCTGACCCTTTGGCTATATTAAATTCCGTAATGCACTAAGTGGCCACACAGACAGTTCTTACAGTTACTTACTGCTAAGCCCTTTCCCCAATTAGAAGATGCACATCAAGCACTGGGACAGCATATTATTTTGTACAGCTAGAAAATCTGCTCAGAATGTGCTAAAAATGAATGTTCATCAAAGAATTCAAAGTTAAAACAACACCTAGGACACACACACAGAAAGGAAAGGAAATGTACACATTTCTGTTTTGGTTTAGTTATTAGCCTAGATTACCTATGTCTACACACAAAAAACATAAACCTGGAGTTGAAAGGGACAAAAGAACACTTTGCTCCAATTTCTCTGCCCAATTACTATAACCTGGAGTTCAAAGAAGCCATCTCTTAATGGAACTTGCATCCATCTTTCCTTCTTCCAGAGAGAACACTTACCATAGCTTCTCCCAAGCACCTTTGGGGGAAACAAACACTTTATCTATTGGCTGAAGGAATAAGAATCACCAACTGCTGTTCAGCAACAGGAACACAAGCAAAGGAAGATCAACATAAACTGGACACAAATGCTGCCACTTTGTTCTGGTACAGAAGAAGCAATTCTTCCCTCTCTTCCCCACTCCCTTGAGTGACGTGTCTTTCAATCTGTAAGTTTGATGGGATCGCTCCTGCACCCTAAGTTAAATGAGCCACTTTGAGAGATAATGCCTGGAATACTGCTGAAAAATTAGGCAGCATAATGATCCATTATATTGTCCTTATAATCTCCTTTTGGTCGTTGTCTAGAAAATGGTTTAGAAGACATTTCATATTCTTATAATGAACTAGTCAAGTAACAAAATGTTTATTCAGATCTAACAAATGCAAACCTAAGTTGCTATAAGCTTTGCCTGCCTTGAGTGGCCTTTTTGACAGAAAAGTAATTTTTTTCTTAAATAAAAACATCTGAGATGTGTTTCCCTTAATAGCATACTTAAGTAAGCTTTAGAGTCTGAAAGTAACAAATATCTTCATAATTAAAATATCAAAACATTCTCAGTCATGTTCATGAATGTGTTAGATAAGAGTTACACATCCATAACTAATTTTTATTTATGATCCTCACATATTCACGATTGTGACAATAGAGTAGGGAACATATGGAGAATACGTGAGGATTGTAAAAGTCCCCCAATCCTGCCTTACCAGGCAGCAGCCACTGAAGGCAACAGAGGCGTTCTCTTTTACTGATCAGGGTGCAGCATATTAACATTTCCACCCTCCTCCTGCCAGCAATCTTTGGTGTGAGGAGGAACACAACAGGCATGCTGGAGATTGCTGGTGGGAGGGATTGTGCTGGAAATGTCAGCCTGCTGCATCCTGATCAAGAAGGGAACAGAGCTCGGTTGCTTGCAGTAGCTTGGTACCCAACAGAGTAGGATGGGGGTGGAGGGCTCAGGTCAGGAGATGCTACTTAGTTAAATATACCTAAGTAGCTGATCTAGAATGTTAGCCTATATTTTGATCTTGGAAATATATCTAGTTTTATTTATAACACTCAGATACGTATAAGTACGGTATATTAGAAACTAGGAAAGGTTGGAATCTGACAACAGACTTTTGCTATACTTTTTTTTCTTTTAATTATTTTACATTTTAGAATTTTTTTATTATTTCTTATTACTTTATACAACATTTTAAAATCCTAATGCATACAATAATTCCTTCTTCCTATACAGGTATTGCAATTTATTTTTTTAAATTCTCCCTCTATCCCTTCCTTCCACACTCCCCAATCAATCATAAAGTCATGAACCTTATACTTGCCAATCTCTATAAATTCCAAAGAATTACATGCTGTTTGGATCTTTCTTGATCCAAAGGAGGTTTAAGTCCAGTACTGCCTTCAATAACAATATACATATACAATAAACGGCTTCCAAGTAATTTCAAACATCCCTTCTTTTATGTCCCCTCTTGCTACTCTTAACTTTGTATGTTAATTTTTCTAAAACTATTATGAAACAAAACCTATTTAGCCACTTTTGTATCAAGAAGTTTTTCTAACGTTTTCTGTACTTTAGCAATTTCATGCTGTATGACCTTGGCAAACACTTCAAATTTCCCAGCCCGCCCAAGTCCTTGGGACAGTGCGCAACAGAAAGGGAGATAACTTTTGGTGAATATACCAGCAGCATGGCAGTGACCAGTGGAGAGATGATCTTCTGACTTACCTATGGCTTGACAGAAGAGGAGGAAGGTACTATGAGCATTCACACGCTGAACCTGGTCCCTTAAGAAAGGTGGCATCAACATGACTGTGGCAAAATCTGTGCTAGACCAAACATCAGGCTGGGGACTGATGGGTGAAGGAGGTGGATCACTTTCCACACAGGACAAAGAAGAGGTACCAGTAGGTGGAAAAACTACAGAAGACGAAGCTGTGACAGAAAGGAATAGGAAAGGGGACAAAAAGGAGAAGGAGGAAGAGGAGGAGAAGAAGAAGAAGAGGGCACTAAGGAAAAAGTAGTAAGAAATACTTCACATGTCAAAGAAATAATGTGCAAAGGAGGAAATAAAAAAGAAAACAGTGAACTTTAATAAAAAGAACCCTATTATCTCCCTTTTACCTCTATTATTAAAACAAGGAATCATACTTGTTTGGGTTTTAATGTGAGAAAACTACTCTAAAAGGCTTATTCTATAAAGACAACAAGATGTCAACTGGTCAGTAACAAGGACGGAATACAATTACTTTTAATATTTATTTCATCATTTTTTTCATACACACACACACACACACACACACACAAAATTAAAAATAGAAAAATAAAAGAAAAATGAATCATACAAAATATAAAACTGTTTCCACTAAGACTCCCTAGGGTGAGTTGGCAAAGACTGCAACAGGAATGAAGGAGTCTTGGAACATATTGCCTATTCAACAATGAAAAAACTATTTCTAAGTTCTCTATTTCTTACATAGAGCAAGGGAGAGACACAAGACAGTGATATAACACATATGAAAACTGTACAGCACAAAGGAATTTTACAGACAAAATAGTGCTGTTGTGAGCCATACTGAATACAGAGTCTCAGCAGAGATTATGGTCCAATACTGGGACAGTTCTCATCTATTTCTGTTTCTTTCTCCAGTTGCTTTTATTGGTGGATGTTGTGAAGAAAATGTGAAAATATTTGGCAAAGCTGGTTATTTGTGGTGGTGGGTGGACAGGTCTGATTGCTTTCCAACTGTGAAAAAAGCTGAAAAATAGATCACATCCTCAAAAGTCTTTTTCAGGATGCCCAGTAAAAACATGCCAACTTCTGCATTGTATCGACAAGACACAAGCTTCTCACAATGACGTACTGTCTGTGACTACTGTTACTTAAAATAATCCACTTTTTAAAAAAATTATAAAATCCAATTAATGTGGCAGTGTCCAGTTTCTTTTTAAAAATATCTCTTTTCTAAAGCTAAGTCTCCACAACCAAAAAACTGAACATTAAGCACTCAAAAGTTTTCACCACCTTAATATCTCTGAAAGGAAAAAGCATTTAACCAAAGTATATCCCTGAGAACCTTAAGCAAATCAGATTTGTTCCAATATCATTATAGTCTAATAAGGTACACTAAGTTTTTTTTTAAAGTCTAACATTTCGTTCATCAGCTAAACCTAACAGACAAGATATAACTACTGCATTACATTAAGCATTAGAAACCACTACATGCAAAGAAGTGTTCCAATCTGGACAAAAAGGCTATAATTTACCAATCTGATAAACTAAATATCATTTCCAATTTGGAATTAAACTGAAATTAGATTTTTAATGGCAGTTAAATATGTACAGCCGGAAGCTACTTAAATCTTTTTTTGGCATGGCTCTGCATTAAAGAGTTAATTTTTACCTTCTATGAAAAAGAGAAATTAATTAAAACAGCATAGGTGAGTTGTAAATCATCCTCAAAAGGCAGTGTTGGGGAGAGTGTAGAAATTCACAATGTAAAGTCATAACTGGCCATTTAAAATAAATCAAAAAAAACAAAACAAAAACATAAAAAATAAAAATGTAACAGAATACAAAATTATTGTCTACTCTATCCAGGTATGAACTGACAATGTGCCCAGTACTTGTAGCCCTTTCTGACTCAGTCATCACATCAAAAAGTGAATGTGCTCGAAAACAGACAATCCACCATAACAGTACTTCCATTAACGAAATTGAGGACTTTCTCCTTTAATCCCCCTCAGCATCTGAGTCAGCAAATTTCAGTTCACACTTAACATCAAAAGGTTTGTCCTTGACTTCTTTGCAAGAATGTGAATGTTCCTCATCATGTTGAACATGGCCATTCCCATAGTCTGTTTCAGTCTCGTAGCCTGTATCATGTGCTGGCTTTGGATGGTCTCCGCTTTGGGTCATGAGACTGCCTGGCTCCACCAGTGTCTCCTTCACGCTTTGCTCACAATCAGAAAAATCTGACTTAGGTTTCTTCTTCCCAAGTAACATAGCAGAGCGGAACTTTAGACACTGATCTGGTAAAAACCCATTGTAACAGTTGTAGGTAAAGAGACATAAAAAGAGCACAAAAAAGAACAGGAAAAGAAACATCAAAAGCGAGTTATCATTTGACTTCAGAAAAAGGGTCTTCTCAGGGACCTCAGCAAATGAATTTGAGTGTTCAATGTCAGAGACAGTACTCATTAGATCAGGGACAATGGGATTTGTTACTATCCTGGATGTTGCAATTGACACAAGTGGAGTGGTTGAAGTGTGAACAGCTGACCCCTGGGTAGCCACAACTGACGTTCTGAGCGTTTCTCCGTTACCTTCAGTTTGAGTGGTTGGCTGGGTTGGGCTCAGAGTGGTGTGCTGGATTTTTTTCAGTTCCAAAATATGTTTTGCTAACACCTGTGAGAATTTCTGGTTCTTCACTTTTTCTTCTGACAGGCATTGATAAACACCACTGTCTCCTTCAGACAAATTGAAGATGAGCAGAGCTTTCTCCAGAAGACGATACTTGGGACTTTCCACCTTCAACACATCGTCCTTGAATTTCCAAACCACCTGGGCCAGGTTAGACTTCTGAGAACATTTCAGTTCTGCAGTGCTCCCATGTCTGAAAGTATGCTGCAGAGAATGCTCTCTGACTTTATCTGGAACAGCAAAATAAATGTGTACGAGTTCAGAACTGAGTTTTTAAAAATTGGCTGAGAGGCCAATTCAGCTATGCAGAAAAACATCTAGCTCACAATAAGACCCCAGTTAGCTTGACAAACCACATTTAGAGGGGTATGCCATTTTGCATTCCTCCACTGGTTGAAATCATCTTTTATGACTGCTCCACAGCCTGTGCCCCTGATCTGCTCCAGAGACCGGAGGTGGGGGCTCAAAAACAGAGTGGAAGATGGCAAAGGAAGCTGCAGAAAGGATCACTGAAAATTACCCTTCCTGAAAGATGCTTTCTTGCAGTGCAGGGTTTTCAACTGGCCACCATCCTTGACTTGTTTGTCACAAAGCAGCTTTTACAACGTATGTGAAAAGCTACTTGGGCTATAAGGAAATTGTAGTCTTCCTCACAAACATCTAGGGAACTAACTAAGTTGCTCTATTTATAGAAGAGAGTAGAGAAAAGAAACGTGTGAAATTGTCATACATTGTTTTATGTGCAGGAAAAACACCACTAAAATATGAAGGCTACACTAAGTGTTATGACCATGTTCAGGAAGAAAGACAGCTACACAAGTTCCTCTTAATAAAATGAACACACTTTCATGCACAAACCACAAAAATGGAAAGAAGGAAGGAAGGAAGGAAGGAAAAGATGATAGACCTAAAAATAATGAATGATTTCATGGGTGATTAAAAGTCCAAAATATATTATCTATTGCCTTGTATCAAAACTCTATTACAAAGAAAATACAGTATTTTATATTCAAAGGTAGATGATTCAAAATAGTTCTTAATGCTGCTGGCACTACGATGAATTAGTAAATGTGCAACCCAGTAGAGCAACAGCATCAGTCCACACATGCACTGCACAACAGTGTAGTCTGTTTTGTCAAGAATCCAGTTTAACTAAAGATTAGAGCATGAAAAATTACTTCTGGGGACTGCAACCCTTGATCAACATAGCCTGTAGTTGTAGTCCAAAAGAGTAACTTTTCCAAGCTCTGCCAAGGAAATGTTGAGAGGGACTATTAGATTGTAGTGTAGTGTGTGGCTACATTGAACTCTAGATATGTGCAAGGCTCCAAGGAATAGATTTGGGGATTTCTACCACATTTTGTCTACACTGTAGTCTTCCTCAATATATCTGCAAAAGCAGTATCAACAAACCAAAAAGCCATTATGTAAAAAGAAAAGCCATTATGACCTGCAATTTCCTCTGTTACTCATATATTAGTGTCACCTGCCTGAAGCATCATCCCTGGATACATAGCACTTGTTCTATTTGAATTCAACCTCTCAAATAATCCGCTTTATTTTTAGTTGGTTAAATCACATTACATGTTAATGCTGATTTTGGAAATCTCATGACATGGCAAGGGTCATGTCTCTCAACTGCATTATTATAAAGACAATTTCCCTATATGATTATGAGATACATTACAGTTTTGTGTTCGCTGAACCAAGGCTAGAAGCATTTTTGCCAGTCTCCAAGTTCACATATAAGCTGGTTCATTCCCAGGACTAGGGGGTCATAGGGATGATTCCTGTGCAGAGCTTAAACAGACATGCTCTCTCCCAGAACCAGCATCTCCACATGAGAGCTATTTCTCATATCTGCCGTGATCATTACAGAGCTTGGAAAAATTATTTCCAAGTGCTGTAAAAGTTGGCAGCTCTTTGCTGAGTTGCAATGATTGTGTGAATCACAGTTGCTCCTTGTGTAGCTGACACATAGAAGTGTCTTAACTAAACACTCACTAGTTTGTGAGCTAATCAATGGTTCCCATACTATGGCATGTGGACCATATATAACAGAAACAAAAATTAAACAAAAATTCAGAAACATCTTATTCTAACAAAAAGTTAATCATTAAATGGACATCCAAAGTACTATGTAAAAGGAATTGAGATGCACTTATTACAAAATATCTAAGACATTTATATGGTTATTATTCAATCTCTTTGAAGAAGAAAAAAAACCTTACCAGTGCAAGAGGAGGCATCTCCACTGATGTTCTGAATCCAGTCCCTACAAACAGTAAGCAGAAAATAAGGGATTCAATTTACTTGTCACAGTCCACCTAACCTGCCCTCTATGTATGAATCTACTTCACACCTTCCATTCCTTCCTCTAACACAGTGGTTCTCAACCTGTGGGTCCCCAGATGTTTTTGGACTTCAGCTCCCAGAAGCCCTGAGCATTGACCATAGTGGCTGGGGCTTCTGGGAGCTGAAGTCCACAAACATCTGGGGACCCACAGGTTGAGAACCACTGCTCTAACAGGACACAATGTCAGCACTGGTTGTACTCTGTAACATCTGAGCAAATAACGTACTGGGGAAGGGAAGAGGAAATGCAAACTGACAAACAGAGCCTTTATTTAAATCAGAGGTGGGCACGGAGAGGCCTTGCAGTAAACTTCTTTTAGACTGCCCCCCCCTTTTTTTTTGGCACTACATCTGACCCCTAGAGGGTTCCAGTGCCAAAAATATGGGCCTGGGAACTGTTGAAGTCCCCCCTCCCCAATTTAAAGAAAAAACCTCTAACATTTAAAAAGGTAATCTGTGATGCAATTTTAGAAAGATGATGATCAACAAATGTATACCACAGAAATGCTTTGTGAGCATCACAATGATTTGGAACTAGTTAATATGGAAATCAGAAGCAAAATGGTCCAAATTGACATTCTCTTCTTGGCAAATTGTAACAGCCAGGTAACACTTACTTAGAGATCTTTTAATAGGAGTATTTTTTTTAAACACACCTTTTTCTCCTACTGCTTTGTTTGTTTGATTGATTTTAAGGTCTGAGCTCACAGAGGAAAGCAAAATAATGAGTCAGGGCTGGAGACAGCCATAAAACTTTACGGTTTACAGCAATAGTGAACTTTCCATAAAGGAAGAAAGGTTACTGTGGCGTTGCTGCTGATCTGTCTGCTTTTGTAGGAAAATAACACTATATGCCTGCTGGAAAAATCCCAGGCTAGCCTAAAACAGATGATGCTATGATTTATTCTGACTCTGTGATGGCTCAGCTTTGCTATTAAAATCCTTGAGGGCCTTTCAAGAGATCTCTACATGGGAGTTTCCTCATGAGCAGAAGTTTGAAAACTGATTTTTGGGCTAAAACTCCCAGAATCCCCCAACTAGCATTGTGGCCAGGCTATTTAAAGGTTGCAATCCAAAAATATAACTTTTCTAAGCTCTGTTCCATAACTAAGGTCCCACCCTAAGCACTAGTATGACATTATGAATGACAAAACATTAAAATGTCTGAAGCCAAGCAATGTAATATATAAAGTCACTTTGCCTCCCAGTCTGGAGGCCTGGAATGACTGAAGTAAAACAAAGAAAGGTTTAGGGATCTGAAACTAAAAAGCTTCTGCCTTCGCACCCACTGGGTTTCAAGTTTTCCCAAGCTAGTCCCTGCAAGCGGTACACCTTATTAAAATTTGGCTAAGTTTAGAAGTCCATCTTCAAAAATTTCAGAGGACAGATCTGTGAGGGTTTTGAGTGAGGCTAGATTTTACCCCTGTATTTTTCTAAGGTGTCTTATGTATTTTTTATGGCATCTTTTACCAAGCCATCAGAGAATTTAGTATTCATTCTCTATTTAAAGAATTCTGGATCAATTTGAGGAGATTTTGCTATTTTATATATGCGTGTGTGTGTGTGTCTGTGTGTGCTTATTGCTTAAAACAGCTGCAAAATTTCTGACTATTGCTGCATCTCAGAGACCACAGCTAAGCAACTATTAGTTTTCAGGTTATCATGGAGATAATCAATATGAATTTTAATTCCCAAATTAAAATGTTAATTTTTTATTAATTTTTAGTTCTGTCAAGCAGCACTTGGAAAAAAAGGAGGACCAAAGTCCAGCAATGACCAGGAAGGACTTCGTATCAAAATGCACAGCTGACATTTTTCAGGGAAGAACTCTACTTCTTAAGGAGTTAGATCTCTGCAAATACAACCAGCAGAGATTTCTTTACTATCTTTCTCTGTCAACCAACAGCAAGCTAAGGTCCACAGCAAAGCAAAACTGCAGTGCGCAGCTTGACTATGCAATGTACACAATAATAGGTCTTTTCTTGGGATTGTCAGCTCCCCTCAACCATTTGCACAGCTTAGAAATGTTACCTTGGGCAATTATGGCTCACACTAGCTTTGTTGGCTGGGGAATTTGGGGAGTTTTACTTCTTTTTTTTTTAAATAAATTTTCCAATCTCTATTATTCTGAACTCTGGGTGGAGAATGAATCAGGCTGGCTTTCATGTCTGTCCTCCCTAAAAGTCCCCCTCTCCCGCCACAGGACTAACCAATGCTGAGATGCTTGACCCAGACATAGTGTGCCCTGCAGTCAACAAAAGAGCTTATAGTCCTGCAACTTCCATCTGTCCTTTCTTTCTCCACCTTTTTATCATGTACAAATGAATACCCCAGAGAGTGAAGAACTTAAAAAGTGAAAAACACTTTTCACTGCTGCCTCGGAGTGTAGTGGAGTCTCCTTCCTTTGAGGTTTTATGGCCATCTGTCAGGAGTGCTTTGAGGGTGTTCGTGCATAGCAGGGGGTTGGACTGGATGGCCCGTGTGGTCTCTTCCAACTCTACATTTCTATGATTCTATGAAAAAACTTTGCTCTTCTTTTATAATTCATTTTTATATTTGCCACCACTGCTTTGGCAGATAGATAAGACTACAGATTATGAAATAGATATAGAAAACAACACAAAATAAATGGTAAACAATAATTATGAAGATAGTGTATCTTGCCATACTGCTATGTAATGCAAACATATAATTTATACAAATATGGAACTTCTAGCTGGTTTTGAAACAACAACAAGGCAGGCTAGTGTGGTTTGAACTAACCTAACTAGATGCTGGATATGTATCTAGGAGATGTGTTCTGATCTGGGCAACTTGCTCTTTCAACATCTGTTTCTCATCTACAGTGTAAAAGTATATGTAAAAGGTAAGGTCACTATGAGTGGCTACAATCACCATGATCCTCTATGATAGAAACTAGCCTAGCATTCCCTGATCCAGGGATCACATGCTCCTCAATTCCAATCCAACATAACTGTAAAAAGGTAGCTGGAAGCCTAAAGATTTGCTTCCATTTATTGTTAACCATAACTTGCTTTGTCTAAATGTGACATCATAATCATGAATAGTTTAAAATAAGCTATTTTTGCACTGTAATTTTTAAACCTGGCTTGTTTTCACAAACCATAGTTAAGATTGCTCTAACTGGTTAAGAGTTCATGATAAACTGCAGTTAATTGAAATGGAAACTGAAAGTTTCCAGTCTTCTCAGAGTTGCACTGGAGAAGGCTAAGGAAGCACATAAGGCCTGGAAATGAAATACCATTAATTGCAATGTGGAAACACAGCAAATGGTAACTGCAATTCAAAAGGAGAGAACAGTCTAAGACACAGTCTTTATTCATTAGCCCAAAATTCCAAGTCAGGAAAAACTGTGACTGCCCTAAATTATATAAACTGAGAGTCTGTGCATAAGCCCTTAATTTACATTGCAGTACTTATTCTTGTACCAATCATAGTAAGATTTCATTTCTGTACCTTCTTGCTTGGAAGCAAATCTCATTCAAATCAGTAGCAGTTGCTTTTTTGGAAATCTCTTCCTCTTCCTTTCCATACCTTTTCAGATTTTTACAGAGATTGCCCATATGCCAAAAGGTTTCTCTTGTTAAGTGTCTAGAGCAGAGCTGGACAAAATGTGGCCCTGGGGCCACATGCAGCCCCACAAGGATGTTTTTGTGACCTTTGATCCTCCAGACTCCTCAGACTGCCCTTTTTTGGACTGTAAAAAAGGGATTAATTGCCTCTACTCAATGCTTCCTGAAACAGCAATCTGTATTTTTAAATACATTGTAGGACAGTCCTGCACAAGTGAACAACATTTATAAAACAAAACATAACCTGGAGCCCACTCACACTACACACTTATAGTGCTATGATTCCACTTCAACTGCCACGGCCACATCCTACGGAATCCTGAGGTTTATAGACTGGTGAGGTATCAGATGTCTCTGGCTGGGAATTCTAAATACCGTTCCTAATCCCCATCCCTCAAGATTCTTAGAATGGTGCATTTTGCACTCACTATCAATTTCTTCAGGCCCTATGTATCCTTGGAACTAAAGAATATACATATCTGTAACTATCTTAGCTGACCTATGTAAATGTATGTATTTATGTACTTGGTTCTTACCTTTCATTCTCACTTTCTTTGAAGATATCCACACAAGTGGATGCATGGGGATTCCAAGCACAGTATGGGTCTCTTGCCAGAATGCAATCCACACAGGTGCTGTACTTGTCACAAAACGCAACAGAAGACTGGACAACTCCTGCACTGGATCCTGCATAGAGATATTGCTTGCCCTACAAAAAGGGCAAGGGGGAAAAAGGGAATGCGGAAGTGGTCAAAACAGAGAAATGGTAACCTTTTTCTTACTTGCTTCAGGTGCCATGCAACCTATACTTATTACTTGTCTTCATGTGGTCTAGCTGCCACTGTTCCACGCATCCCTTAATCTATACATCTACTTGTTTATTCTTCTCTATAAAGTTAATTCCCATTTAAACACTGCTTTATTCCAAAATTTACAATACTTTCCTTTGGCTGCTTGGTTAAATGAAGAGAGGCAATTTCATTTTGCCTTCTTCTTTCTAATCACAAACACAAAAAGAAGGCAGTGTCTGCACGCTATACTTCCACACAATGTCATCTATAGTGCTTGGAGGATTGATGCAGATGGAAAACAGGTGTGTTTGTGCAGATGGGAAGCCCAGTCTATTATCTCCTGTTCTGCCTATGGAAAGGCCAGGCAAGAAATTCTGCCCTCCCTTTTATCTAGATTACTTTTGTTTGCTTGTTTGATCCACAAGCATCTTCTCAACAGGGAAGACAGTACTGAGATCTGTTGTTGTTCTGGTTAAGCTGAATAAGCTTGTCAAAACCAACTAGACGAGGGTGCTGTGGTTGGTTGTAATGGCTTTAAAAAAATAAACTGTGACCATATACATACTGGAGAAGCAACAGCAGCAGTAAGCCACTTCTTACTGACATGGGCTATTCTAGCACGAGCAGAAAATACTTACTGCAAGGGTTGGAATCATATGGTCCTCCAGATGTTATTTGACTGCAAGTCTCAGTAGCTCTAGCTAGCATAACCAATGACAAGGCACACTTGGAGCTGCAGTTCAACATCTGGAAGACCACACGATTTCCACCCCTAATGAGTGAGTATTCAAGCAATATATTACAGCTAATAGTCTGCCATCCTGACCACACTTTCCCTTTGTTTGTTGTGGCTGCACCATACTTTCCCCACTCGGGAATAAACCTCTGGTTTCATACATCCATTACTCTTTCCTATTAGGAAGGAACACTTTTCAATCACGAATGTACCAAAATTCTGCACACCCAGAAGAACAATCAGAGATGCAAAAAAACAGGCATGTAAGCAATGGGTCTGAGCCAGAGCCAGTGGCCACACTGACTGGGAGATTCTAGGAGGTATAGTCTAAAAAATAATTGGGTTGGGTTTGTATCATAGGAACCTGCTTCACACCAAGTCTGATTACTGGCCCATTTAACTTTATATTCCCTACTCTTACTGGCAGCAGTTCTGCAGTTTCTCAGACAAAGGTCTTCTCCAGCACCTGTTACTTGGTCATTTTAGACTGGAGATGCCAAGGACTGAGTCTGCAACTTTCTACTATGCATGCAAAGCATGTGCTTTAGCTTGTGGTTCTTCCCTAAATTCAGAGAACAATGGTGTCCAAAATGTTGCATTGACAGAAATTGCACCAAAATACAAAGAAAGAAAGAAAGAAGCTGCCTGAGGCACACAGGCTAAAACCAGAATATTCCTCAGCATCTCAAGAAACCTTCTGGTCTTAGTGCTGCTCCAGCTCTGTTCACCCTATAGTGAAGTAGATCAGTCTCATAGTTCAACTGGCAACAGAGATCCCACTAGACATTTTCAAAGTCAACAACTGGTTCTCATCCCCTTTGAAATGTATGTATCTACTACACATCCTCATGCCCATCTCAGTCAGCTATACCTTTTTTGAAGAAAGCAACAAAGTCTGAATGGGCTCAAAATTAGGGAAGAGTTGAGTTTCTTCAATAATATGCATTCCGCTTTCATAGCTGATTGCTTTGTGAAGGGCTCCTCGATCTGAAACAATACAAGATCATGTAATTTTTTTTCCAAAAAGTGATGACTATACTTGGTTCTTCAGATGTGACTTCTGACTTCTCACTGTATGATTTCAGCAGCTATGTGCCTCCTATGTTTTTCATAGTGCTTTGGGCTACACAATTCTCTGTACCAAGAGCAGCCTTTATTTCCTAGCAACTTTCATCTTATAGTTTAAGCCTTTCCTCAAAAGCCAGGGGTATTCTGGGAGCTGAAATCTAAAAAGTAATTTTTTAAAGTATTATCTTGAATGGGCCACCCACAGTCCTCTTGTCAAATTTCAAAAACCCTCTGGTCAGAAAAATCTGTCTCTCTCTAGGTCAGTGGTTCTCAACCTGTGGGTCCCCAGATGTTCATGGACTTCAGCTCCCAGAAGCCCCCCACTATGGTCAATGCTCAGGGCTTCTGGGAGCTGAAGTCCACAAACATCTGGGGACCCACAGGTTGAGAACCACTGCTCTAGGTAATAAGCAAAAAGGAAGATGAAGGAGAGCTTTCCTAATTTTGTACCTGGCCAACCAAACACAGGCTCCAGTCAAACTATCCCAAAGGAAAGATGTTTCACAGTCATCACTACTATACATAAAGGTATTTTTCTGGAACTTGTTAACTAAGTTTTAAATGTTTTGACATTGCTTTGAGAAAAAATATTTATTTTGTAATATATATCCTAGTTTTCTTTGGAGAAAAAAAATACCTTGGTGTAATAATTTCAATTGTGCAAACATACTCCTGGCTGCCACAGCCACTTCAGCATCTAGGCTCAGGGTTGAGTCCAGGAGTACAACCAAGCTAACAACCTGACATTCAGGAAGAGGGTAGCCACAGCCAGCACAGGCTGAATCTCTATTCCTGATCACATCAAGCTCCTGCATCTCAAAAGAGGGGACTTCTTTGAAGAGCCTAGAGAACTTAATCTTTTGGATTATCAACATCACCACTGGAAGTTGCATAAAAGGAACTTTCCCAAGCTCTGCTTCCTCTGTTGAATTTAGTTTACTGTAGAGTAAATGAATATGAAAAAGTTCTTAAGGGTTCTAGGCTATTTAGAGCCTAAAAGTTTTTTTAACTTTAGGGCTCTCCTTTGCATGCCTCCGAGATTTACAGGGTACTATCCTGCAATTTAGTACAGGAGTTCAGTCTCTGTCACATTGGCAGTTTTTGCCAGCTATAAAACCCAGGATGTTCTGAATTACAGTTTGATTGTTAGCTGCTACCCAGTTTGCAAAGAGTAGAAATCTCACCTGTACCGATGAACATGACATCATACAAAGTGCCATTCAGAGCTTGGACTTGGTCTACCACGATCTGTGTATACTTCACATCTCGCTTTACGAGTCTGGGTCTGTCTCCTATTGGGGTTACAGAGTCATCCATCAGAGGATGGTCTTTGACAAACTGTAGCGTTTTGTCAGGTAAGTTGAGTGTTGTATTGATTTTTTCTGCTCTGGCCTCCTTGTTTATACACTGCCACAAGAACAAATAAACATATGTCTCATTATTAATGGGAGCTTAAAAGGGGGAAATAGATTTTAAATAAAAAATGAGGAAAATGTACTAAAATACTTAAAGCTTCATTAAACTAAAACTATTACTGCTACTACAATTTTCAAATATTAGTGCTTATAACTGATGAGATTTTCATAATAACCAACCCAACTTATTACTTTGACTTTACTTATCTTTTAAGCCAGAGATGTAAACTAACAGCTTGTGCGGCTGTCAGTGTGTATATATTGTTGCCTTCCCTGGGGGATCTATTGCTTGTTTCAAGTATTAGCTGACTACGTGAAATGACAGCCATATTTAGCAATACTATACAAATCAGCGGTTTTCCAGGATGGATAAAATTGGCCTATATCTTGTGGATGCTGCATCGCATAACCTTTGATTTTGGAACATCTTTAAACTGTAAATGCACTGGAATATCAAAGAAGAGAATGCACCTAAAAAATTATAAAATGTGGCCCAACAAACAAACAAAAATATATTAGATTTCAAACATCAATTAATTTCAAACAGTATTTCTAAGTTTACTTGCTTTCTTTCAAGTTCAGAACTAAGAGAAGAAACATATCTATAATATTATTATTTTATGAGATGGGAATTATACAGCTCTTCAGATGATGCTGGACTATAAGCCCTAGCATTCCTAGCCACCACAGCCAATGATGTGGAATGTTGGAAGCTGCAGTCGAAAAGCATTTGGAGAGCCACACAATTCTCACCCCTGCTTTAAAACAATAATTTTTTGCTCTAGTTGATACTATTTCCTCACCAAAACTATTCTCCATCTACGACAATGTAGTAAATTTTTCCAATACAAACAACAAGTAAAGGATAAAACAACAGAACTGTGAATCAACCAAAACTTTACTATCTCCTTAGTAAAACCATATTGAAAGTTCAAAGGGGCAATTCTCTATTGATTTAACGCCGTGAAGAAAAAACTTGTAATTAAAATGAATCAAACAAGTAACTTAACAACTGCTTAACACAGTGGTTCTCAACCTGTGGGTCCCCAGATGTTTTTGGACTTCAGGTCCCAGAAGCCCTGAGCATTGACCATAGTGGCTGGAGCTTCTGGGAGCTGAAGTCCACGAACATCTGGGGACCCACAGGTTGAGAACCACTGGCTTAACATGATCTCTCATACGGAAAACAATCACCAGTGAGAAATCTAATCAAGTGAACTATTATCAGGCTAATGATACTAATAATACTAATATGTACCTGTTAGTAACACAGTTTGGCATATGCCAAGAGGTGCTATCACTGTTGTACAAATACAGATGAAGATGAGCCCCCCCACTTTCCTATAGACAAAATGGCTTCAAAGACCTTAGGCCTTCAGCTTTATAAGAGGTGGAATAAAAAAGCCCAGCAAGAAAATTCCTGCAGTGTGAGTGAAGATTGGACTGAAAGGGGAGAAGCTTTGTAATCTAATCTCTTCCCCTCTTACAACATCTCTCAGAGGGGCTACTCATATTTTTAAATATTGCTGAAATTAGAAGGCAAGCTTTCCTAAGAGAATGTAAAATGAGTCTGCAAATTGTCTGACATTCTCTGATACATGGGGGTTACAAAGGGATCAAGGAATCAACCACGTGTGGGCTGTATGTATGTGCTTTTAAGTTGGCTGTTCACTTACGGTGAGCCCATGAATCTCATAGGGTTCTCTTAGGCACAAAATATTCAGAAGTGGTTTTACTAGTACCCCCCTCTGAAATACAGCCTACAGCACCTGGTATTCACTGGCAGTCTCCCATCCAATATTAACTAGGGCTGACCCTGCTTAGCTTCCAAGACCAGATGGGATCTTGTGCCTTTAGGGTGTTCGGGCCAGCTAGGTGTGGGCTAGTCTCCCCTTAGAGTTTCAAATCATTATACTACCTCTATCTTGAGAGTTAAAAAGTGGGAGACAGATACTTTTATAAATATATTTTGTTTAGATGTTACCATATGGAATGCTTTCTTCTTCTGATGCTTCTGACAAGCAACTAGCCTGCAAGGGTGAAAAACCGCCTACAGAGCTTGGGTCTATCCCAAACAGGCTAGCTTTGCTGCTCCACACTGAACAATTTCTTTTATGTGATTAGTATCAGATCAAAACATATTTCTAGTATTTTATGCTCAAGATTTGCTGAGCAAAAGACAGGCACCAAGAACATATGGCTGTCACCATCTCCCTAGCATCTGAAGGTGCAACTGCAGAGAAGGCCCCATTTTGCACTGCCATGGTGTGACAATGTGCACCATGCAGCATGGCCAACTAGGCATTCTCCAAAGAACCTGGTGGTCTGATGTGTGTTTAAAGTGGTGAGCTGCATTTTTCATCTCTTACTGGATAGTATGTTTTAACTGTTTTTCACTGTTTTGATCATGATTTTTGAATAATATTGGGCCTTTCTGTACTACACGGTTAAAGTGCTATTATTCCACATTCAACATCCTGTGGAATTTTGGGGTTTGTAGTCTACTGAGGCCAAAGAGCTCTCTGGCTGAGAATTCTAAATGCCACCCCTTAAACTATAAACTCCAGGATTCCATAAGATGTTGGAAGCGGAATAACAGCACTATAACAGTGTAGCGCAGAAAGACCCAGAGTTAAGTCTTTTTTAACTTTTGTAAAATAATATTTTACATTAATCTTTTTTAAAAATGTATCCCATCTTGAGAAAAAGACATGATATAAATTTAATCCATCCATCTATCCACAGGCAAGGCAGTCTTTCAAGTAATCTGGGTTTAAGATTTTGAGGGTCCCAAGTTGTTATGCATGTTAGCTACATTTGTGGATGTGCAGCATACCACTTTGGACCTCAGCAGCCATCATATTGCATAATAACATCTAAATGCATGCACAGGCCAACACTTTCACATCGGCCCCTAAGTTGGCAATCTAAAATAATGAAAGAGCCAATTAGCCTCCTAAGGTTCAGCCTACAAAAGTTTTTCTAGGCTAAATTGGAAAGAGTGAAGCTAGGAAGACAAAGGACAGTCTGGGAAAACCCTGCAAGAGCACTAGCTTATGCAGACTTCAGTCACTGCCTTTCCTGGTCCTCCTATTTATTTATTTTTTTTCACTTATTAGTAGGAGATTTGCATAGCTGGGACAAAGCACTCCTAAATGCTGAATGGCACAAGCCACAGCCTAGAAAAGAGGTTGTATTATGATCTTTAAGAAGGATCAATATACAGACTCCAGGAGACCTGTATAAATCAGTCATGCCTCAAAAGGAAAACCGAGCATGCCACTGTCTATTAACCACCCATCCTGCTCCCACTAAACACTTGTAAATTACCACAGCTGAAGAATACAGTCAAAGAAATGTATTTGGCACCTGTCTGAAACTTTTGTTTTAGCTCATTGCTTTCCTGTATATCTCAAATAGAGCTGTAAATGGAAAAGATGCCACTGCAAAGGACCGACTTGGAAGTTCTTTTCCTCCCTTCCTTTCATATCAGAGATGACAAAGGGGGGAAAAATCAATTCCTTTCTTTTTACCTCAATTGGCATGTTAAGCACTATCTCCTGAAAGCTGATGAATCATCTTGAGCTATTAGGTTGGTTGTGTTTTAATTATTCCTCCTGAGAAGAGGGACCGAAAGTGTTAACCTAGTCTCTGGATTATAAGAGCAATATCAACACAGAAAAACCTCCATTTTCTGCTATGCTAGGCATAACAATTCCATCTACCTTTTTTCTTTCTTTGTCCCTTTCTTATGGCCTAATCTTCCAACAACTACAGTATATGCCAATAAAGAGTGTTAAAACGCAACACAAACACCTATTTGCTCTTCTAATCAGTCCATAAGCACACTGGGTTTTTTCTCCATTTGCTTTTTTTCAAAAATCTTTTTATTTCTCCCTCTCATCTCCAAAATGCTTTCATAATTCAAGAAAACTTAATGTAATTCCTTCCACTTTCAAATCATCTGTGCATTCTTTCTTTGTAAGTAACGTATGCTCACACGTTTATTTTGGGCTGGTATTTCCTCCCCCTGTTGTTGTTGTTATTTGCTGATGTAGTTGACTTCTACTCATGGCAACCCTATAAATGAAAAACCTCCAAAAGCTCCACTCATCAACTGCCCTGCTAAAGTCTTGCAAACTCAGGGATGTGACTTCCTTGATTGAGTTAAACCACCTGTGATGTGGTTTTTCCTCCTTTTCCAACCTCCTTCTACTTTACCAAACATTATCATCTTTTCCGATGAGTCTCATCATCTCACGATATGTTCAAAACACAACACCCTCAGTTAAGTAAACTTTCTCCTAGCAACTGGTTATATACATACCTATCTGACATGCATTTTTTGTGGAGTTCAAATAGGTATGTGTCATTCATGCCATGGATTTTAAATAATTGTTATTACCTTCTCATTTTTACTGTCTTTTGAATGTGTAATTCTAATTCCTCCTAGTGTTTGACTGAAATCACTTCTAATTTAATGAACAAATCATTACTTTCAAGGATCTTATAAAGCATCACCATCCAAGTAACTAGAGCCTATCTGGCAACACACTGCTGGCCAAGGGCTCTGCATGAGCACTCCTGTTGCCAGAATAAAAGATGCTCTTTATTACAAGAAGAGTCATAAACTCTCAGCTTATCCAGACTTACTGCACCAGGTCGAGGCTTTGGAATCTCTCCATTGTATCGTAGCCATTTTGTGTGGGACTGTTCAATGTAGTGCTCTGCATGTACTTCCCTTTGGCAAAAACATCCTCCACTGTAGAGATGTTGTAAGCACACACTGCTGAAAGGCCCACATTGTTCCTTTAAAAAAATCCATAGAAATCAAAATGAACATACTATCATTTTACAGTTAACCACTGTATTATATTAAATGTCATTTTACAGTTAACTACAGCAGAGTATAGTACAGTTAACTACAGTACAGTAGAGTTAACCAAACACTACCTCAAAATGTAAAAATGGTACTTACAATTGCGGAGGTGAAAACGCCGTAAATCACTCCTCCTTCATGCTAGGAGTTTTAAGGATAAAGACATCACTGACAATGTTGAAAAATAAGTTTTTATCTGGTACAGAGCAAATCACTCTGGCCTTGAGATAGGAAGTCCATTTCTTTTGTAAAGTTCTGTGTCCTCCTTGGTCCCCCTTTAAAAGAAAGGTAAGAGAGGGAAAAAAAAAGAATGACGAATGAGTCGTTCCTTCTCCTGAGTCAATGTATAGGTTTGAAACTGTTCTGCTAAACTGAAATATCCCAACAGATATTTAAAACTTGATGTAAAGGGAACACCATTCATCAAGATATGAATAAGAATCAGATGGTTACTTTTAGAACATAAGCTATCACATCAAGAGCTGAAATCCAATCTCATCGTGTGAAAATCAAATAAAACATCAAGAACCAAATTGATCCCTATAGGTTTAGTGTATGAGCTAACAACTTGTGAAGGGAAGAATAAGAACACATTTGTAAAATTAAGCAGCAGTTCCTCATATCTTGCATACACAACTAACAGCAGAGACACACCAGTTGAAGCACAGGAACTATAAAAGGTGACAGGTTTTAAAATGGGAAGAAAACTGTTTCTCCATTTCACAGCCTCTTATGCAGGCAGTTGTGACAAGCAGCAGGAAGCAAAGCCCACTCAAAATCCCTTTCTGCCAACCTTGGGTACTGATAAAGTAATATATAAAATGGGGTGGGCAACTGCAGAGGGGTGGACTTTGCAGCTCTGCTCCTCCTGAGTGGGTTCCACTGGCACCTTGCTAGCACACTGGAAGTGCTTAACACTACTTCTGTTTTTTTCAGCCTTCTCTTGCAGCGTTTTTTGGGGGAGCGGGGGAGTTTTGAAGGCCAAGACATATGTTGTTGCTGTATGCCTTCAAGTCATTCCAGACTTACAGAGAGTGTAATCATGGGGGCTTGAGGGGCTGAGAGTGTGTGATGTGTCCAAGGTCACCCAGTGGGTTTCCATGACACTACTAAACAGTTAACCATTGTATTTTGGGGTGGATTTTGACGATTTAAGGCAGGTTTTGTACAAAGGACTTGGAACATATGTGTATGTGCATGTGTCTTGTGGGAATTCATAGGCTTCCAAAAAAGGGCTCAGAGGCCACATGCGGTCCTCGGACTGCATTTTCCCTATCCCTGATCTAGAACAAGAACTCCACCACATGGGTTTATTTGCTTGAAACTCAGCTTGAAGTTGTTAGCTCTTAGTACAAGAACTATGGTCCCATGGTCTCTAGACAACATGCATATATAACAGGTTTGCCTTGACAAGGAGACAATACTGCAGTTGGTAAGTTCCTTTTATTACTTATCTCCCTACACACAGAGAGACATATATCACACACACACTCTTTAGATAAACGTGGAGTGCTGTTTCCAAGCAGCCTCCGACGAGTGATTCACAACATGATAAACCAAAACTGTTTTTTTTAAAAAAAATGCTAATTCACATTTCAATGCCTTTGCTCCTCAGTTTCCTGGCAGAAACATTCATCCCCTTACCTGTGTCATAATCATGCCACCAGGGAGTGGCTGTTGCAGCATGGCTCCTTCTCATTCTATGAGCAGTGTCAGAAGTTCTGGGACCCATCCTCTCTACACAATTATAGCATTATTACTCCACTTTAACTGTCATGATTCCATCCTACGGAATCCTGGGGTTTGTAGTTTAATGAAGCAATAGAGCACTCTGGCTAGAAATTCTAAATGCCTCTCCTTAATCAGCAAATCACAAGATTCTATGTGATTGTTGCCATGGCAGTTAAAGTAGAATGCCGTAATCTGAATGGGCTCCTGGATTCTGAGGGAGAAATCCACTCAGGCTTCTCTCTGGAACTGAACCAACAGCAGGTTTGAGGGGCAGTTATAGCATAGCTACTTCCATGTTTGCAATGCCACAAAGGGAATGTGCAAAAGTTACTTTATTGGATTACAACTCCCAGAAATAATTATTTTTATATTTCTGAGCACTGTAGGAGCACAATAACTAACAACTTTTCCAAGCCGTTGTAGGAAGAAATTGGGCTTCAGTGATTTCCAAGCTGTAAATGTAGCAGAAGGACTTCAATCTTTTAAATAATGAATTTTAAATGGAACCTCTTGACAAGAAACATGCATAGCCTTGAAATAACTAACTGTGCAGCTACTGTATGGAGTTTAAAAATATCCCTGCTCTCCAACTTTTGCTGTGTGTGCATGTTTCAAAAAAGTGGACAGCCTTAATGCAAAATACATTCAAGATAGTTGGAATATTATTTTTCAGTTAGACATTTTCAATTTAACAGAAAGCAATTTTTCCCCTACACTGACAAAAATCTGTACAGATTTTCTGCACTTATCTGACAAGATAGGGCCTGGAACCCTATCAGAAAATGGAATTGGTTCAAAAAGCAGAACAGATGTACTGTACTGGAGGGAGCATAAAAGACTTACGGAGGCTCACTTGTGACCAACCCCATGTGTGCTGCTTGCATAGTTTCTCAGCCAGCTTAGTGTCTTTTTTTCCCTTGTCAGTGAACTTTGCAAGCAGCACATGCATGCAAGTAGTCTCAAGCAAAGCTCCATAGGCAAGAACACCTGACAAAAAAGGAGAACCCCTGTCTATTTAATGGAGCTTGTCTTTAATTTGGAAGCACCAAAAGAGTGAGTCTTCAGATAATGGGGCATCGGCAGTGGTGGGGCCTCCCGTACATCTTTCCCTTTCAAATATATACATAGAGAGAGAAGTTATACAGGAAGTCAGCCAGCTTTAACCCTTGTAATGTTCTGTAGTTTTACACATTTAGTGTATTTAGTTTAACTTGCGTGTAGTTTTGAATGTATTTGATTCTTTTTTTCTCTTTGTGCATTGTTTTGTATATCCTTATTTGTTGTTTTATATATTTAAATTTCTATGTGCTTAATACATTTTTTGAAAAAAACATACACACACACATATACAATGATTCAAAGCATAAAAATTGAAAAACCAGCAGTTCATCTGTCAGTTCAAAATACAGCTTGTAAAAGTTACTTTGGGGGACTCCTGAATCTCACAGTCAGCCCGGCCGCGGCCAACTGTTAGCAGGCAGAAGACCACCATTCCAGTGTGTCAAAGTAAATTCATTTCAAAGAGCTAGAATATCATGAATCCAGCAGACCCTGTCAGTTCCTGTTGTTGAATTACACTTTGCAATTTAACACCAGGCCCTTAAAATCTTACAACCTCCTTCTATCCATAAGAAGCATAACAAAACTGAATGACAATATGCTTGTTAGAACAGGTTGCTTACCTGTAACTGTAGTTCTTCGAGTGGTCATCTGTGCCCTCATACATTAGGAGCTTTCGTGCCTGCGCGGTAGCGTTCGGAAGATTCTAGAGCTCGTTAGCTTTGGCGGGAACCCCTCCCCCACGCCGGTGCTGCGCATGCTCCTCCTGCCGACTAACGGTCTCTCCTCAGTTCTGGACCGCCGAAGCAGATGGGACCTGAAAAAGAGGGGAAGGCAGGGCGGGGATGTATGAGGGCACAGATGACCACTCGAAGAACCACGTACAGGTAGCAACCTGTTCTTCTTCTTCGTGGTCTCTGTGCCTCATACATTAGGAAACTGTGTAGCTTACCAGTAGGATGGTGGGTCAGGTCCCAGATCCTAGAGCACAGAAGACAGCACAGCACGACCAAACCAGGCATCTCTCCTGGAACGGCAGTCGAGCCTGTAGTGGCGCACGAAGGTCGACGGCTGGGACCAGGTCGCCACACGGCAGAGTTCCGACAGGTCGACGCCTCGCAGGAGGGCAGCAGATGTCGCCATGGCCCTGGTGGAGTGGGCCCGAAGCAGGTCTGGCGGAGGCTTCCTGGCAAGCTTGTACGCCAGGTGAATAGTCTGTACCACCCACTTAGAGAAGCGCTGGGTGGATACCTTGTGGCCTCTCCGGCGTCTGCCATAACAGATAAACAGGTGGGGTGTCTGTCTGTAGGCTGCAGTCTTGTCTTTGTAAAAAGCCAGCGCCTGACGCACGTCCAGGGAGTGGAGGGACCGCTCCAGAGGTGTCGTCGGGTCTGGGTAGAAGGCCAGCAGGATGATGTCCTGGCTCAGATGGAAGCTGGACACCACCTTCGGCAGGAAGGAGATGTCAGGCCGGAGGACCACTTTGTCCCGATGAAAGACCAAGTATGGTTCATCGCACCGTAGCACCGTCAACTCTCCCGCCCGCCTGGCAGAGGTGACGGCCACTAGGAACGCGGTCTTCATCGCGAGCAGCCTGTCGTCCGTCATGGCCATGGGCTCGAAGGGTGGCCTCGTCAGCGGGGACAGCACCAATGACAGCGACCACGGCAGCAGCGGCAGCGATACTGGCGGGTAGAGGTGCTGCAGGCCCTTCAGGAACTGCTTGACGGTACCGTCCCTGAAGAGAGCGGCCGACGGGGATCGTGGCGGTTGGTATGCCACAATCACGGCGAGGTAGACCTTGAGCGATGGGAAGGCCAGGCCCTGTTGCCGGAGATGGAGGAGGAAGTGGAGCACGGTACACAGGGTGACAGGCGATACCGGCTCTCGACGTTCCTTGGCAAAGGCCATGAAGCGCTGCCACTTGTAGTGGTAGTTCCTTCGCGTGGACTCCTTCCTGGCCGCGGTCAAGACGTTCCCGATGGCCGGGTCGTCTAGGGCGATATCCTCCAGGCACGGAGGGCCAACACCGCCAGGTCCGGGTGCAACACCAGTCCGTCGGAGTGGGACAGCAGGTCCGGTACCGTGGGAAACCTGAGAGTCCTGCCCCTGGCGGCCTCGATCAGAGGTCCGAACTAGTGCTGCCTTGGCCAGTACGGTGCCACGAGGATCGCGATCACGCGGCCCAGGAGCGGGAACGGAGGGAAGGTGTAGATCAGCCCTTCGTCCCACGGAAACTGGAACGCGTCGCTGATGGAGCGGCGATCGTGGCCGGCCCTCAAGCAGAACAGGCGGCACTTCGCGTTCTGGCTGGTCGCGAAGAGGTCGATGGTCGGCTCGCCCCATCGGTCCCGAAGCATCCGGAAGGCCTCGTCAGACAGGGACCACGTGTGGTGGGAAGTGGTGTCCCTGCTGAGCGTGTCCGCTGTGGTGTTCTCCTGCCCAGCCAGGTGAACCGCCACAGGGTGTATCCAGAGCGGGACGCACCAGTTCCAAAGTTCGAGGGTAATGCCCAGCAGAGTGGTGGAGTGCGTCCCTCCTTGCCTGTTCACGTAACAGACCGCCGTCGTGTTGTCGGTGAGGATCAACACCGTGCGGCCCGTGAACAGGTGTCGGAACGCTCTCAGGGCCTTGTGGATCGCCAACAGTTCGAGAGAGTTGATGTGGAGGAACAGCTCGTCGTCCATCCACCGGCCTCGGACCCGGAGATCTCCGGTGTGCGATCCCCAGCCGAAGAGCGAGGCATCCGTCATTACCGTGACCGATGGCCTGGGTTCGCGGAACGGCATGCCTGACAGGAGGTTCCTGTACGACTGCCACCGCAGGAACGACAGGCATACCCGTTGGGGCAGGCGGTATTGGCGGCGCTGGTCGTCCCAGAGTGGATCGAAGGCCCTGACGAACCAGTGCTGGAGCGGCTGAGCGCGTAACCTGGAGAGGTAGGGTACGGCGGTGGTCGAGGCCATGTAGCCAAGGAGTTGTTGGATCATCCTCGCTGACACCGTCGAGGTCTCGAAGGCAGTGGACACCGCCCAACGAAGCGTCTGCGCCCTCTCATCTGGGAGGAAGGCCCTCACCGATACCGAGTCGAGGGTCGCCCCGATGAAGTCGAGAACCCGAGTGGGCTCGAGATGGGACTTCTTGGGGTCGACCCTGAGTCTGAGCCGAGTGAGAAGACACAAAGTCCGATGAATGTCCCTGTACAGTTTCTGTCTGCAGGACGCCACCAATAGCCAATCGTCCAGGTAAGGGTAGACGGAGACGCCCTTCGTCCGCAAGAAGGACATGACCGGAGCCATGCACTTGGTGAACACCCACAGTGCGGTGGAAAGTCCGAACGGCAGCACCCGGTACTGGTAGCTGGTGCCGTCGATCGCGAACCGAAGGTATCTCCTGTGCTGCGGGCGGATCGAGATGTGGAAATAGGCGTCTTTGAGCTCTATGGACGCAAACCAGTCCCCTTGGCGAAGGAAGGGGAGGATCGACGGCAGCATGACCATCTTGAACCTCTTGGGGCGGATGTATTCGTTCACCCCTCGGAGGTCTAGGATGGGCCGCAGGGATCCGTCCGCCTTCGGCACCGTGAAGTACCTCGAGTAGAAGCCGGTGGTCTTGGTTGAAGGCAGGAGCCTCTCGATCGCTCCCTTCTCGAGGAGGGACTGGACCTCTTCCAGTAGAGCCGAGCTGGCTGGGGTGGAGTAGTAGACATCCCATGGTGGAATATCCTGGAACTCGATGGCGTACCCCAGGTGGACAATGGTAAGTACCCAGGAGTCCGTAGTGATCTCCCGCCAGCAGTCGAGGTGCCTGGCCAGGCTCAGGTGGTGGAACAGTTCTACCGGAAGGGCGAAGGATGGCACGGGTGGAGTCCTGCGAAGGCCGTCAAAACTGGGACTTCGCTCCGGAGGACGACTTCTTGGACGACGAAGATGGGCGTCGTCTGGGAAGCCTCCTCGAAGTCGAAGACGTCGACGGCCTTGACGCGGTAACCGCAGCTGGTACACTGATGAAGAGGAGGACCTTCTCCACGTAGGCCTCGGCTGGAAAGAGCAGCGAGACTGGGCAGGCTGGTTGATGCCCATCTTCTTCGCTGTCAGCCGGGCCTTGATGAGGTGATCCATGGCCTCGTCGGTGGAGGTGTGGAAGAGCCCTTCGCCATCGAATGGAAGATCTTCAATCCGTCAACGGCTGTCCTCCTGAAGCCCAGAGGACCGGAGCCATGCGTGGCGTCGGAGGGCTACGGCACCGACCATCACCCTCGAGGTAGCCTCCATGGTGTGCCTTGAGGTGGTGATCTGCTGTGTAGCCACCGCAACGGCCTTGCCAAAGATCTGTGTGGCTGAGGCGCGTGACTTCTCCGGCAGGTCAGCAAGGAGTGGAGCGAGTCGGTCAAAGAGGTTCCGATGGTAGGCCGCAAGGCATGCCATCGTGTTCACCATCCTGGCCACCAGGGACGATGCCGAATAGAACCTTCGGCCAAAGGCATCGAGCTTCCATCCTTCACGGTCCGGAGGGGTGGTATGCGCTCGGTTGCCCCCTTTCGTTTGAGCCGACTCGACCACGATAGAGTTCGGTACAGGATGACTGAAGAGGAACTCTGCGTTCTCCTTCTGGGTCCTGTACAGATGCTCTAGCCTATGTGGGACAGGCTGTGCTGACGCCGGCTTCGCCCATGGCTGCTTCATCGCTTCCACCAGGGTTGGTAGGAATGGTAGTGGTGAGGTCGATGGTAGGCGGGCTTCCAAGTACTGGAAGACCGGGTCCTGGGCTTGTGGAGCAGGTTCGGTCACCTTTAGGCCAAGAGCTGTGGCCATCCAGAGGAGGATCGCAGAAAACTGGCGTACGTCCTCCGGTGCAGACTCCGGGCCTGGCTCCCTGAACCCCAGCAGTGGGGATTCGTGAGAAGAAGGGGTGGACGCAGCAGAGTCAGAGTCCGAGTCGTAAGAGTCGCCGGATGGTGATGGCGACCTCTCCGCCTCCTTCTCCTTGGCCGGCCTACGGGCCGGAGGTGCCAGGGTGACTGCTGGAGCTGCAGGCTGCGTCGGTACCGGTGCGGCCGATGTCGTGGCCGGTATCGGAGTCACCTGCAGGGGCACGACCGCGGGCCTAGGGCGGTGTGCCACCTGCGTGGTAGAAGTCGCAGCTACCGCCGGCTGGGCCATGGTGGGCTGTGGCATCGGGCAGGTAGCTGTGGCCGTGGTCTGCGGTGGTGGAGAAACAGCTCTGTAGCGGGGTGAGGGCTCCCTGGACCGACAGTGACTCGGCGAATGACGCAGTGGTGACCTCTCATAGCGGGGGTAGTGAGCCTCCCGTGGTGGCGAGCGAGACCGCCGACGAGGTGACCAGTACCTTGGATCTGGATGGTACCTGTCCCTGTATGACGGCAAATAAGAATAGTATGAGCCGGCCGGCTCGTGCCACACCTGCTCCTGGGCGTACCTCCCTAGGTAAGCAGGAGAGTAGGCGCTCTCGCCCGAGCGACTCCTCTCCAGGCGCATCTCCCGATATCGCGGGGATGGAGGCCTGGCCCGCTGCTCCGGCGAGCGGGACTTGTCACATCGAGAGGCTGGGCACTGCCTGATCACAGCCTCCTCTCGGCGTTCTGCCGAGGGTGGACGGCGACTCGGCGGGGTGATCTCCGCGATCAGCTCGGGCGGTTGAGGAGGCGAGGCCTGCACGACCTGTTCTTCGTCCGACACCTCGAGGACTTCCTCTTCCTCCGGAGGCTCCTCTTCCTCAGGGAGCTCCATCGGTTGAGGTTCCTCGGCGGGCTGGGTGGGTGGTGGAGTCAGGGGTCGTCACACCACCGTCGGTGAAGAGCGCCGCTTGTCCTTTCTCTTCTTCTTCTTCTTCTTCTCCCCCATGCCCTTGGTGGCGGGGCGCTTCTTCTGGGCCGCGGTCAGCGGCCTGGAGGAGGAGGTTGAGGCCTGCGAGCCCGCAGGGTCCTCGCGTACCCGAGTTGCCGAGATCTTCGGTATCCTTGGCAACTTCATTATCGGCACCGAGCCCGGTACCGATACCGACGAGGTCGAGGGCACGGCAGCCACCGCTGCTGCCGAAGAAGAAGAAGAAGACGGGCGTTTCTCGGCCATCGTCTTGGGTCTCTGGACACGAACAGATTCCTCCCAACAATGGGATTTAAGCCTTGCCGCCCTGTTATGGAGAGTCTGGTGTGTAAACTCTCTGCAAATAGGGCAGGCCTGAACGTTGTGCCCCTCTCCCAAACAAATCAGGCACTTAGAGTGTCGGTCAGAGAGAGCGACCTTCCTTCCACAGGAGGCGCAGCGTTTGAAGAGAGCCGACATAAACCGGAGGCAAGGCAAAGAAAACGAGTCCGAGAATGCCAAACACAGTCCGAGATCCGAAATTGTCGTCAAAGCCAGAAAACGGTCAAAACCGATCGAGAAAGTACCAAAGCCAAGTCCGAAATCCGTAAGGGGTAGTCAAAAAGCCAAATCCAAAGTTGAAAAACAACAAAAGCAAAATCGAAAAGCAAGCCAACAAGCAGAACCTTCTGTACGCTGAGGCGGACAAGAAAGAACTGAGGAGAGACCGTCAGTCGGTGGGAGGAGCATGCGCAGCACCGGCGTGGGGGAGGAGTTCCCGCCAAAGCTAACGAGCTCTAGACTCTTCCAAACGCTACCGTGCAAGCGCAAAAGCTCCTAATGTATGAGGCACAGAGACCACGAAGAAGAACAATGTTAATGAAAAATGCAACCTTGTCTTCCAACGATAAAGAGAACTACTATGATGTTTAACGCATATGAAGACTGACAGAATCAGACTGGTTCCATTCATTTTTTTTTCAGGCTATGGCAACTCAGCACAGAAGCACCACCTGTCATATCACAGTCAAGCAAGAAATTTTATTGGTGTGAGAAAAGCGCTAGCTTTGTCTGGTATCCTTTAGAAATGTGTGAGGCATAGCCCAGGCAGACACTGTATCCTGCTTCTCTTGAAATTACTATGGCTGGAATTCAGCTGACATTTTATGAGTCACATATAAAGTGAAAGAATATTAACAAGTATTTAGTTTTTTTTCCTTTTATTTAAAGAAATTCAGCAAGTTGAGCAACAGTCATTCAGCAAGTTGAGCAACGTGTTTTTCTGAAAAGCAGACACTGATTTTTAATTTTTGAAATTATAATTCCTCAGTGATCTTCAGTTTCACTAAAAACAAAGCTCAGAAAAGCTACTTTTTGATTACAGCTCCCAGAATTCGCCAGGCAGTATAGGCAATGACTATGTTCCTGGCAAAACGCATGACTCAGTTCATGTGTTATTTATTCAGTGATTTGTATCTCTACTTGTAGCAATAAATAATTTTTTTAAAAAAATAAAAGAATAAATTTAACAATCTCCTGAATAAATGTAAACCAAGTAATTCTACATTTCTAAAATAAATTAAAGTGACTTTCTTTCTGAAAAGGGTGTTAATATTGCATTTTTTAAATTTTTTAAAAAATTTTAAATCTCTCTTTTGGAAAAAATCTTTCTTTTGGAAAAAGAAAACAGAGAAAAGCTATTATTTTCATGGCTTCAATAAACCTGGAAATTTTACAGCTCTAACTTGGGTATGCAGAGGAAATCATGTGCAATACAAGCAGTACTGCACATAGAAATCTTGGTGGAACCAGAAAAAAGTAAGCTGCATATCTATACAGTGCTGATACAAGCTCTTCCAACGACTGTTTCTTCTACTGGTTATCAAAACAAAAGGAAAGGTGGTTGAACTTAGTCCTACCTTACAAACCCTTGCTATCCTTGGAATCATCAGCTTGCCAAGAAATTCATATTCTACTGACACTTCCGTGAAAAAGAAATATACTTTGTCATCATCCTCAGCAGCACTGTCTGGATCAGCTCTTATTACATCAGCAAAAATGAAATTTGGTTCTATAGAAGGAAAATGGAAATAAATAAATAATCAATCAATCAATCGATGATTGCCTTTAAATTCTACTCATTCCCCACTTCAATATTTCTAATTAATGGCTTCTTATGGTTTTGTTGTTGCCAGCTGCCTTCAAGTCAACTCTGACTTATAACAAATCATAAGACTTTCTTTACAAGATTTATTCAGAGAAGGTATGCCACTGACTTTCTCTAAGGCTGAGAGAGTGTGACTTGCCCAAAGGTTCCCATGGATTAGGGGGAGTCCCCAGTTTCCTGGAGTCCTAGTTGAACACTCGAAACCACTACACTATGCTAGCTCTTTATGGACATACTGAGCTAAACGCAGTTAAAAGCAGACCTGACATACAAGGTGACTGACTAAGTTCCTATAGATTCAATAGGTCGACTTCATTTAGAACAACAACTGGATCTAAGTCTTAGTTTCCTGACACAGCCATTGTTCCAGTCCTAATGGTAGAAAGCTGCTGCTGCTGCTGTTTTACATTATACGATTTTCTAAGTCTGATATTTCATATATCTGTCAAAAAAAATCTGTGGGAAACAGATATCTTCACAGAATTAAGTAGGGGTGGGTAAAATGCAGCCCTCCGTTTGTTGGATGGCAACTCCTATTAGTCGCAGGGAGCATAGTCAACAGAGAAGAAAGCTGGATGCAATTCAACAATATTTAAGCAGCTGTCAAACTCATTCTAAACCCTAAAAGTTCAAGATCTAAAGGCATTTTTTAACTGATGGCTCTGATCTGCTACTTCCTGTATTTACAGTGTAAGCTGCAAGTATATGTGAACAACTCCATAAACAACAGTGCTGCTCACACAGAACAATCCTTGAAGGAACTTGTATGAACAGTCTTACAAGTTGTTACAACTGGACAGTGAATTGCAAGAAGGGGCTGTAAATGATAAGTTGAGTAAATCTGTTCTTTACCATATCGTCCCCTCTCTGTTCAGAGTGCAGCTTAAAAGTTACCAGACATTCACAACCAAACTGGGCACTAAAGATAAACCACCATTATGCTTGGCAAACCATTCAGAATCTTCGTATCTCAAGACTGTTCTTCTCAAACACAAACACAAGACTGAAAAAGCTTTGTACTCCTGGGAGAATGGGTATGAAAGAGACTTTTTTTTTTCTTTTGAAAATAGGAAAGAATTTTTATGGGATACAGCTTCAGTGTGAAATTAACTGAAATAAACAGTTTATTTCTTGGAGTGTTTCCTCTCCAGATTTTTTTTTCTTACCATTAAGCCAAGGAATTGCATATTCAGTCCTTAGTGGATTCTGCAGTGAATTTCTAGAAATGATAGGTTCACTTCCCAAGAAGTTGTAAGATGTTCCAGAGTAAAGATCCCCATCTTTACAAGAACATAAGATTGAATGAATTAAAAACAAAGCAAGACAAAACAATAAAAGTAGTGGTAATTTTTTTTTTCAAATGTTATATCATACACACATTCCATAGTCTACTTCAGGGTCTCCCAACCTATTTCTTGACAAACAACTATAGGGCAAAACTCCACAATTTCTGCACCCAATATTTGCCTCTTCCCAGCTACCAAACTCCCATGCATTGCTCCTCCGCCTTTGTTGAACCATGCACCACTGACTGTTCAGTTCTCTGGGGTATAAGATAAATTATTCTCTGATCTGTGCAGTATCTAGTACAAGTCAATAGTAATATTTAATCTGAAAATTATCTCCTTTGATAAACAAATTCTGCATCATAAATATTTAGGGCTCGCAGTAACATCTAATTTGAAAATTACTTCCCTTGACAAACAAATCCTATACTATAAATATTTAATGCTAACCCAAATTATGTTACTTTAAATAGCTCCTAACCAAAGTCAACATTTCATTCCTGTGAAAGGAATACAAAGCAACAGACATTTAAAAGGTTAAGTGAGAGTAATCACAGGCATGGTGGGGGGAGGTTATAATGAAGTTCAAGGTTGAACAGCAGTTTAGGGGAATCATCTGTGATCAGTCACTAAATGGCCTTCTGAAATTGGTGAAACTCAGAGGACTGTTTGTGAATTTATGGAGGGAGTCTTGTGGAGGGACAAAAAGGACCTTAAAATATTAATGCTAAACATGGGCATGAATCACTTTGGATCCTGTGGATCCCAGCCATGTTATGACAAGATACAAAAACAGTATTAGATAATCTTACTTACCAACCATAACTGATGTATAACTTTGTGCAGGATCAAATGGACATCTTCCTTTACCATCATCATTTCTTCTCATAAATTTGAATGATGTCAAATCCTACAAAACAATTAAACTATGTTCTGGATTTTTTTATCCAAGGCATAAATAACCACAATCCAGCATACAGCTGTGAATTCCTAAGGTCCTTCCAGATGAACAGTACTTATCCTAGTTCCAACAATCCTACAGCATTGTGCAAGTATTCTCCCCTTCCCTCCTTTCAAAATTTCTTGTGGCGGTAATGGAGAACCAAAGCAGCAAAAAAAACAAAAGAGACCTAAAGTAGAAGACAGTAGTGCCCAGATTCCTTACAAAATTCCATGCACAGCATAGGGCAACTGCGTCCCAAACCCATCTTCAGTTGGATGCACCCTTGTTTAAATTTCAGTGGAATATGAGATAAGTAAGGGGCAACTCATGTACCAATTAGCAGAACCTCAAATGCTTTAACACCTTTCCATATTTTAACTTCCAGTCTTCTGGCACATCTTCTAAAAAACTGGTTTGAGCAACTGATGGAGGTGAGATGCAACTTTAGGATATGTTGAAGCAATTCATGTGGCTGGTTCACTGCCCCATGATTTCATCAGAAATAAGCTAAATGTGGCTGTGAGAAACTTCTGTACATCCTTCATTGTTCCTAATATCTGTAAATGAAATCAATGCACTTTACCAACAACATCATTGTGATACTAATAAGCAAATCAACAAAAACGTAAAACTCAAAAGTATCAGGGGAAAATATTTGCTGAGTTGAAACAAATTTATGTGTCCATAATACAATGTGCGTGCCTTATCAAACGCAAACAAACAAAACAACTGCTGTCTTTTTTTCTTCAAGAACACATATGGGGATATCATGTCCCTGAAGAGTAGCATTGGATGGTGGGGGAATAATATTAGCAATAAATGAATAAGAACTTCTGTGTGTTCTTAAAGAGGGAATCCATTTTTAGAAAGCAAATGGAAGAAAGGGAAAGATTGAGGTCGGAGCTAGCCATGAATATATTAGACAGCTATAGAGAAAAATGGTGCCAGCAAAGAAAATTCAGGAAGAAAAAGGGAGAATCAAGAGGAAGAATGAAATGCGAATCATGTTAAAAGTTAGTTGTGTCATGAAGAATGTGTCCATTTTTGGATGATCACAACTTTGCACGCCACACTTTTATTTGCGTATGGAGATCCTTCACAGCATGTAGCAATCAAACCTGGAAATCATTATGTATTCATACTTCTCTGTTTTTCCAAGCCATAAAAATATGCTTACCAGCTTTGGAACAAACTAGGATACTGATATGTGATCTGAAACTGGTTTAATAACTTGGCTTGTTTTGAATCTGGTAAATACCCACTTTGGTTAAAATGGGAAGTGACAGTCTAAATTTAATTGCTAGCCTTAGTTAGACCAGACCTTCTGAAGCCACTGCTGAATGCAAAGTCAACTCTCATATTAACACAGATGACTCAGTAGATCAACTTTAGTTGGAACTAACAATTAATTCCAGGCCTATTTTTAGATACTTCCTGGTCTAATTACAGTTCACATGGAGAAAATAAATGACTATATGTACACAGAAAAGGACCTTGCATATCTTAGCTTAGAAGGAAAAGAAAGTTTGAAACAATCTGAATCAGGCTAATGATTTATGGGTGGACATAACTATGAAAAATTTTGAAAGTCAAAAAATCTAGTGAAAAAAGAAATTGGAACAAGCTAATATACTGTTGGTAGTAAAAGCAGCATTAATCCTCTCTTGCCAAAGAGAGCCAGTGTGTTACTCAGAATGGTAAAGGAATCCATATGGTAAAAAGCTGTTAAAAAAATAAGTTGAAACCATGTAACTGGATAAGACATGAGGAAGGAGAAATTCTGGTAACGCTGTGGAAACAACAGACAGACTTTTACAGATAAGAAAGACAAGAAAGGTCACAGTCTAACATCAAGAATTTTGTTCTTGAAAACAGGTCAGATCGAAGGAAAAGAGAGCAATGAAAGAGTCAGAGACATGGGAAGTAGAGAGAAGTGTGGTGTATTTTAAAGGGCAAGGAGGGCTTCGTTATGAGACATTCGGCAATATAAAGCTATGATACCTCCAGGAGCTGAGACAAAACAGGCAGAGAAGGGAGTCAGGAAGAGATGCAAAAGGGATGTCAGGAATATAGGAGATGTATACCAGGGTTTCTAAACCAAGGGTCCCTGAACTCTAAGGTTTCCTAAGAGGTTGTTATGGGGTTTTTTTCTATAAGAGATGGTGACTAAGAAAAACAAAAACAAAACTTTTTTTTATGAAGGGGTTCCTGAAACCCGAAAATTATTCAAGGGTTCCTTCGGGGTAAAAAGGATGAGAAAGGTTGGGTTATGCTATCTGAAAGTTGAATGTGTGTGTGTGTGTGCACGTGTGTGTGTGAACATGCATGCCTTCAAGTCACCTATTGACTTACAACAAACCCATGAATTTCACAGGTTTTTTTAGGCAAAGAATACCCAGAGTTGGGGTTTTTTATTGCCTACAGCACCTGGTGTTCATTGGAAATCTCCCATCCAGGTACTAACCAGGGCTGACCCTGTTTACTTCCCAAGATCAGACAGGATGTGGTGCCTTTAGGGTATTTAGGCTTTGAAACATTATGTACCTGACCATTAAGAGAATTAACTACATCTATTAAAAGGAATGAGGAAAAAGCCTTCGTGAGACAGCATTTACTGAGAAATAATGATTATAATGCAGAATACAATAATTGCCCCAAGAAACAGAAATACTGGTGTGTCTGTTATCATACAGTACTAGAGTTTAGGAATGTTACTTTTTTATATTGTTATTACAGCTGCCAAGACCCCCATGCCACTCACTCAGCCAATGTCCATGCTGGTTAAAGATTTTGTGAATTGTAGTACAAAAAGGAACTTTTCCAAAGAAAGATGTAGTGTTTCTAATCTCTGCAATACACTGCAAAACTAGACAATTTTTAATGCCTTTTGCGCAAAAGAAAATGCATTCTCACACTTACCAGATGATCACAAAGTGGCTGAAATGCATTAGTTCCACATACGTAAAGCACAGTATCGTTCAGTTGTTGTAAGACACGAATATAGTTAAGGCACTCTGTCTATAAAATAGAAGAAGTGGTAGGGTAGGAAAATTAAAGACTTTAATAAATTGCAAACATGATGTTTTATTTTAAAGAAATTCAAGTAGCTACTTCAGTTTAAGCACACATGCGTAAGTGCGTAAGTAGCTTTCCTGAAATCAATCAGGGTTGTTTTCCCATAATTAATTTACAATCAGGGTGGTAGTTGTCTTTTCCATTTGATTACCAACAACTGGAAATAGTAAATTTACAGAATAGTAACAGTAGTAATATTCAAGACAGAATCTCTTTGTATAAAAATATACTCCCATGGTGTCTACTTTATTAATTTTAGACACAACACTGTTTCCCATACACTAATAGCATCATTAATGGATACCACAGCTAAACCTTATATCAGTGGTATGTAAAAAACTTTGTCTTTCTAATATATGCTAACATGCTTTTTGCAAGTATTTTTTTCAGCGATTCCTCCAATCTAAATATCTCATGAACTCATTATTCATTTGCTGATAAACTTTCCATACCACCTTTAAACAGTCTTCAGAGAATGAATAATTATCAAAACAACAAAACTCAGTAACATTGTGAGATTCTGGCAACACTTTCACAGATCAAACAACATGTAGTGACTTGCCTCTTTTCCCATGCATCTGAATCTGTATGTGTTCTATATGAAGCAAGAAATTTAGCCAAATCTGAAAATGAGTATTTGTTTCTTCTCCAATTTAGAATTTGTTTACCCTGGCAATCCCTCAAACCTCTAATCTTGAGATGAAACACTGCCTTACAATAAGGATTTGGCATTTAGAGTGAAGCAGGCAAAGAAAAAGTTAAGGCCTGTTAGGTTGTCAAGAAAGACACTACTCAAAAACTGGATTCCACATTTGTCCTACAAATTAAAAGCTGAAACTAACAATCAGAGAGAGAGAAGTATGTATTTCCAGTACAGGAAAAAAGTCTTATTCTAAGCTTTGCTACAATCTCTTTAAAGTTAAGAAAAACAAGGTGAAAAATGTTAATGCACTTGTCCTTCAATGAGCACCAGATCTGCCACTGCCCATCTATCTCAAAAGTGTTGTAGACCTGCTTGCAGACTGGAGGGTGAAGACAACAGGCAGAACCAGCAGTTTGCCAGGGTAGGAGTTGGCTCCTTTTAATACTGGTACTGCTGCATTTAAAATGAAAAGCCGGGGCGGGGGGACCAATGACCACAGCCCACACTAGCTGGGGTAATTCTGGGAGTTGCAGACCAAAAAAGTAACTTTCCCAAACTCAGATGTCCCAGAGCTACACCAAGGGAAAAGGCAGCTATTCAAGAAAAGGACTTGTAAGAACAAAAAACACAGAAGGGCAAAAAAAAAGGTGGCTGCAGCTTTTTAGTAAAAAGTCACAGGCAAATAAATTATTTCCTTGATATTGCTAGAAACATTCTTCTGAAAGTCACAGTGATCAAGAAAATGCTACTATCTATTTACCTGCTTAGATTTGCCCTTATCTGCACATCTGTTTTTCTGATTTTCTGTTACCTTCCAAAACTCCTGGGAGGGAAAAAAAAAGAAAGAACAAAAAGTCATACTCAGGGTTACGCTAACAGCAGTTAGTATTACATTGCCATAAATAGTAAACTAATGGGGTAAAAGAAGACAAAATAACTACCACAATCTAACATACTTTCTCTGATTAACCTGTTTCTCTATTTGAGGTGAATTTACATTTTTGCTCTATTTTGCTGAATTTACATAATACCCACACAAAGCAGTAAAGATTCCAAAGCCATCCTGAAGTAAATGCAAGGAGAATATGTAAAAACACAAAAATATCTGAATATCTTCTCTCATGGGGCAAGACTTTTCCAAACATACCTGCCACATATACTGAAGGAAGACCCTGGCTAGAAACAGCTACGCTTATGGGAAAGATAGCTGTTAATTATATTTTCAATAGTGTACGAATTTGTATGAATTTAATTTATGTAGGAACTCATTACATTTGAAGGGCAAATGGCAACAAGTCCCCCTCCATACTCAAGAAATACTGGACTAGTATAATCTGTTGTATGTAAGGCTGACCTTTATGATGACTAAGAAGTTTTAAGTTCCGTAGAATGTAGTGGGCAGAAATGTAACTGGTACTCCCAGGAGTCATATTAAACCATGTCATGTTTTCCTCTATTATTGTTGGTGAAAAGACCAGTGACAGATTTCCAGCTCATCTCTTTCTAAATAGTACAAAGCTGCTGAAAATATTCAGCAATTCTCAACTGGAGAGTTGGCAGCAAAACAGCAGTAAAATAAAGGATGGGGTAGCAAAATCTGTCCTGCAGAAGTCTTCAAAGAAGTTGGAAGATGAGACCCCTACAACTAATCCTAAAGCAAACACTGAAACAGGTGGGTAATGAATGGTACAAACATTAAATGTAATTCACCAAACCTTAATGGGTACAGAACAAACACTTTTGGGTGACCCTCTGACATAAATATACATACATGGATAAAAGTCAAAGAGGTTCAAAACACAACAATATTGCAAACGTAACAAGATGGACCAAGCAAAACCCTTGGTCAGCAACATCTTTACTCAATCCCAGCTCAGCAAGCACCTGCTAACCAAGGCAGAAAGCCAGGGTCTCAGTAATTGGAATTCAAAGAAACAACTGGATTGTAGACATTCACATCTTGTCTTGTTTGAAAAGGGGAACAGATTAATCAAAAGATTATGTATTAAATAGCAACAATAATTTCAAAGTCTATCAAAACATAAGGTACTCCACGCTGAGTCTCCATAAAGTACTCTACACTCAAGTCTTCAATGTCTTGGAGAGGGGTTTATCACCTTTACAGCAACAAAATCCTACATAATGGGTTGAGAAAAGACATGGAGAGTATATCCGCACTGCACAATTATAGCAGTTTGATACCACTTACCCTAGCTCAATCCTTCAGATTCCAAGAATTTAATTTGGTCTGGTACTTAAGCTTCTTTAGTACACTCCCATAAACTACAGCTTTACAGGTCTCTGACAGAGAATTCCAACTACTATACAAAACTGCAGATCCCAGTTTTCCACAGAATGGAGCCATGGCAGTAAGGTGGTGACAAACTATTTTATTTCTGTAGTATTGATTCATACAGAGTCAGCGTTCCTAGCTGGAAAGCTCGATAACCCCCAAGCTAATAAATCAGATGACAGTGACTGCTATACTTGTAGCAAAGCATGTTATGTTTCTATCTTGTGCTTATTCTTGTTATATTACGATTGGGTCACTGGATTTTAAATTCCTATGAATTTAGTTTTACATCACAAGGTATTTTATAGTAATATGCATAACCAAGAATACCAAAAAATAGTGATCCAGCATGGCATAGAAGTTTGAATACTGCGCCATTTCCGCACTAGGCTGTTATGGTGCTATTATTCCACTTTTAACATCCTATGGAATCCTGGGGCTTGCAGTTTAGGGAGGGGCCTCAAAGGCCTCAATATTCCATAGGATGCTGAAAGTGGAATAACTGCACGGTAACAGTCCAGTGTGGAAACAGCCTTGGACTAGGACTCTGGCAAACCAGGATTCAAATCCCTCCTAAGGCATGGAAACCAAGTGGGTGGCCTTGGGCAAATCACACTCTGTCAGCCTGTGCAGAATTCAAAAACAAACTTTGACTCTTGCTGTGGTAGTGTTGCTTTAGGATTGCTAAAAGTAGGAAATGACGTGAAAGCACAGAACAACAACAATATCAACAACAGCCAAAAATGGTCTCAACAGTGATGTTTATGATTGGATACTGATCATGGACAGTCAGGCATGTGAATATGAAACAATATACTGATTGCACCTCTATATAATAGAAGGTTGCTATGCATTTAAAGTCAGGAAGATCAGAAGTAGCTGACCTCTTTTGCCTGGTAAATGAAACTCTGTGCACTAAGGATGAAAGGAGTAACAACTGAATTTGAAAGGCTTCATACAAATAACTGCTATGATTCCAGTAGAATATCACGAGTGTTGTACTTCCTGTTTAAGTTATCTCTAGAAGCACGCATATTCAGAGGTAGTGCTAACAGTTATTGGAAAATAAAAGTCCCATTGACCTCAGTGGGTCTCAGCTCTTAATAAAAATGCTTATGCATTGTTGGTTATAGACACTCAGGCATGAGAATATGAAATAACAAAATTGCACACCTACCTGTTGTTTTTTTTCAGAAATATTGAATGAATTCAGAGCAAAGATGACTTCTCTAGCTCCTACGTACAAAACATCTTTGCCTTCATTTAGTAACAAGATTGAATAATTAAATATTCCTGGTTCCTGAAAGTGTACTAGATGAACTTCTGTGAAAAAATACAATAATTTCAAAGCATATTTTATTTCAAAGTTCAAAAACCTGAAGGCAAATGTTAATTCAAAAGCTTTATGATTTTCCATCCTGGCCTTCACAAACCCATCTTTTAGTTTTTAAAAGTCTTGCAATCCACTGATTAGAAACTACTGGGATCTAAGGAGGGTAAAGGAATCACATTTAAAATTATTGTCCTTCAGCTAAGAGAGTATAAATGAAACAAGGAAAAAATGGGATACCATTATAGTTGAATCAGACAGAACAACTAAGCCACATCATGGGAACATGTACATTAAGATTGCCTTAAATGTCTAAATCATCAAAAAGTTTTTGAGTTCTCCAGAATTAGATGTTGATCAAATTTGGAAGGGGTGGTGGTGGTAGTAGAGAAAAGAATGCTTGGCATGGGGTCATATGCAAGACAGAAAGGAACTCTTCCACTAGCAGATGCCACTCTGTTTGGTGAACAGAAATTACTGGATTCAGCCTTCAGTCTGTAGTTTATCAGAACTTTTAGACAGAGTGCAAAAGGAGTTAGGTAGTACAATTAGAGTAACCAATATCCTAGACAGACTTCAGAATGTTATTGTAATAATAAAGTAGTAAAAATAGTTTTTTGTCACCTGTAATTATTAGTCTGAACACACTGGTTCACTGTGAAGTAGAGAGCACCAGTAAAGAAAAATACGGTAGCTTTAATATTCAAAGGATAGATCCTGCCTATCTAGACCCCCCTCTAATTTAAAAGCTCTGACTTAATATTTTCTTCTTTCTCAAAAGCATCAGGTAGAAGAGTAGGGAAGGAATGGGAAGGAAAAGAATCCTAAGTAGCAACAAATTATTTTTCAAGGTTTATCTAGAAGTTTTTCTTAACTTGTAAATGAAATTACAAAAGAAAATGATGCATTTATAAAATACACTTATAAAACACTTACAGATTTACAACTCCTGCTACAAAATTCTGAGTTATGCTTCTGCTCAAATTATGACAAGAACTATAAAATTAATCTTTTATTTCCTTACATTTACCTCCCCGTTAACACAAGCATGAATTAAAACAATGTCTTTTGCAAGCAAGCAGCTGACTTCCAGAAATTTTACAATGGCAGAAATTTCTCAATAAAAATAGATTTCACCATTCTTTTCCCACAGTCCAAAGAGCAGAAGTAAACAGTAATTCATATGTATCACTTAGAAGGCCTTTAGGTGCTGACACTGGTAGAATAGAAGAGTTATTTTTTAAATATAGGGGACAGTCTTCGAAGGTATGACTAAGGGACTTATCATTCTAGATAGAGGGTATCTTTTAAGATATAAGAAAGAAGGCCAGTGTTGTGGTATAAGGTTACAATCTTACGAAACCATCCAAGGAGTACAACAGAAGAGGAAAGCTTGAGAGGCAAAATAAATTTATATAATCTTGGATCTTCTGCATTTGAACCAATAATGGAAGTCCCAAGCAAACCATGTGGAAACATATGACTGGAATGAGGGGGAAGTGCTGGGGCAGACAGCTTGGTTATCAGGAGCATATAGATGGTGCTGATTCACATGGGATTTGATCAACTGACCCAGGAACAGCCTGTCAATGGATAGAGAGCAACTTCTAAAGTGACCTCAATGGAAAGGACAAAAGCAGAATTACTCCCTGTAAAAACACTGAAGTGACTGTCTGAAGAGCTGGTAAGAATACCAGTTCTAGAAGCATTAAGCTCACTGTCTTCTTGAAAAATCTAGAAAACCTTTACAACATCCAGCCGAGCAGCTGCTTGTCAATAGTTATAGAGCAAATCTTTGGATTACATTCCATCTGTTATCATCCCTTGAGAACTGAATGATTGGTAAAATACATAGGGTCATAGAATAATAGAGTTGGAAGAGAGCACAGTGGCCATCCAAACTCCCTACTATGCAGGAACACACATGAAAATACTCCCAGCAGATGGCCATCCAGCCTCTGTTTAAAAACTTCCAAAGAAGGAGACTCAACCACACTCGGAGGCAGCATATTCCACTGCCGGACAGCCCTGACTGTCAGGAAGTTCTTCCTGAGGTTCAGGTGGAATCTCTTTTCCTGTAGCTTGAATCCACTGCTCCTTGTCCTGGTCTCTGGAGCAGCACAAAACAAGCCTGTTCCCTCTTCTTAGCTACAGTTCAGCTAAACTTGTTTTTTCTTTGTTTTTATTTGGATATGAAAATGCCCAGCTATGCATTATCTTAGAAATCAGTCTAAGCAAGTGAAAATAGCTCAATAGTGAAACAGTTTTTCCAGAATCAGGCATCACAGACAGAAGTATTATAATTGCTCAAAGTTAGCTCCTGCCAACAGGAGTGAAGACATCCAGCAGTAAGTGTCATCTGCTGGTGCCTCTTCTCAACTGTTCAATGTGACTGACCTTTTAGAAGTTCTGAGTATCCTGCTCATCAGAAGAAAACAAGAGGGCCTGGAGTGGAATAAATCCATTATCTCATTGGCATGAAGAAATATCTTAAACTGTATCAGCTAAGACAGGAAAGAATAAATTTTCCTTGTTTCTGGCATTCCTTGTCTAAAAAAACGCTATGAAATTCATGAGATCACCATTAAGGCACATGCACATACACACATCTTAACCTAAAGCAATGCTCTTACCTTTGTGTTCCCAGGTGATCCGAGGCACTGGACCAAGTGCTGTTGCCACTCCAACAAATAAACTCACAGCTCCATACAGAATGAGAGCCATGTTACGTGTTTTTGTTCTATGGAAGCAGCTGGGAAGTGCAGCAGCAAAAGTTCATTTGGCAGAAGAAAAGCTTAGAGAGTTGCACTTAGAGAGTTTGTGAAAATAGGGACATCATCACATTCAATTAATATACTGCAGTTTCTCAGTGTCTTTTTTTTTAATAGATCACTTTGCCAAATGAACATATATTTGCCAGAACAGTGAACAGAAAGGACTTCCAGAAGGAGCTTCAGCAACTCTTCTGCTTTTTAAACACATGCTTAGTTTCACTGGTACATAAAGCTGCAAAGGTAAAAAAGAAAAGGAAGTGGTCAACCGTTTTTCAAGCCACACTTTTTCCTTTGTTAATAAATATACCTACAGTAAATGAGTCTAATTTCATAAAACAAAAGAGCAAAAATAGCTACAGGAAGCTATTGATGTTATTTTCCATGTGTTCTCATCATTCATATCTCTTAATTTATTACTCATTGACACATTTCCAAGAGGAAAAATGACGCAGTGTTCAAGTTCCATTTTAATATTTTAGCAAAAGTCCCAACTAAAACAATAGATTGTCCAACAGTAATTTGGGCTACAAGCAGTGTGACACATTTTTGTGGAGGTCAGATACTTTTATAAGGAACTAATGAATATTAGGTTTATTATTTTTAAACTTTTTTCACCAATTTATGTGATGGTAGGGATAAACATGAAAAAAGAATGATCAAAGAATGCTAAATCTTAAATTCATTTCATTTCTAGTGCTGTAATTGTAAAAAGTATCTGGAATGACCTCTGGAAAGACCATCTTAAAAACCTTAATCGATTATTTAAAACATTTATTAAACTGCTTCTACTTCAATTCCAACAAGTTTTTTTTTAAAAAAGGTTACATCTCTCTGAATAATAAGAACATGTTAACATCTATAACTCCTTAAATGTGAATCACGACTATCTAAAACTGAAATATAAGCTACTTCTCTGTGTCAAAAGGAATCATGTTGCAAATAATACAGTAATAAATTGCATATGGTATTGTTGTGGATTTCCTATCAGATCCAGGCAGTACCTGTTGTCACAAATGCTGGATTCTACAAGATACTATCCAGAATTATTTCCAAGATGATCTACAGAATACACATGGTCAACTGATTACTATTTTTCCAAAAAGTGGGGCTGGGGAACAACTGCTCAGACTTCTGGCACTTGTTATTATTGTAAACTGCTCTGAGTACCATTTACAAGAAAAGCAAATTACAAATCAAATAAATAAATAATAAGTTATGGGGATCAAATACTTTATCCCATGCTTTTAACATCACCATGAAACTGCTGACTCAAATCATCCAGAGATTTGGAGTGGATGAAGTACCATCAGCATACTGAAATCAGTGAGTCTTACTCTTACTGATAAAATTAGGACATAGTACTGGCTATGATCTGTGCTCTCAAAATTGTTCTGTCACTCAGAAATCCCTTCCTTCCTATCAACTGAGATACGAAATCTTAAGGAGGGCTTCAGTTCAGATCTTAAGATCTAAAAAACTAACAACTGTCCTATAGTAACTATTTAGCAAGAATTCCCCTCATGATATCATCATCTGTGAGAAAATATATTTGTATATTACATTTTTATTCTACTTTCCACCAAAAATGGTATGTAATATCCCTTACAATAATCTAGAAATTTTTTAACATCTTGATTTAAAAACAACATAAAAGTAAGCAAAAAATACCACCACAGGAACAACTAAGGAAGCACTGAATGTTGTTGTAATTGAGAGAAAATGGACTTATAAGGACTCAGGACAACTCCTTCTACAGCACATCACTTCTCCAACCCAGTGGGATAGTATGGATATCTAGAAATAGAATGTCTTTGGTTCCCCCAGTGAACAGTGCTTGGGAGAAACTCCTCCGTACCCCCATAGATGCCATCTATGCATCTTCCTGCACACCCAAGCACACATAAAAGGGCTGCTCCATGTGCATAGAATACCCTCTAGCTAGAAGGTTAGTGATATCTGAGCTTAAGAATTTTCTTGTCATACAAACAAAGAATCAGATCAAGGTCTATCTAGTCCATTTGAAAGCATTCAGAAAATGGGCACTGACTTTTGTGGAACTGATCTAATTGCTTGTACTGTCTTCTCATGCTCATTTCTAACCAATTCTGGAACTTTTAAAATGCAGGGCTTTTTTTAAAAAACTCATCAAATGGCAGTCATATAATCTTATACAGTCTGTGACACAAGGCCTTCTATATCAATGCTACTCAAAGTGTTGGTCCATGGATTGCTGCCAGTCCAAAGTGTCTTTCCAGGAAAGAAATAAACAGTTGTAGGCAGTGGGCACAAATATGATGCAATCCCTCACACACTGGGGAAAAAAATGTTGTCAGTACCCCACCTCAGTTTGAGAAACACTGCTCTAGACGATTATCATTATGATGAGCGTGTGTGTGTGAGTGTGTGTGTGTGAGTGTGTGTGTGTGTGTGTGTGTGTGTGTGTGTTTTAGTTCCAACACGATCCCTGTTGGCAAAAGCTGGGCCACTCAGCCATAAAAGAATGGGCAGCTTCTGCCCCAATCACAATGTTTGACATTTTAGATGTTTCAACAAGAGTGAATGATATGCCAAGTGCCATTTTTGGTTAGAGTTAAACCCAAAGTAACCCCAGAATCTTCCACACCTCTAAAGACGCCTTGGAAAGACATAAAAGGGAAGCTATGTGTGGATTCTCTTTTCCATCTTGAAGTCAGGCTGCTGGGAGACAAAGTATCAGAAACAGATTGCCTCTTTCTTATTCTCAAAGCTAGTTATCAGATAAGGAAGGAGTGCCAATGTATTTTTAACACATTGTTTTTCCTCATCCAAAGCTAGTTCTCTGCCTTTCATTTCTCTGTCAGGCTCTGAGTACGACAGAGCAGAACTGGACAAAGAATGGAAAAAGTGTGTTTTGCCAGCTAAAAACCCTTTCCCAGCAACATTGACACATGAGGCAAACATGCTATCTTTCAGACCCCTCTGCTGTGCAATAAATTTTGCATATGTTCTAAAAGCCAAGATTCTGTTCAAGAAGGTACAGATGTACTAACTACTTTAAATTGGAAATAGTTTTTTCTTAAATCCTGACTTCTTGTTATGGCCTTGTTGCTTTCCTTCTTCTACTCCCTTTCTCAGAAATATATCCCTCCTCTTTCAGTTCTCTTCTTTTTTAATGTGTAGACATTTGGCTGTATTGTTTTAAAAGAGTTTTTCTCATTAAAGCCATTCTCGTATGCAGGAATATACAGAGCCAGACCTTCTCCTTGCTTTCTATAAATATGTCACAAGGCTAATTTTTGTGTATTCTGAGTGCTGAAGCAAGAAAATAAGAAGACTTCTAAAACTGGGCTAAAATGGGAGGTCCTTGGCATGAAGTTGAGGACTGTGTTCATGTGAAATCAGCCTATGGTGCCAACCTAATTCTACTTCCTTTTCTTGGGAATGCTTGTAAAGATGCTGTTCCTGAGCTAGGTGACAGTCAATGTGTCAGCACACAATAAAAAGTCTGTCATCGATTTTTGTCATTATATATTATTCTCCCACGTCCAAGGATTGCAGGGTGTCATAAATGGTTCTCACATTCATATTTCCTCCTCACAAGCAGCCTGTATGGGAGGTCAAAGCTGGAAATGTGAGAATTTCTGAATGCTATAAAATGAGCTTTACAGCTGAGTGAAAAATTTAAGAGGGCCTCTCTGATAGCAATAAGCAATTTTTTTAAAAAAATGAACCATATAAGTCCCCCACCCCAAAGCAACAGATCCACTAATATTTTTTAAATTACAATGCATGTCAACTCTCTCTCTCTCTCTCTCTGTCAAAGGAAATTCTAGTCTTCTTGATAGGATTAGAAGCAAGAAAGTCCTAAGCAATTATTTGAAGGTTTGGGTGACATCACGGCTTTCCTTGGAAAAAAAGGTTCCCTGACAGACTAACCATTTCAACATTTCCTCTGAGCTCAGTATGCCCTTCAGATCTCCTAAATACAAATACAGCTCTGAAGATTAACTGTTCTATGCACTATATTCTCTACCAAAAGGCTCTTTAAAAAAATTAACACATGGCTCTAGAATTTACACCGCATTTCATGTTTCGTGGCCTTCTCTTTTTCCACACAAGATACAGCTACTTTAAAAAATGTCAACAAAAGAGAGTTATAGTGCAATCTTATTCACATATTCTCAAGAGGCAAGTCCCAGCAACTTTAACAAGAACTCCAGACAAACACGCACAGAACTTTAGCTGTAATGAGTCAGCTAAATATATTTATTCTGTCTACATAAAATCGGCAGCTTCATTGTTCTAGCCATTTCAATTCATTTTTCATTTTATGCTAGCATGAAAGTTGAGCCAGTGGAAGATGGGAAGATGGTAACTATGGCAACTAGAAAGCACTGAGGCATTCTGACATCAAGATGGATACCTACCAATACCTTACTGGGGTCTTTAAAGAAAAACAACACAGTCTTTCCTCTACAACCTGCTTCAACCACAATGCTTTCCTTAAGCTTTTCTCTCCTCTTATTTTCCAGTACCTTGTAAAACCAAAATAAATACTAATACATTGACTGCTTTTTCTTAAATCTCTGCCTCTTCTGTCCTTTACTCATAAATCACCTCTGACTGGAAGACCTATGACTCAAACTAGATGCTAGCTATGCAGCTAAATAGTCTGTCTTTTATTAATAAACTGAATGCACTCTTTTGGGAGGAAGAAGGAAAAGGAACATGCATGTGGGTAGGAGAGGCGTATCACTTCCCTCTCCGGACATTTCTTTTAAAGTGTTCTAGCCCTACAAAGACAAAGGATTTGGTATCTGATCTGATCATGTTGGGGAAGGGAAAAGATACATCAAGCTAATGTTCACTGGGGGGAAGGGTCAATTTCGTCACACAGCAGCTCTTGGGGAGGGGGCTGGATGCTGTTTGCAGATTGTGTACCTGTGCTCTCAAGTAGCAGGCGCTCTGGAGCAGAAGGCAGCAGGGTCTGGAAGCCATTTTTGCTGAGTATACAGGAAAGGCAAAGGCACACTCTCACTGATAAAGAGGTAAGCTGATTCACGTAACTCTCCACTGATAACCACTCGGCCTTTTTATACCCTACAGGCAAAAGATCTCTCTGACCCTGGAAGATAAGCAGGTCAGCCCTGGGTAATACTTGTATGGGAGACTGCCAATGAATACCAGGTGCTGTAGGCTATATTTCACAGGAAGAAACCGGCAAAACCACTTCTGAGTATCCCTTGCCTAAGAAAACACTATGAAATTGATGGGATCACCTTAAATTGGCAGGGGGTCTGAAGGCACACGCGTGCGCACACATACATACAGACTGATTGTTGAATACAGCCATGGTGACCATGCCTGTTTTGTTAGATTTTAAACAAACAGTTAAAGACAAGTTTATCCTCCAGTACATTCAGTATATAGTATATTTTACCTTTGCTTTGGAGAACTGATTGGGGAAAAAAAATCTTGGTCTGCTATTTCACCGCTTTTCTCCAATTGGCTTGAGTTTTATTGTCAATTTTAGATGGTTATTTTTACATTCTTGTTGTTAGCCACCTTAGCAACTTTATAATGACATTATTGAAATAGTAAAACAATTGAATGAGGTTTCTTGGTGACTTCTTCTTGATTTAATATCAGTCAGTCCTGATGGAAACCAATGCCATTATACAAATTTTTAAAAAATCAGAAGACAGTATGCATACATTGGGATAAATGGTGTCTAAAATAAGGAAAGAAACCAGAAAATACAAGAGAATAATACTTATCTAAAGTCCTAATGCAACAAACAAACATTTAAACAATAGATGTTACTATATAATTTCCTGTTACATGTAACTGGGAATCAGACAAATGGATCTGCAATGTGTGGTTCTCTCTCAGTAATATGTTTATTTTTATATACAGCACAACAGTGCTGTGGTTCAATGGCAGCATGAATAATCTTAGTGTCAAGACAAAGTAGTAGGTTTCACCATAACATACAGCTGGTATAGTTAGTAGTGCTATGCAATACAAAATTATCTATCAAAGCTTGCAGAACCATTCCACACAAAAGACCATACATACATCTGTTAGTATATATTAAATTGGATATCTGGACTCAAACAGACCCAGATCAACAGTCAAGACATAAGAACTAGAGAAACCCCTGCTGAACAGCACTAAAAGAATTTCGAGTTAACCATCTTGTTATCATACCCAAGCCAAACAAATGCCTCTAGGAAATCAAGCAGGGTACAGCTTGCTTTGCTGTTCCTCCCCACCATCTAGCAACTGGTATTAGTGCTGCTAAACTGCACAGTTAACTGAGATTAGGGACAGAAAAAAGCAAGCAGTGACAGATGAAGAGCACTGTCCTGAGATAAGATGATAACTGGGTGGAAGGAATAATGTCTGTGGGTAATATTAATTTCTGTTGCAGGCAATGGTATAATGGAACCAGGACTTGCAGGGTTAAATGCCTGGGGATTTTTGATTAGCAGGGATTCTGACATCAGCTACTATCTCTAATGGACCCTTTTGTTCTCTCTGACCAGCTAGAGGAGAAATGGATTTTCCCAGCAACACAACTATTGTGAACTACCCTCCACTGTCATCAAGGTATCTTGAAGTGGCTTAGTCTTGAATGAGCAAGATCCATTAGCTTCACAAAAGAATTGCTGCTGGTAGAGATGAAAATTTCCAATTTCCTAGAAACTTCTTTATATAGAGTTCAACACAGCTACCTAAAGTTTTGGACTTTATCTGAGGGTGCTGCTATAGTAACTGTCACGACGAGGGCCTCAACTTAAAATTTCCACTGTGCTACTGACTGCAAGCCTATGTGCATAAGTGGTAACATATAGTCATCAACCATGAACACCTAGGAAGGAAACTAGGACAACCCACACATAGCCTTGATAACAGTGAAATTGTTCTCCTAGCATTTATGCCACTACAGAAGGGAAGTGATATAATGCTCCTTCAAGGTGAAAGCTCCTTTCCGATGCAAAATGAGCTGGGTATCTTTGCCTCCTTTCCCAAATACTGCCTTTTTAACGGCAGGGAGTTTTTGATATGCACAGAGAGATTTTGATATGGGGAGAATATCTCAAAATATAACAGCCCTCCCACCTGCATTCAGAAGTGGCCATCGGCTAAGGACAGCGCAGTCACCTGCCTTTTCTGAAGATGTCATCTGGCTCTGAGAAACAAATTTTATGCAGGATTTGTTGCCTACCAATCAATGAACAGAACATGATTCCAAAAGAGCTATGTCTTTAAAGTGCACTGCACATTTACAGTGTAAGCAAACACTATTATTTATGAACAAGCATTCAACCCGGCAGTTGGCTGCTGCTTAATAAAATCTGTCTGACAAACCTCTCTGCCAAGAGCTTATTTAATGTGTCCCTTGGGGATACAGAGTACCTTTTCTCAGGTATGCACACCAAGTCCAGCTGATGTGATCTGCGGCACAAAGCCAAAACTTACGCGCTTCACATACAGCTCCACCTGGTTGCTAAGGAGAAAAGCTTCTGCCTTACAGTCAAGCTAATAAAGATAATACAAAACCTGGAATCCTTCCAACACACCTCAAACACATGGTAATCATTTTGTTGAAAGGATCTTTTGTGAAAATAGGTGTGTCCTAATATGCATCCCCTTTCTAGTGCTTTCCAGTCAAGTAACAACATCTTTGATTATTTATATGCAACTCCAAACAAAGTGTGCTCAATTTGATTTGCATTTTTTAAAAAAATGAAGATTAGGGATGCATGAAAGAATGACACCATTTAAAGCTGCTGTTCAGAATCCTGTTAAGCACAGTGACTGGCATCCTGTTCATGACACACAAGCTTAAGTCCAACATAGGCTTTGTGTGTCTTTTTTTGGGGGGGGGTTGCAAAGGTTGACATTCTCTTCTTATTCTTTTCCTCACACCATAACATCCAACCCCACCCTCCCCAATTTAACTGCTGCAACCTGGCCCACACCCATTCAGTAGCTGGTGGAAGGGGAGGTTAGAGAAATGTCTGTCTGTGTACCAGTCAGCAGACACAAAATGATTACATTATCCACTGAGAGCTCCCAAGGACCCTGGCAGATCTCAGCTCGTGATGTAATCATTCTCCTGGCTATGGGGATACACACACTCACTCAAAAGCTACCATCCTAATGATAGCTGTATGGAGCAGTGCTTCTCAAATGCTATGTGGTGAGGAGCCAGCAACATTTTTCCCCAGTGTGTCAGGGACAAGACTACCACCACCACCACCACCATCACCTCCTCCCCCTTCCATCGCCATCATTTATTTATTTATATAGCACTATTAGTGTACATAATACTTTACAGATTGGAAAAAAATGTGCCCACTGACTACAACTGTCTCTTTCTATCCTGGAAACTTGCTGTGGAAGTGCACCCAACAGTTCATGGGCTACCACACTGAAGAGCACTGACTTACATTTCACAGCTACAACTGTTTGATATGGTGGGCCTGTACGCAGGGGTTCTATTCCAAGAACCTCTGTGTAAAAGAAGAAATGCAAATGCTTTAATTCCATAATACCTAATGGTGGTGATGAGCACGCCATCATCACCACCTTATGTATAGGGATATGATACCTTGCACAAACGCAATTTGTGTGTAGATTGCACATAAGAAAGATCACACAAACAAAGCCTTAGCTTCTTCAACTTCCTAAGAGCTAGCAGAGTGTTTCTATAGTCATTCCCTGAGTAGCAGGATTCCTGTGCGGAAGAAGCCTGAGAAAACAAAATGTACTTGTACCTATTTGCCCTGTTGAAGGTCCTACAACAAGGCTCTCAGAATTCTTGTGGAGACATCTGTCAAGATAGGTTAAGGGGCTTAAAGTTAAAGCACCTCATCCTTTGAGACACTGGTTGCCAAGAAATACTGTCTCAGTCACTCATTAATGTGCAAGCACTGTAGCCTTTTCAGACAAATGATTACAGCAGGCCATTTTATCAAATAAAACTCCAGCACTATAATTGTTTAATTATATGGTTGTCAAAGCCATAAATAGCTTCTTTGAGAAGTACAAAGTTCAATACACATAGTCAGACAAGTTTTCACGAGTTTTAGCTGAATGGCTTCCACCAGCAGAAAGTGAAATAGTATTTTTTATCTGCCACATGCAATTATTGAAAATTTGTTCAGAAAGTTTTCTGTTCTCTTACTTCCTCTTTTATTCCAGATACTCACAGTTAGGCCATTTTCCTATAAGACACTAACTACCAAACCTCACCAAATGGATAACTAAAATCCATAAAGAGTAATTTCTACAGGTGCAAGTGTGTGTGGAAGAATATCCTCAGACCATCTAGACAGAACAAATACTGACAGGGAAATACCAGCAACCTTATCAAATCACACAGTGTGTGTATAAACTGTCTACTCTGTGAAAAAGTCATACCAAAAAAAAAAAAAACCTTTGTGAGAATTTTATACTTTAAAACATGCTCAAATCAAACCACACTTACATATAGTATACATTTTATGCCACAGTTTGGAAAAATTATTTTTGGACAACAAATCCCAGAATTCCCCACATAGCTTTTTAAAGTAATTTTTACAAGCTCTACTTGATGTAATGGTGGTGGTCTATCAAGAACAGGGGCATATTACATCAAATTCAAAACCTTAGTTTATCATTCTGAATAAGAAACTGTACTGCATGTTTTTCACTATCAGTTAATTTACTCCTTTCACAAATCTAGATGGACTACTGTAACATGCTGTACATGGGGCTGCCTTTGAAAGCTGTTCAGAAACTTCAGGAGGTTCAAAACACAGCAGCCAGAATGCTGACTGGGGCCAGTTACAGGGAACACATAACTTCCTTGTTTAAACAGCTCTGCTGGCTACCTGTTTCGTTCCTGGGCACAATTCAAAGTGTGGGTTATGACCCATAAAGCCCTACACGGTCTAGGTCCAGGCTGTTTGAAAGACTGTATCTCCCTGTTGAAAACTGCTAGAGCCCTAAGATCTGCAAAGGAAGGCTTTCTCTCGGTCCTGCCACCATTCTGGCACAACTGGTGAGGATATGGGAGAGAGCCTTCTCAGTGGCTGCTCCCACTCTGTGGAACGCTCTTCCAGGAGAGTCCAGGTTGGCCTCCTCCCCGCTCTCCTTTCGCCAGCAGACGAAAAAAATCCTTTTTAAGCAGGATTTGATGTGAGCTAGGGAGCTTTTTATTTATTTATTAACTCTTTTTTAAAAATTGAACATTGTTTCAGGTTTTCATAATTTTATATGTTTTTAATGTTTTTGTTTTTAATGTTTTTAATGTTTCTAACTTATTGTTGGAAGCTGTCTTGGGTCCCATTCTGAGAGAAAAGGCAGCATACAAAGATAATAAATAAATAAAGCAGGCAAAGTTTTAAAAGATCACATACTACCTGTCATCATTTGGAACTTTTCAATACTTCTCCCAGAAATAAAGTACTAAACTTCAATTTCCTCTGTGGTACAGTAATGAAAATCAGTGAGGGTAGCCCAGGAATCTTCAGCACTTTTAATAAAACAGAAATAAAGAGAGATGCCATTAAAATTTAGTCTTTATTGTCCTAAAATGAAGTGAGGATTGCCTTCAGGTACAATGCTGGATTAATTTGCAGGGACAAGAAATTAAGGTATTCTAGCTTCATTTTAAAAGCAAGACAAACCTCCAATCAGTTTTTTAATAGCAATGGAGTAAACTAAACAGATATTTCAGAGTTTTAAGAAATATAACACAAAAGCCTCCTTATAGGTTCCTTATCTGTTAGTGATCAGTATTAAAGTGAAAAATGCCAGAGCTCAAGCAAGCCTGATCGTCACACCTTCCCAGCAAAGAAGCCCCACGTTCAAATCAGAAACATCTGGCTGTGAAATTCAGCTATGGAAAGGATGCTCTTGCCAGGCTCAGAAGACATACCCAAGGAATTATTTTCCTACTTTCCATTAGAAGCATGACACGAGTTTCCTGAAAAGCAGCCACCTTAGTGGCTGAAAAGTCAAATGAAAAGTGAAGAAAAAAAGTACAGCTTGTGTCAGTTGGGGCTTTCCTTCTTCTAGCAGAGAGACAAGCTGCAGCATGAATTAAATGTGCAGGCTTCATTTTGTATATGTGACTGCCAGAGCTCAGCAAGGTTACAAGTTGACTGGAGGATTCTGAGGGCTGTAATTCAAAAAAGTAACTATTCCAAAAACTGGTTATTCCTCCCATACCCAGAGAAGCCCTATGCAAGCAGACTGTAAGCCTGAGGGCAATGGACTATCAAATTAACAACTGTAAAGGGATCGTGTAAAGGACCATATGTACTGATTATGATAGACAGACAGACAGACAGACAGACAGACAGACAGACAGACAGACAGACAGATAGATCAATAAGAAGTAGAAACTGGCAGTCACAATTAACAGGATCAGGATCAGGATGACACAAAATGTCTTTTGATTTCAAAACCCCATCAATGGCATAATTCATTCAAACTAAGACTGTATATGTATTATATACATCCATGTAACCGGACAATAACTGGAATCATTTCTCCTTGGCAACATACACAGGGCATTTCTGCTACAATATAATAGAGAAACAGCACACACCCAAGACATTGGCAAAACCAGCTAGGATTGTTTTTAATGTTTCAGGCTAGCTCCATAAGTCTGTTCATCTGCAACCACAGCAAGATATAATGTGCAAAGACACAGCAGAGGTGAGCGCTTTCACAACTGTGTCCCTATGTTCCTTCAAGCTGCCTATCAACTTATGGCAACACCACAAATTTCATAGATTCTTAGCCAAGGAATACTCGGGGTACTTTTGCCAGTTCTTTCTTCAGAAATATAGCCTACAACATCTGGTATTCATGGGTAGTTTCCCCTCCAAGTACTAACCAGGATGACCTTGCTTTGCTTCCAAGATCAAATGGGATCTGGTGCCTTTAGGGTCACAACTACAGCAGGAGAAGCCTGCCCCCAGCATGAAGCCAATGCTTCTACTGACTCATATTCACTTAAGTGGGAGATGTTCCCAGGCCATTGTGCCACCCCTCTGTCTTTTATGCGTTCTATCCAAGAAGTTGGTTGAGCAGAACTGAAATGTCAGCTGCCACTGTGACAATCTAATGCCGCAAAAAGCTATTTGAAGATTGGGATTTTTCCTTGGCAGCTGCTTTTAAGCCCAACAACTGTTTAACTCACAATTATGTCTACAGTTAATGCTCCCTAGCCAAGGTGGGTTTTGAATGAATTTAAAACAAAAATCAAAGTGCTTTTGCAGCTATTACACAGGTATCAGAGCTTTTTAAATAATTGCACCATTAAGTGTCTTAAGGCTTTCTGGATATTCTACAACAGTATCAGGTTGCATTAATTCATGACTGGGTTGATTGTAAATGGTATGAAACAGCTGTTGCCCAGAGGACTAAACTCTGATGTGCTATACAGAACACAGGGCAAGAACAAATCAACAAAACAAGAATCAGATGAAACCAAACCTTTTCAGGAGGGAAAAGCACTTGCTAAGAGACTTTGATCTAACTATTCTTCTGACCTGCCTGGGTACAATCACTCAGAATGGAAGAAATTCTTTCAAATGGAGAACAAAAAGCAGGAGGCATTATCTGCACACACATGCACATACTTAATACCTCACTTATTCACAATTTTCTTTTGAGGTGGTTCTTCTCACCAGAGCACTAATGAAATATTAATATGGAATATTAACTAAGGTGGGGTGAGTAACCTCAGACGGCCTGGGGAACCTTTTCTTCCCATGCCAGAGACTCCTGTGGACTGCATCAGCCCCTCCCAATGAAATTGGAAGTGATCAGAAAATCATGCCTGACTTTCAGAAAACGCCGAGGGAAGAAGCAAAGGGGCAGAGGGGATGATCTACAGGAGAAACTTATCCACAAAAGTGTGGTTCTCCATTGTTTGAGCTATATACACAGTGTCTGTCTGTCTTTACAGTAGCCAGTATGTATCTGTCTTGTCTTGTCTTGTCTTCCTTCCTTCTTTCCAGTGGGAACAGCATGTAGTCCACATGACTGTCAATCATGAACTAAGACAGGGTTTTCCAAATGGTGTGCCATGACACATTAGTGTGTCACTTGAAGTGTGTAGGTGTGTCGCCTACAATCTTGGAAATGTATGTTATTATTTATAAATCATATATTTTTAAAAATATATGAAAGGTTTTCATGAGATATGTTGTGTCCCTATACATTTTGTTATTACAATTTATGTCTGTATCTCTTACAAGGGATTAGTTTAACCTCCAGTTTGCTAGTAAAACTGAATTACTGTGTCGTGAAATGACGCATGTCTAAAAAATGTGTCACCAACATGAAAAGTTTAGAAAGCTCTGAACTAAGGAAACAGCTAAGAAGATTTGAGTTCTGTAATTCTTTTAAAGGGTTCTGAATCAACAGTCAGCCGCAGTCCTGCACTGGATGACATAGCTATGAAAGACTCCCATCCAAGCCTGCCAAACCTACCTTTTCTCAGCTGCAGCCCATTCAAACCCAGCCATTTCCTTGTTGGTGAAGAGCAGGGAGAGCAGCAGACATGTCTTCATGTATTTTCCTTTAGCTAGATGAAAAGTATGAGACATCAGCAGGGACCTATGCAGAATCCTGTGTAGGTCCCTGTAGATGATGTCACTGCTTTGCATTTTAGTTGTTGTTTGGTTAGTAGACAATTCTGACCTCTGCAATAACCAAACAAGTGAGTTGTAGTGGCATAACTCTAATGTACACCATCATAATCCACCAACACGATTCCTCCCAGTTACCTTGCACTACCTACATATGATCACACCTTTCTGCTTTGGCAGAATACCTGTCAGTGACTTATGAACATGTTCACAGACCTAAAATATCTATAAGGCAGTTCTGGGAAAAAACAATTTTAAAAACTCTTAGAATGTATCACCTCTCATAGGCCATTTCCACATAACCCTGCCATCCTGGTCCAGGAGTCACGCTACCACATGATGTTGTTGCCATCCAGCCACTATCTACTTCCCAAGCATTGCAAATCTGCCTTATACCATTTCCAGAAAAAATCTGTTATGAGCTTCCTTTAGCGCTTCAATCTCATCAGCTGGCTCAGTGCGGTACCATAACAGTGCTTGGTAGCACTTCCAGTCATCGTGGATCGAGGAGTGGACGAGGCACAGGTGTGCCCAGCTTGTCCTTACCCCAGCAACTTCCACGGCATGGCAAGTTTGGAATCTACCACCTCTTCATATTTATTTTAAATTTCTCCTCTGAGTTAATTTTTTAATTTTTTTAAAATAATATTTTAGCATTATAGTCCAAAACTGCAACAGTATACTGGCACGTCATGACGTTACAACGTAATTGTGCTAGTACAGCTTACAAAAACAAAATAAAACAAAATAACCTCTGACCAATTAGAAGCTATAACAGAACAACCCGCCATTGAGGTATAGTGTGGAAAATGCCATCGTATCATATGGTGACATAAGCATTTTCTATTCCATGTACAATCTAGTGGTCAGGAACAGCCAGCCTTAGCTCCTTCCCAGATATGCCTGTCACATTTGAAAATTATAACACAAGAAGCAACTCCTGCATTGCTTCCGTTGCTGTTTTAGAATGTAATAATGCCACTACCTGAGACTAAGCTTTGCTTAACATGGAATCTTCTGTCTGTGAAATATTACCAACTTGCATTTCCTATCTCCTTGTCAGTGATATTCTTTCTCAGCAGTGCTACTGAAAGGTTACAGCTTAATTTAAAAAAAACAAAAACTAAAAAGAAAGATCTGGATTGATAAAGCAAACTGGTTATGCTACACCACACTTTTCAAAAGATCTTGCACATAATACAATACATTTCCAACGCTCCTTATTTACTAGATACAGAATCACAAATGTTTTCAAAGTTTTGAAACATGAGACCTAATGGAGGAAGTACTATTCTTACTACAGACCATTAGTATATGAAATATGAAAAATCAAACAACATGATAAAACGAAGACAGAACACAATTCTGTAGTGGGGTCTAAAAGGCAGCAAAAGCCATTAACAGGCAATGAAACTGCTCTCTCAACACAATGTTAGGAGTAAATAGCCAAAGTAATTTGGGAGAAAAAATTTTCCACCTCCCTTTGCCGCAAGGCCTGCAATACCTCCCACTGCAAAAGATAGGGTCTTGTACCAAGATGTGCCTGACCAGCAGCTGTGCTTGCTTGCCTAAATAATCATCATGTTGGGAAACTTTGGAAATTGCACAAGTTGTAAATTCCACACTTTAAGCAATCTGCAACTAATTAAAAATAACATCTGCTCAAGAGATAACAGGGTGACTCCAACAGATCTGAACTGGCTCTGTATTTTCATTCGAAGCCCTTGATCTCTAATAAAGCAGTGCATGATTATTAAAGTTAATGTTCAACTGGTTAAAAAAAGCCCTATATGGACAAATAGATCCTAAAGAATCCCAGTCTAAATCAGTATCACTTTAATGCAACCTCATCATCACGCTTTCCCCACCTACATCTACACCATTTTGCGTGATTTTTTTTTCATTCTATCAAGATGATATACTTCTGTTTCTGAAAGGAACACACAGGTACTTTATGATGTAGAGACCAGAATCAAAACTATTGGCTTATAATTCCTCTAGATGAGATGTCTCAGATGGCCACTAAAAGTCATTTGCAGCAATATTACACAGGAGCTGTAATACATCTATGGCAGCAACTATGCCCCAAAAGACCTACATCCATAAATTTAGAACACTGTCCTCAGCGGAACTGAGTAGAGAAAGATCTATTCTGTTCCTCAACAACAGATCTGGCCTTCCAGGACTTAATATCACCCACTGGCTTCCTGCCTGCTGAGAAAAATCAAATCTGTGGAAAATAAATTGCTATTCACAGCCTGCCAGTAACTCTGACACAGTTACACATATTAGCACACTGAGGACTGAATCTCAGACCATCAACACTAGATGCTTCAAATAAAATCCAAACAAAATCCTTCATGTATCCCATGTTATAAGCAAAGCTACCAGGAGAGTGGTAGGTAGGTGTATCTGAGAATGCAATTAACCACTTTTGAGGCTCCCTGAAAGGACACATGGTGAGACAAAAGAACAAAACTAATAAACAACATCCAAACTCCACAGGCCATTCGGGTGTTGCTGACATGCCAGTTAGCCAGCAGTTCACAAACAACGCTGAATAAAGGACAGATCAACTATGGCCCTGAGACCAAGAGATCCACAATCCCCAGGTAGTTCAAAGTTGAATCCATTCCCAAACTGCAACCCAATACAAAACAAGCTGAGCCTGTTTCCTGACTGGCCTCTTAATGTCTTGTTCCTCATCAAGTCTATTTCTTCCACTACCCATTGTCTCAGAACTTAATTACTTTCCTTGGATTAGACAGAAAGGACAGAGTTTGGTATCATCACCATATTGATCCTGTATACAGGTGTTAAATGGGGTGTGAGTGAGGCTCCTGTACACACATGCCCTGACTCTAAATCCAGGATGGGTGACTTTCTGAGCATTGTTCAGCTGTATCTCCCATCATCTCTCACCATTGGATATGTTAATTAGGGCAGATGGAAGTTGCAGTCCAACAGTATTTGAAAGGCCATAAATTTTCCACTTCTATTCTAAATGTTCTACAACAGTTAGGTATAAAGCTATGGGTTGATTAACAAGAAAAAGTGGGCCTCAAACATGTTTTTCACCAAATAACATACATCTCTTCTTTCAGAACATATGATTTTAAAAGTCCAGATGTACCTAGCATTCCTCCCAAATAATTACTCTAAGCTACAGTAGATGTACTTTCTCACACAAATAGCACACAGCCATGTGATCACTCTGCATACTATCATTAAAAGATGGCTAATTATTGTGGTAATTGTGAGTGCACCAACAGGGATGGGGGGGCAGGACAACCCATTTGAATGTCAATGATGGGAAACCTGGAACATATTAAATAGAATGGCATAATAGCAATCTTCAAAGGAAACTTCATTTTCTTGAGGCTCTATTATTTGAATTAAAACAAAGCTCTAGATTCATTAGGAAGGCAAGAGTGCTTACACCTTTATAGTGCGACATTCAAAGAGCCCAAATACATACAAGTAAATGAAATTCCAAGAAGCAATTAAAGCATTAAAAAAAACCTTTCCCTCCGTCTTTCTGCTTTCTGTTTATGCCTCTTTACTAGGAAAGGCACAGACATGTAAACTGCCAAATCTTAAAAGCTAGTTCTGCTTGTTAATTTCAAAACACTATCAAAATAAAAGCTCTTGGGAAAAACAGATATTTTTGAGAAAAGGACCCTTCTTCCAGACTGGAAAATTTCATACATCTTCTTGAAAAACTGTATGAATGGTGCTTTTTTAAAAAAAATAATTTTTCAGTTTGTTCCAATTGAGAACTTGTAGCCCTCTAGACCAGTGGTTCTCAACCTTCCTAATGCCGCAACCCCTTAATACAGTTCCTCATGTTGTGGTGACCCCAACAATAAAATTATTTTCGTTATTTATTTATTATTTAGTTAGTTAGGTAGTTAGTTATTTCCAACACCGAATAGATTGGAAACACTGCCCTAAATCACTGCTCTGGATAGACTTCTAATGCCTAAAAACTGGTAACCCTCTCCCCTTTTTTTAAGCACAGAAAGTGTCCATCAATGCCAGAATTAAGGCAGTAGTTCTTGTTCTGAATGTTAGGTTTCCACCGTTCAAAAAGCCAGTCACTCCCAAAGGCAACGCCAAAACAGCCCACATTTTACACGAGGCGCAGGGAGGAAAGGACAGGGAGAGAGGAAAGACGGCGGCTGCATAAGCAAACACGTTTTGTTTCACTCCCACCCTCCCTCCCTCCCTCAAAGGGAGCACGGCTGCTCGGACGCTCTCACTCCCACGTTGCATGGGTGCCCCTTCCTTCCTCCTCTCGTCCCTCTGAGGGCTCGGGAGTGGAGTGCAATACCCGCTGTAGCCCCTCAACCATGCTACACCCGTGAGCCCCTCTCGGTCTCCCCACCTCTGTCCCCCGCCCGGCAGGGAAAGGTGGGGAAATGTCCCCACACACGCCCAGCACGCCTCCTCTCACCTCCTGCCAGCACGGGGTCTCCTCTCGCCACCTCTGCCTCCCCTGCCCGGCAGGGAAAGACTGGGAAACGTCCCCACATGCCCAGCATGCCTCCTCTCACCTCCTGCCAGCGCAGGGTCTCCTCTTGCCACCTCTGCCCCCCCGGCAGGGAAAGACGGGGAAACGCCCAGCACGCCTCCTCTCCCCTCCTCCCAGCACGGGGTCTCAGAAACAGCACTCCCATTGGCTGTGAGGCCGCCTTCTTTCAAAAGGGGGTGGGGCAGGATAGAGGAGCGGCGACCCCGGTGAAATGGTCATTCGACCCCCAAAGGTCCCATGACCCACAGGTTGAGAACCGCTGCTCTAGACACTGCTGAACTACAATAGCCAGTATTCCTGAGTACTGGCTATGCTCACTACAACTTCTGAGACTTGAAGGCAAACAATATATGGAGCATCACAAGTTCCCTAGTTCTGCCATCCAACACTAGCCCTATTGGGAACAGTGGGGTGGGTGGGGAGCTTAACAGTTTTCTCATGGTTGTTTAGGAGGCAACAGTGCCTAAGCAGCACTCAGTGTGCACCAATTCCCATGAAGGCAGATCACATGTTCATACAGGCATCTTCCTGATATTCCTAATGAAATCCAACTCATAAAGGGCAAACTTACAATTCACTGTGTAGTTAGATGTAGGAACTTCCAGTATTCTTACAATCCGGTGGTTTACTGTGTCCAGTACTTAGAAATCTGCATTTTGCAATCTGTGGTGTGCTGTGGTAGTGCCATATTAAAATGCTAGATGTAGTCAGGTATCTCATCAGTACATCCATCACCTTAAAGTACACAAGCATTTTTAGTACTAAATTTATTACAGCTTGTTCCCAGAGTAGGCAATGACAGAATAGTCCTACATGAGATGAGTTAAGAATCCAAGTCCCTTTTCACACCATACCTCATTAGTGCATTCTTTCATTACAATCCCAGCATTGCCATTTGCATGATGGTAGCAGGTTAGAAAACTCTCTTCCACACCCTTCCACCTTAAGCAGATGAGTAATGGTATTGCCACTGGTGTTCCTTCTGCACTATAATGTCCTTGGCTATTCCCTTGCCCCGCCTTACCCCACCCCACTGCCCGATTGGTCTTTTTTTGTTGTTGTTTTCTTGGAAGCTGTACTAGTGCAGCAATGTTGTAATGGCGTGACATGCCCGTATGCTATTGCCCTTTTGCGCTATAATGCTCAAAAATATATTTTAAAAAAGTTTTAACTCAAAGGATGAATTTAAAATAAACCTGGAGAGGTGACAGATTTCGAAGTTACCATGCCATGGGGGTAGCTGAGGAACGAATAAGCTGGGCATGCCCACACCCTGCCCACTCCTGGATCTGGGAGAACAGGAAGCACTATCAAATGCTACTATGGCACCGCACTGAGTTGGCTGATGGAATTGAAGTGCTAAAGGAAGTTTGTAAAGGATTTTTAATGGAAATGGTGCTTTTGCAACACTCGGGGACAGGATAGCAGCTGGATAACGATGACATCATGAGGTAGCAAGACTCCTGGACCAGAAACAACCTGCTGCTGTTGTGGGATAGTGATGTTGTGTGGAAACGGTCCAAGCTGCTGCTTCACTATTCCAAAAACTGACGGTAGGAAGCATGTTTACAACTGAGACTCCATAGTGTCTCTTTGAGCAGTTATATTTAAAGATCTTATGGTTGCAACAATGAAATCTACATGAACTTTAAATGACACTCTTTTAAGGTTTGCAGCCTGAACGCTCATTAATTATAAATATCTATATGCTGGCTACTGGTAGACGCTGTGGTCTAACTGCTATTAAGTTGTCCTGTGCACTATGCCTAACCAATGAAAATATTTTAAGAATATGTTTATAAAGGGATGTCTACCTTAGAATCAAAAGCTGGACCTAAAACCTATGCCTTAGTATAATATGAATAAACTTATCACTTAATTTTTTAATCTTAAACTGAAGTTTCTGGTTCATAAGATTTTTTTAAAGTGAATTAACACTAGTAATAGTGATTGCTTTTGTGCAGCATTGGCTTTTAGGAACTAATATGACTGTGAGCAAGTTAAGGCTTCCAGAATGATTGGCAGAACTGTTCTGATGTAGAATGTTCAAAAGTCAACTATACAGAAAAACCACAGCAACCGAATACTAAGAACCAATGCAATGTCTCTGAGTGAAATGAAAGAACAGTCAAGCAGAAACCTTTCATGAGGTCTGAAGATGGGTGAAGATATTTGTTTCTTGCCAATGACATGATGCACTCTTTCCAAATGTCTCTTCTCCCATTTTTAAAAATGCTATAAACTTGTTGAGTTGGAAGCGCACCTTCACTGAATCACTGGTATTAGCTAGATGTAAGTTAACGTCCACCTTACATAAAGGCAATGTATGGAATTCATAAAACTTTTTGGGTCAGTCTTCCAGCAACAAATATTACAGCTTAGCAAGAACATTCTTTTTTATATTAAAAAAGTGCACATGGCATAGTAGCAATCAGGAAAAGCAAACAAAGATAATTCTGAACATCCCACCACTTTACTCCAGAAAAAAAAATCAGTTTTTAAAAGGGTCAAAATAATAAACAGGAAGAAAAACAAAAAGAAAAGCATCCTTCCAGTTCACTCTCCTTAAAAACAAACCATAATCAGGATAATGGGAAAAGGAACACTACTTAGTAAGCTACAGGAGAACGTTCTGGGCATGGTGGAAACCTGTCTTTCTAATAACTGTAAAGAATGAAGGCACATTATGTAAGAATCAAATGCAATACCACCGATGAAGATAGAATGAACAATTCCCTTGAGGCTAAATCCTTTTAAAAACATTTATTCAGCTGGATTGGTTCTCCTCAACTTATCAGACCTTGGGAGAAAAAAATTTGATTTCTGTAGACTTTACTGTACAACTAGTGTTTGAAAATATAATTATAGTGTAGTTTAGTTTAGGGTCTTTTTTCTAGGTGTAGCTTTAGATGTGTGTGTGTGTTTTTCTTACATGTGTGTGTGTATTTTTAATATCTTTGTGTGTTGTTTTATATATCTAGAATTTGTGTGTTCAATAAAAATATTTTTCAAAAAGGCAGGGGTAGCTGCAGGGGAAAAATTATGGGTAGACTTTACCCCTAACCTTAAAAATGCCATGATTTTAAATCTTCCTTTCTCAAGTTATGAAACTTGCAGGAAAGCCCAAACTAGGCTGGGAGGGGAATCTGAAGGGAAAATCAACAACTGGAAGATTTAAATACACCTTGAACCTGTCAACAATTCCTTCAAAGTGCTCCCTCTCCCTCTCCATTTTTATTTTTTTATTTATTTATTTACTTTTGCCAAGTGAGGACTTGTAAACGTGTATCTGAATGAAAATTTTATTGCACCATTAGATACAACTTTGAGTTATATAAAGGCTAGTATTTGCTATATATACTCATGTACAGGTCTAAAATTTTAGTAAAAAAAATGACTTCAAAATCTTGGCTTACTTATCCACGGGTCAACATAAATACTGTACCTTAACTCTTACCAAAAAAGGAACCACCCCCTTCTTTGAGTGGTGAAAAGTGAAAGCTTAGTCCATTCCAGGAGAACCTAAAAACAGCACCGACTCCTGCTACTTCTCTTAGCACTCCTTTGAGGGGAAGCACCATTTTCCACCAAGGCTTTCAAAAAAGACCAGATGTAGCATCTCAGCAGGGAGAGTAAGGGAGATCAGTGCTTCTCTTAGGTTCTCCTGGGACAGACTAAGCTCTCACCTTTTGCCATTCTGCTGAGAGAAGGGGATGGTTCCTTTTTTTGGTAAAGAGTTGACTGTGTACATTAACTTTTATCAAAGAAGGAACCAACTCCTTCTCTGAGTAGAGTGGCAAAAGGCCTTTTTGAATGTCTGGGCAGGAAAATAGTGGCGCCCAGGGATGGCTGGCCCCCTAAGGGGTTGCTGGTACTTTCCCCTCTCCATGGAATGACCTTCAGCTTATCCAGGAGCCATATCAAATTCCATAATTTTGGGGCCCCAACCTTCCCTTGACATATTGTCGACCTATACACGAGTCTATACAGTATGTTCGATAATGTAATATTTTAGAATGTAACCTAAGAGCCAGGTCCCTGTCCTAAGCAGCTTACATTCTAAATAACTACATTGCACTATGATTCCCTAAGTAAGTTTTATTGAGGAAAAAGTAAGTAATGATTTGTGACAACAACTGGAGACTGAAAGGAAAGAATAAAAGGTGGGAATTTGTCAGTTCAGCATGAGAATATTTTAGCAGCACACATTGAAAAGAAATCACCTCACAGAATATATTCAGAAGCAAGCATGTAATGCCATGGTTTATAAATACGCTTCCCATCAGCATTAAATGCATCTGTTCAATTAAGCAGAAACATAAATCACAACACTCTTGGAAAGAACTATTTGTTCCTTCACAGAAAGCTCTGTGCTGGTATTAAATGCAGGTCACTTTGACCTTTATGCTAATAACTGGGTATCAGAAATCTACAGCAATTCTGTACAATACAAGCTGCTTCTCTCTCCTGTTCACAAACCCAGGTGCAGATCTTTCAATACATGCACTTCACATTTCATATCAAACTGTGTGAGAGTATGTCAGCATGGAGAGTTAATCGAAGCTCTGCCTGCAGAATGTTCTTGTTGGCATTATAGGGAACTTAAATTCTGCCAAGCCTAAAATGGCCTCCCTATCACCACCCCACATCCTTGCTGAATGAATTACAAAGAGAAGAGCCATTATTACAAACTGATGATTAACTATGAAAAAACAGTGAAGATGTGAAAAAGATTAAAAAGACTTTAACGTCTCAGACTGTGTCATAACAGTAAAGAACCATGTTTGTAAATGTACTTTTCATTTGAGTAATTACGTGGCAAGCATAAGAAACAGAAGTAAAAAAAAATCCTTATAGTTTGTAGAAGAGCTGCAATATTATGGATCCAAGTTTCTTTCAGACAAGGCCTCTATTTTTTCTGCCTCACACCCGTCCCGCCCCCCGCCCCCCAACAAAGGCTCTGTGGTCCTGTACTACTGAAAACTGGAGAGGGCTCCTGTCCCTTTAATGGTTGTGCAGAGAGGAAATTTCAGCAGGTGCTGCTTGTTACCTGGTTGCATGACAAGCAACACTTACTGAGTTTCCTCTTCCACACAGCCATTAAAAGTATAGAAACACTCTCCAGTTTTCTGTCTAGGAACCCTAGGTACTACAGCTTCAGGTTTCAAGCTTTTTTATTTCTGAACCTAGAGATAAAAGCACCACAACAGAACAGTCATTCTCACTCACTTCTATCATTCACAGCAACAATCCACTGTACAGTGCTCTTTATAAAGCTCTATCACAGAGCTTTCCAAACTTTTCATGCTGGTGACACACTTTTTCGACATGCATCATTTCATGACGCAGTAATTCAGTTTTACTAGCAAAATGGAGGTACCCAGAGGCATATCTAGGGTAGAGAAAGACAGCTCCCCCACCGATCCTGGCCTGCTGCTGCTGTGCTTGCTGTCACTTTTGCCAGCAGCAGAGGGAAAAGCAGCTGCCTCCCACCCTGTCCTTGCCTGCTGCCATCGTTCTTGCCAGAGAAAGACCCCAACAAGAGTGACCACAGAGGGAAAGGCAGCCCCCTCCCATCCGGTTCTTGCCTGGTGCTGTCATTCTCGCCAGGGAAAAGCCTCAGCAAGAGCGACGGCAGCAGGCCAGGCTTGTTTCGGGGGTCTTTCTTGGCCGGGGAGGCGATACACCAATACACTACTGGCGACATTTGGAAATTTGGAAAGCTCTGCTGTATAAGCATATGCTACAACTTGAACTCTTAGTTTTGTTTCTAATACACCAATCATATTTGGTCTGTATTCAACCAAGCTGAATACAGTGCACCAAACATGTACTGATACCTGGTGAATGCTTGACAATTCCCAGTATTTACAATTCCAAGTAAGCAGACAAGAAAGAAAGTTTACTAAACTGGTTCAAGGAGGCCATCCATAGTAAGACATAAACTGTACAGGCCTGAATAAAGCCATTCTGAAGAAATGATTCATACTAAATGCTTCACCTACTATACTACCACAGTGTCTGAACAAGAGAATCTTCAAAATTCTGAAGGTTATGAAACAGTGGAATCACCATGCTACCTATAAGCACAAATTTCATTTTAACTGAATTTTTCGATCCACACTCTTCTCCTCTTGATGCCAGGTTTTATATTCTAATTATACTATCAGATATATTAGAATTTTCTGGGAGCTTAAAGATGAGCAAGTGTACACTGTCTTAAGCCAAAGTATAACATATCAGATAAACGAAGCATTATTCTCCATTTATTGTGTATGTGTCTGTATTTAATTACATTCAGAAACACATACACTGAGGTCTATTTCACAATGAACAATCACAGCACTTTGATATTACTTTAACTGCTGCATTTTATGGAATCCTGGGATCTGTAGTTTCATGAAACTCTAGAGCTCTCTGGCATAAAACTGTAAATATCTCATGAATCTGCAAATCCCAGGAATCTACAAAATACAGCCATGGTTGTTCAAGTGGTATAAAAGTGATAGGACTGTGTAATGTGAGAGAGATCTTAAGTGTATGTATGTGCGTAATTCATTATTTAAATTTATTTCATTAAACTTTTTTTGTGTCTTTCTGCACTATAAATATTCCCATGGTGCCTTACACACATATACAGACTCACACACTAAAACAAACAAAAAAATGAAAGCTCAAAACAATGGCTAGAAACTGGCAGTCACAAAATCATCACCAGTTAACTGTACAACAAGACCTGCTGGATGAGACCAAAAGCCTATCTAGTCAAGCATTCAGTTCCCATTCTGTGGACAAAGAAATGCCCATGGAAAGCTCATTAGCAAAACAATAGCACTTTCTTGCTTGGTAGAGAGAGATGTATTGGATCTAGTACTGGACTTTTTAAGCCAGGTAAAATCCTGTGAATGAGGCAGAGCAATTGTAAAATTAAAAAAAAAACACTTATTAGAAGCACCACTTATCACCATACCATTCTTTGTCAAAACTTCCCAGTATTTTGAGTCCAGATATTGTTCAGAAACTACTATCTGAGAGGGAAAAAAGGCTGGAGGGCTAGTCTGTTCTTTACGACAAAGTCAAGATATGTTTACTAAGTCAGGAAATGAAGGACTCGCATTTTGGTTTCTTCCATGTTTTATTTCATAATAACATTTTCTGCAAACTCCAGAGGAAACTGGTACATGCGCTTCAGCTTTGCTCTGAAGAACAATTTTTAGAACTATTTTCATAAGTGCAAGTAGCAAAACTAATAATGGACTAGCTACAGACAAGCACAGTGCTAACCTCAAAACAATATTTTAAATTTGTGCCTATTAGCAATATTTTAAATTTGTGTCTACAAAACACCCTAAAGGCACCAGATCCTGTCTGATCTTGGAAGCTAAGCAGGGTCAGCCCTGGCACTTGGTGCTGTAAGCTATATTTCAGAGGAAGGAACAGGCAAAATCACCTCTGAGTATTCTCTGAGCATTCTCAAGGAACCCTATGAAATTTATGGGTTCACTATAAGTCAACAGGTGGCTTGAAGGCAAATACTTACAGACATAACTGTCAAATGCATGCTCCCCGGAAAAACAATGGGAACCTACTTTCATACATGGTGGCTATGTGCTATAGCAAAAAAATATTGGAAAAAAATTCAGGATAGTTTAAACAAGTTACTGGAAATGAATTTTGAGATGAAGCCGGAGATATACTTATTAAATATGATTGAAGAGAAGAGTGAAATGAAGAAGAAAAAGAAAGTATTGTTAAATTTAATAACAGCAGCGAGGTTGAACTATGCGAAATATTGGAAAGAAGAAAAAGAGCCCCCTCAAGAAGAATGGAAATTAAAAGTGATGGACATCATGGAAATGGAAAAACTATCCAACAGTTTAAAAGGTAATTCAATTCAACAATTCGAAAGGCAGTGGCAAGGTATTATTAGATGGGTGAAAGAGAAATGAGAAGAGAGGTAAAGAATACAATAAAGGAATTGTAGGGTAACAGCTAAGGTAAGGTGGGAATTCAGAGAGAGAGAGGAAAATATTATTAATTGAAGTAGAGACAACAACAACAACAAAAGACTTCACATGAAGGAGGTTTAGTTTAAGAAAGAGAATAAAGAGTTTGGAATGGAGAAAACGTGGAAGAAGGAGTGGAAAGGGTAGGGAGAGGGAAGGGGGAGGATTGGGAGGGGAAAGATGGTTTTTATTAAGGTAAGGGAGGAGGGTGGGAAAGGGAGGGAAGGGAAGACAGGGAGGGAGAGGAAAGGGGGATTGTAATATATAAATTAATATGTACATTTGTTAACAAAGCGGGAAAGGAATTAATGGAGAATTAATGTAAGATTGTTGTATAATATAGAAATAATGTTAAGCACTTGTATTGTGTATAAACTCCCTCAAATAAAAAATTAATAATAAAAAAAATGCATGCTCCCCTGTCAAGCAAGGTTGTGGAGCTGGAGTCAGAGTGGTGGAGTGGGAAGTAATTTTGGATGGAATTGGAGTTGGAGTCAGCAGAAATATACCAACTCCAACTCAGGCTTAAAAATAAACACTCATAATATTATCAAAATATATGATAAACATAAAATTTTAAATTTGCATTTTACCCTTTAAAAATGTATTAAATGTTCATTGCATATTTGCTTTCATAGGGATTTAGTTTTCTTATTCAGAGATTTTAATCATATAAATATATTTGTTCTATTAAACTAAACAGCCTCATGATGCATGCGTTGGTAATGCCCTGTGCTACCATTTTACTACAGTAAATGCATTATTATTAATTAATCTAAATTTGCCATTTACAGAGGAGTCAAAGTCAGTTAGTTGAAAAAGAGAGGAGTGAGAGTGGAAGGTTTGGCATACTGACTCCACAGCCTTGCTATTAAGACTGAATTTTACTAAATAAATAAATAAATAAATAAATAAATCCAGACTGATGTTTCCCCAGTATCAGACCTTTGCTGAAATAACTCCCCAGAACAACAGCAGCAGCAGCAGCAGCAGCGACACTTGCTCTACCTGGCATATTCAAAATGGAATGTTTTACATTCATATAATTTTCAAGATTTATTGGAGTTAGGTAATCTTTCATAAAATGCTACATTTCAAAAATGCATGCTTTGTTAACCCCATGCACAGAGAAGCAGTACTTCTCTATACTCTGCTTGTGAACTAGTCAGTTCCCACAAGAACAACTGGGCTATGACACCAACCCAGCCTAGGGAAACAAAGACCAGCCAAATCCAGCACTTGTTGCTAGGAAACCTTTCATCGACTGGGCCATTTGTCGATTAACATTTATTAGGCACAAGTTTAAATCATTTTAAAACACAAGCTTCATTTTAGCTTTGTTCACAAAAGAAGCCATAATCGGATAGCTCGCTCACTCTCGCTCTCTCTCTCTCACACACACACACTAGTTTACTATCCATGAATTGCAGGTTCGTTCTGAGGGCATGTTAAGAAATACATGCTTGCATTATAAGTCCTAAAGGACTAAATAAGCTTTTCAATAAGCTATTTGTTTGAAGCACTTTATAATACATGCACAAAATTAACTGCAATAAATATTCTATGCCTTTCAAGATCAAACTTGTCTAAATTCTACTTCTTCCTGAAGCCAGAGAAGTTCAAACATGTGTAGTATTCCACCATTAGCTGTCAACACACATTTAAGAAATTCAAAATAAGTCATCATACTATACTGTAATATTGCTTGAAAAATCATTCTTACCACCACAATAAATCTGCAGGAAATCATTATGTGATTACCTTTAAAATGACCCCATATTCATGATTTCCAACATACCCTTTATGGGAATGGAAGGCCATCTGTAAAAGCTACGCGACATCACACATTTAAAAGCAAAAGTGGTATATATCATGCTTGGCTCAATAAAGAGATCACACTTTGAAAGCTTTCATTTAAATAATATGCAGCAGAATTGACAGTTTCTACAAAAATGCTGATTAAGCACCCCCAGAATTTTACTTCAGTTTCTTTAAAAAATCCTCTCTAATCACTATGTAAAACATTATCCCCACTTCTTCAACATGCTTCAGTGAGGGAAGCACAGGAATTCTCTAGCTGTGATCACTCCACGTATAAAAGGATGCTATGTATTGTTGTTATTGTTGTTGTTTACCTTCCAAGTAATTTCTGACTTATGTTGACTCTAAGATAAACCTATCATGGGCTTTTATTGGCAATATTTGTTCAGAGGGGTTTGTCATAGCCTTCCTTTGAGGGTGAAAGAGTGTGACTTGGCCAAGGTTACACAGTGGGTTTCCATGGCTGAGCATGGATTCGCATATGTAAGAATTGTATGTATAATGTAATTCCTACAAGTATAACGTGTGATACAGCAGGTGAACCATCCTACTTTCCACGAACCATGCAAATCTCAGTTAAAAACACAGTTTAGCCATCAAGACCACTGACTGATATGAAAAGCCAGAATTAAAAAGAACTTACTGTGAATGAGCAAGCGTGCTGTTGTGTGCTGCTGTATCACTCCTCTTTGGCGTCATCTGCCAAAGACTCTCCAAAAATGGTTATCTCAGCAAAATGCCTGAACCAATATCTTGGGCCCTTTCACACTGCAATATATAACTATATAACTGTAGCACTATGATTCTGCTTTAATTGCCATGGCAACACCCTATGGAATCCAGAGATTGTGTAGTTTGGTGGAGTGATAGAGTCTCTGGCTAAGAATTCTAAATAACCCTCCTTAATCTGTAAATTCCAGTTTAGAAATGTGTCCTGTACAAATTCTTTAGCATGTTGCCAAGGTAGTTGAATTAGAACAGTGGTTCTCAACCTGTGGGTCCCCAGATGTTTGTGAACTTCAGCTCCCAGAAGCCCCAGCCACTATGGTCAATGCTCAGGGCTTCTGGGAGCTGAAGTTCACAAACATCTGGGGACCCACAGGTTGAGAACCACTGAATTAGAATATAGTGCTATAACAGTATAGTGTGAAAGGTCCCATGATACTGATTCAGACTTTATGCTGATCAACAGTCTCTAGCAGGAGGAGCCAATGGGAGTGCTACAGCAGCACACTTGCTCATTCACAGTGACTTGTTCTTTCTAATTCTAGCTAATCATGAAGTCCAAGCATAGGCCATTTCCACACTAGATTGTTATAGTGCTATTATTCCACTTTCAACATTCTATGGAATCCTGGGATTTGCAGTTTAGGGAGAGGCATTTTAGAATTCTCAGCTAGAGAGTTCTTTGGCCTCTGTAAACTACAAAGCCCAGAATTCCACAGGATGTTGAAAGTGAAATAGCAGCACTATAACAGTCTAGTGCGGAAACGGCCATAGTCAGTGATTTTATGATCCCTGAATGTGTGCTTCAACACGCCAGAGTCAAAAGCCAGGTCCCTTTTTTGGCTCTTGACTCTGCTTGTTTTGGACAGCAAGTAAGACGATAAAGACTCTGGATGAGACAAGACACTTTAGAAAACACAGGCAGAGTGTCCCTGAACTTTTTAGCCATTCCCACTACCAGGAAGAACCAAACAGGAGACATCCACAGAATACTCACTTATTGTCACATCCAAACACAGCCACTGTATTGTTGTTACTTGTTATCAAGTTGACCTTGAGTTTGCTGATCTTGTGAGTGAGAGATCTCAAAGGTTCCTGGTCATCAATTGCCTTGCTCGGTTCTTGTAAACTCAAGGTTGTGGCTTCTTTGATTGAATCGATCCATCTGTGGTGTGGTCTCCCTCTTTTCCTACTGCCCCCCATCAAGCACTATTGTCTTTTCCAGTATGTCACGTCATCTCACAATATCAGCAAAGTACAACAGCTTGAGTTTAATCATATTTTCTTCTAGTGAGAGCTCAGGCTTGATTTGCTCTAAGACTCATTCATTTGTCTTTTTAGCAGTCAACAATTTTCCTTCCTATCAGCTTTCTTCACTGCCCAGTTTTAAGACCCGTATGTACACATTGGACAATAGAAAATGAAGCAAGAGCCACTGGACAGCTAGGGCAAATCACCTTGTATCACAGGATTCTAGTGAAGCGGAAGCACATAAAAAGTTCATTTTAATTTCCTGATACACAGAAGTACTCTTATACAGCATGAGGTCATTGTCTACCCTAACTAGTTGTGGTTCTCCATGGCCCATATCTGTTACCCAGAATCATTTATTGACTGTGGATATTAGAGACTGAAATTCACAAAGCATCTTCTAGCTCATGAACAAAGCATGTATGAGCACTGAGCAATACGCCTTCCCAGCCAGCATGTCCAGAGGTTACTGTGGCCAGCCAGAGGCCATGTAGGCTGGGGAATTCTAGGAGCTTCAGCCAAGAGGATTTTCATGCAAAACTCTTTAGGGAGGTGGGAGGGAGAGTGGAATCTCATGGCAAGCAGATGAATTATTCCTGCTGCTAACCTCCTAGGGCTTTATTCTCCTTTTGTTCAAGCTGCAAACAGTAGCTTGCCTCACTAATCCCACATCAGCAAATGGGTGAGCCTAACTTTCATTTGACGATGAGGAATTCTCTTCAAGTGGCAAATTCTATCCCATAACACTACTGCAGGAATTATTATTTATTATTAGCATGAAGACTGCCATGCACATTCGGAACTGAAGTAGTGATGAGCTACAAAAAAAGAACTGGGATAGGGAAAGAATGAAGAGGATACCGCATAATTTGTAAAATGTTAGTATTTATATAAAAAGGAGACTATTACTGTTCCATATCAATGAGGATTTCTTTTTCCTTGCTGTTGATTTTTAAAGGGAAAAATGTGAAGGAAAGAAACAAACAGAAGTCAAATTTCTGGGGAAAAATGCATAAAAAGACTGTTTAAAAAAATTGCAAAAGATACGGAGAAGTGGGTGGCAAAGGTAAAAGAAGGCCAAGCAGACATCAAAAAAAAGCCAAGAAAAGTAGAAGAGTAAGAACAGAGGTGAGGAGGAACAATCTCTCCCTTTCCTGAATATAAATCTAAATAAGAGAAAGTATTGGCCCCTCCCACATATAATGTAACTCCAGAAGAGCTTGTAAAAAGTGCTGTTTGGACTACAGTGCCCAGAATCCACACTCACCATGGTTAGTGCCCACACTGGTGGGGGTATTCTGGAAGTTTTTGGTACAAAATAAGGTAACATTTTCATGGTCTAGTCTCCGGCTTTGTAGCACTGAGCATCTTCCTTTGACAGGAAGAGAACAAGTGAAGACTTTAATATTGATTCTGAAGGCACAAGATCCCATCTGATGTTGGAAGCTACGCAGAATCAGGTATGGAGACCTCCAGGGAATACCAGGTGCTACAGACTATATTCAGAGGAAGGCAAGGACAAACCTCCTCAGAATAAATCTTACTAAGAAAACTCTATGACAGGATCACCAAGTCAAAGTCGATTTGAAGACAAAAAACAATAGTAAGTTGCAGCGGATGCTCAAAATTTCATGAACGCTTTGTATAAGCAATTTAACTGGATCATCACATCCTAGAACTTAAAGAAAAAAAGAGCTTTTGAACCAATCTGTGGTCATATTTATAAACCAGAGGAGCATATACTGGCATGGTTTCACTTTTCCAGTGTTTTGTAGTTTTACTGCATAAAATGCACATTGCCTTCCACCTAATAAAATACATTAAAGACAGACATTTATTAAAACACAGTTTTACTTAAATACACTGAAATCTAATACCCACAGTACAGAAATATTAGATTGTTGGATCAGGCTCTGTAGATTTTCCCTAGCTGGAAATCAGTGCTGTAGGATGACCAATTTGCAAAAAGACTCTGGCCTACCAGCAAACAACCCCTCTAGCTTATTTTGACCTTTTGGCTGGAAAGGTAGATCAAACAGGAGACCATTCTGGGCTAGGAGGTTGCCTGTTGCTGAGTTGTACCTTAAATGCACAAATATTCAATATAAATTGTATAGATGATGCATTTTAAGAACTGACATTTATATACAATCAAACCAATCAAACCAGCTGATTAGGCTGAGAGTTCATTAATTTCTTTCCATAGGGAATCAAAGTTAAGTAAGAACAAGAGACTCCTCAGAATGTTATAAATATATTAGACACTTTCATTCATACCCCTTCATTCCTATTCATATTATTAGATGAACAAATATGAAATATGTAAATAATCGTCAAACAACCATTTATTTTCAAATCATAGCCTCATATGCCAGTTCCAGTATTTAAATCATGTTGTTCCTCATAACCAATAATTGAAATAGTCACTGCTGCCCACTCACACACAAAAATTTGTAACATTCCCTGTCATCTTTGCACAAAGTTACTAAAACTCAGGTGTATAACAGTCACACCATGGCCTCCTTGCACATCTTCAAATCAGTGTGTTTTGTGCTTGTGTATTTATACATGATGAAATCAACAGCATGAATTCCAGAAACAAGGGGTCAGGCCTGCAATATAAAATTCCTATTGTCTTCCAATTACTGCCATGCAGAGCCACAAGCAGAGACAAATAACTTGATTACATTTACATGAATTAGCAGAGAATAAACAGTAAAATGGACAAAAGCAACCAATCTCTAAGGCATCTTGAATGATCATAGAAAATAATTAACATTTCTCCACAAGATTTCATATCAACAGTTTATTAAAATATAAATGGGATTACGAACACATTTTAGAATCAAAAAATAGCCTTCCCGACAGACTACCAGGAATATAAGCATACAAAGAACAAAGTTGATCTCTGAAACATACAGTTTGCAACAGATATTATATGTATTTTAGGAGTAATTAGATAAGTGTTACAGCTGGAAAATATTTGAGAGTCCTAGCAAACTGCTTTGCACAGAACTTAAAAAGTATATCTTGAAAAACGTTTCCACAAAATGTTTACACACCCATACTACAGAATTGTTGTTTTTACAACACACTAAACAACTGTTGCCTGTTGTTCAGCGACTAACCTGTTCAAAATTATTAGCTTTTGTGTGCCTTCAAGTCAATCATAGCCTATGGGGATCTTACAGTGATCTTATATTTTTTGTTTTGTTTTGTTTTTGGAAAGATTTGTTCAGAAGGGTTTGCCATTTCCTTCCTCTGAGGCTAAGAGAATGTGATTTGCCCAGGGTCATCCAGTGGGTCTCCATGGCCAAGTGAACATTTGAACCTAAGGTCCTATACCAACACTCAAACCATATACCATGGCAACTTAAAATCACTGGCACATGGCTCAAAATCATTAGTATATACCTCAAAAGGGATTGCTCAAGTTTGACACTCAAGTCTATTTAAGTACAGGTTATATTTCCTGTAAATAAAAAGGCGCTTTTATTTTATCACTACCAAAAGTGACTGCAGAATGGAAATCACTTTCCTAATCATAAACAATTTAACACTGTCCTGAATAATGGTAATTCTTTCTGCATTTGTAGGCAGATCCCAGAAGTCAGAATAAGCTGAGTAAATCTGTTTAATCATAACCACTGTAAGCTGTTCATCTTTGCAGCAGCAGGCCACCAACTTGGGGCTGAAATTCCACTGTGTCAACTGATTGAAAAATTTGTTCAGATAAGCTGGTTAAATGTAATTCAGCCCAGATGTCTGAGGAAGGCTACCAGTCTTTACTAGACAGCAGTATGAAAACAAGAAATAGTAACAAGAACTACCATTGCACCATGTAGGTAGTGAATCCAGGGATTCTCTCATATTACACCATCAGAATACTGTGATTTCACTTTAACTGGCATGGCTGCATCCTACAGAAAGAATCCCGAGGTATGTAGTTTGGTGAGGCACTAGAGCTCTCTGGCTGAGAATTATAAATCTCCCTCCCTAAACTACAAGTCCCAGGATTCTACAGGATGTTGCCATGGCAATTAAAGTGGAATCATACTGCTATAATTTTGTGCTGTGAAAGAGCCGAGATTTTGTACATCTGTTTACTCAACATGGAAATAAATCCACAACATCAATAGCTCTCAAGAACCTGGATAAGCCCACCTGTCTATACAACTGCCTGTGGCCTACCAAGAAAATCAGGAGGGGGAGCAAAACTCTTAGCCTGAAGACAAGACTTCATTGTCATAGGCAACCAGATGACTGGCTTTCCCCACATTATGTGGAGGTGTGCATTGCCACTTGCTAGGCAGAAAAGCCAAGACACCCACCATCTGTTCAGAGATACTTTTACTATCTGTATAATCTTATTGGTTTGTAGAAATAATTTTTTATTATAAAGCCTAGATAGAAAGTTGTGGCTCTGCACTCCTAAACAGGGATGTAGCTATTGGGGATAGGAGACAAATGAGCACACTGTACCCCTTCCATAAGAATTCTGCACTCCAATTACTTTTTTTTCAGCTCCCAAATTTCTAGCAATGTAGAGTTGCACCTACAACTTTTATATTTGTTATGTTCCCATTCTCTTGGTATCTCAGCCTGCCCTTTTTTCTTTGGATACCTAAACTGTATTTCTAAATGCTCAACTGAAGTTTTAAGTTACTGCAATTCAGAAATTTGAGAAGTGAAGGAAAATTTCATTGGGGACGTAGAATTCTTATTGGAAGGCAATGCCCTCATTTTGTGCCCTCATCATAGCTACATCCCTGCTTCCAACATTCAAAGTATGGCGGTTCTGCAAACATGGAAGTTCATGCTTATCAAATCAATTAAACAAACAGTCTCTGCATCTGCAAGAGAGTGTGGGTGGACATTTGAAATATCAACACGTGGAAGCAGCTCTGCACAGCAATTAGTTTGTGAATCCCACTTCCTTCAAACAGTGTTCACTTAGCCATCTATTAAAAACAGAGGTGGTGTTGATGGTAAGCTAAAAATGTATTCATACCACATGGGAAACTGCTTCACAAGCACTCACATACCCCTGCTACAGAGATCAGGCCCCATGCAAGCTGGCTGCAAATATAAATTGGCCTTGAGCAATGCTTGCTGAAAGTAATGTAGCAATACTTTGACACTCCTGCAGTTCTTATCGCAAGAGAATAAATTTATGTGCTCTGCAGCCCACTAGTTCCCAAACTAGAGATTAAAGGAATGTGAGACTTTTAAAGCATTTTTTTTTTTGGTTAAAACCTTAGCACTGGAAAAAGATGACAGCTGTCAGGAGGCTAGGCATCCAAATGTATCTGGGTAATGACAGGGTCATTTTTAATATCGAGGTCAGTAATACAGCCTTCAAACACAAGGTCATTTTCTTCTCTCACATTGCAGGCCTTATTGATTCTAATTAAGCACAGTCTCCTGCAGCAACAGTAGTTAATGCAATGTCTGGGTCAAAGGATTTCTAGAACTTATGCGCGCACTGCAAAAATTCAACCTTTCAAAAGCAAGCTGCAAAATAGTATTGCCACCCCATCCAATTTCAGAGACATATGCTTTCTTGAGCATCTTAAAAATTAAACTGAATATTTCTCAATAAAAATAAAAATTAGAGAAAGCCAACCACAAACATCAACATTGTGTTTTAAGTAGTTTTCATGCCAAATTCAACATAGGCTCTGCTGGGAGATGTGGTAGTTTTGTGAGGGGCCACATCCAGCATCATGCTACTTCCAACACTGCCCATAGTTACATCCACTTCCTGGGCCCAAAATCTACGAGCAGAAATTCCCCGCCCCACCCCAATCTTGGCAATACAACCACTGGTGAATCACCTGATTGACTGACAATCTACAATTAACATCTCCCATGGGGAGGGAGAGAAGTGGTCTGTTTTCATTTCCTTACTAATTAGTAGTCCCACACAACTGCTTTGGAAGTTGGAAGAGTGGCATGCTGGGAGAAAATGCTACCCAGGGATAGACTGACCATCCCTGCCAAGCCTCTACTTTGCCTTACAGGGGAAAGAGAAAGTTACAGAGGACCACCTCTGTGATGACACTGTCCTTGTGGAATGCCCTCCCCTTGGAGGCACCAACCCTGGTTTCACTTCCTGACCAAGTTAAAACTTGGCTCTTCACCTGAGCTTTTGAGGTCCAATGACTGTGTGTCCTGATCTATTTTGTTTTCTTCCAGTTTTAAACACTATTTCATTTTTTTTAATTGCCTGCCCCCTGCCCTTAACTTATAAACACAGGGCAGACACAAACACTTAAATGAATGAATCAAAACCATCAGAAGGAATCATGCCTTCTGTCAGCAACTGGAAAAGGGCAGAAAGAGATTTGGCACTATATATTTTATAGAAATATACAGCTGCCTTGCGTCCTGTAGGAGAAAGGTGGAATATAAATTAAACAAATAAATAATTTTTCCCTATGGCAAATACCTCTGAAGGAGGTGACTGTCATACTGGTAGAAAAGAACAAGCAATCTCAGATTTGTCCCAGAGTCCAATTTCCTTGGTTTTCAAAGCAGCCACTGAGGAGCTGTTAATTATTTAATTTTCATAAACCAGTGCACAGGACACAGCTCCCATTACCTGTCAGCTTGTATGTTGTTGAGGATAATAGAAGCTGCAGTACTCTTCCTCCAGCAGCATTTCTACACAGAACTCCAGTAACAGGGAAGGGAGAATCACCCCCCACAAACAGTTCAAATAAAATTCTCAAAAAGATGCCAAGAAATGCTGATTTCACTATCTTTCTGGGTATACTTGTAACTTGAACAAATGACAGTCAAGTCACTCTGGCAAAAATAGCAACCAGAGACAGAAGAAGCCAAGACAATATGATTTCCAAGATGGCAGACTACACATCTGTCTTTAATACAAACAAAGGTGCAGCTTCCCCACTTTACTATTAGGCTGACATTGAAAAGTTCTTTTTCATATACTTCAAGGTTGACTCTTTGATATGAAGCTTGAAGTCATACATACATAACTGCATGGTCTACTCAAGGTCCAAATGTTTTTCCAGTTACAATGCAATCATATTTTTTTTAAAAAAAAAGCCAGATCTACTAGCAACCTCACTCTTTTTTGCAGAAACAGGAGGCCACAAACCTGTTCAGTAGCCTTCATCTTTTTAAGATCTGAAACCCATTCTTATCCAAACATGCACTTTAGAACTTATTGGTTAATTTTCTTTTTAACCATGCATTTTTCAAGGACACTGCTGCTAGGATAATCTAATTGTGAGATTCAGCGCAGCAGCTGAAAACCAACAGTCTCACTTGTAGCTTTAAGTTATTATCATTAATGCCTGTTCTGCTGGGGAGAAAGAGACAGTCGAAACAACAGAGCTTTCTCCTGCACCAAAAATTGCCAAGGATGGGAATGGCCATGAATAAGGGTCTGCAGCCCATAACCATCTGGCAGATCAGTAAGGAACATTTATTGGCTATCCATATAAGTCAGAAAAAGAGTATTTCCCCTATATATTAACATTCCCCACAGTTACAAGCAGCTATACACAAAATTGGAAACAGTATGTTTTAACATGCACATACCCCTCACAGACTTTTTCTGCATAAAACCAAAACAATCTAGAAAATACAGAAGCCGCTCCTTGGCAAACTATCCAGGCATATGGAGCCAAAAATACATCTGTCAGAATGTATTATCTCCTTTCACACTAGACAACACGTGTGCGTAACTGTAATGAAGGCTACCCTCTGCCTTGTTTTGCATTCAAAAGCATAAGTCATCACCATTGCTCTTCTGGGCTACATACTATTGTCATTCTCTCCATCCGCAGGCATCTGCTCTTTCGGGTGGGGGCTGCAATGCTATGTCTGTTCACCTGTATATGTTCAATATACACAAATAGAAAGCTTAGAAGTAATGAATTACTTCCAACATTATTCATAATTCATTTCTGTTTCCAATTACAACAGAAATCACACCATTATACTATAGCGGTAACTTCACATGGCATAACTTTGCTTCTCTAGCATAACAGTAATTGTCAGATTCATTTATAGTGATACATAGCCCCACTAAGTGGAAGAATATTGTTCAAGTGCTGGCTTGTCAATACTTCCCATTGCTGCACTGAACTCCATTTTGGGCATTAAGGTAACAGTGATGTGGAAGAAGAGAAGAATGTTTTAATTTTGTGACAAGACGGCAGTATTCAGATAGTTTCTAAAAACAGATGTGGGCATACACTGAGGACTGGAGAGCTTACACTGCACAAGTCTTGCTGGCACTATTTTCTACTACCAGAGTTCACTTCAAAATCACTTTTCTAAGCAAATTTGTGCTATTCTGGGGTCTGAAGGGATGGCACACGGGTTTAGGGGCAAAACTACTCCCCTTATGGGACAGTTTTAGCCCCCACAAAAGTACTTCTCAGTCATTTTGGGTTTTGGGGACATTTGAAATAGTTTACACAATTCTCATCTTTTTGAATGTAACTGTAAGTAACAATTTATTTTTAGAAAGTTGTAAGCACTACTATTTTGGAGCTCTGTATGAGATCAAAATGGTTGGCATTGGTGAGTTTTCTACAGATTTAATGCAAGAAAAGAACGACCACTCCCAACTTCTGGTAGTCCACTGTGCAAATACAGCAGTGACCCTGTACAATATGATGCCAAGTATTTACCTATCGTCTTTATGTCATTTTTAAAACATACAGCCTTATGAAGAAGAAATTCAGAACATCCACATGTTGAAAATTATCAGGAACTTGCCACCAATGAAAAGTGAAAATAATTCAGCAATGAATGAAAGAAAATGAAAGGAAAAGAGCTACTTAGCACTAGCTCTTCTGCACGACAGACAAATAGGAACTGAGGGAAGCACCTTGGCTCCATTTATCTTCATGCCCAAAGGGGCAGGGCTACTCCTAAAATCTACTCAGCTCTGAAACAGTCCATGGATGGATCTGCACAGGTGCAAAAATCCATTTGTGTGGGGCAAAGAGACAACAAAGAAGAGTTTCAGAACATCCACATGCTGAAGAAGTCAGCATATTTTGCTGATAAAAGACCATCTTTCAGCACCTTGAGATATGTATCTCTTTTCTCATGAGGATTTCATTGGATGCACCTCACTTTTGGTTCTTTTAATCAAAACTACGACAGACTCATTGAATCAGAGAAATACAAATCCTATTGTTTCAGTGGATCAACTCTGGCTCAGACTAGCAACTGGATTTAGGTTTCAATTTCTATCCCTGTTTTCTAGTAGCAAGAAACTGGATGCAAGAGGCAAAGTAAGGAACATGAAACAGATGTAATGGCTAAAGAAGATACCCAAGAGAGTTTTCAGTTTTGGTTCTTCAAAAACACAATGTAAAGCCAACAAGAAAATAAAGTAAAATTAAAAAGAGAAGTAGAGATGTCATAGGTTCCTTAGTCTGAATAGTCAATTTTCAGTAAGTACTAAGGGCTATTGATTTTATTTAATTAAAGCTAATTAACTGTAAGTGATAGTGACTCTCAAGAAAGTTAATTGCACCTTAAAAGCCATTAATTCCTGCAATTTAAATGAAAGCAGCCTTTGTATCAAGAGAATGACTCTTTCCACTGTTCACAAAGGCATTAATAGGAAGACAAAAGAAGATCAGAAATTCAATTCATGAAGTCACCTTTTGGTACACTAACAATTTCTTTTGAGTTTTCCAGTTGTGGATTTTTTTCCAAGCTTACTTCTGTTTTTAGAATTAAACATATACCCCTTCATCTCTAAAACAATTATATAAATCCCTATTCAGATTCAGTGTCTGCCCAGTACCATCCAGGTCCCAGACAACACAAAATCAGCATTAGTCTAAATTTTATACTCAAAGAGGGAAAATATAGATGAAATGTAGATAAGTAATGGAAGTCAATGCTTTGCATTCAATACACCTGTCCACCTAATTAATTAGATGGGGAGAGAGGATGCAGAGTGATGTGTCCTTCTCTGCCATTGTACCAAGACCACGAAAACTAAATGCCTGAAACACAGATAAGGAGATGCTAGAAATGTGTGCCTTGGTGTCACTTGTTTTTTAAAAATTGATTCTTTAAATTTACAGAACTAAGACTTCTCTGTAGCCTGCAGGTACTAAGTGAAGACCACTGTAACCTTCCATAACTGCAGAGAAGAATCTGAAGTCAAGCTTGGCATATTAATTTCTTTAGACGGTGTCTAGGCTACTCCATGTTCTGATTCTTCTGCAGGAACTCCATACTATTTAAAAGGGATGGGTGGGCTATTCAAGTGGTATTAAAATTGATGAAACTAACCACATGAACAGAGGTGGGATATGTCATACTGTGTCACTCCATAGCCAACCCCAACCAAGGCATCCACAAGTAGGGAGCAAATACAGGCAAAAGTATACCTGCACATTTATTGCTCTACTCAAACAGTATATAGGACTGGCACTGTGAAGTGATGTAATGGTAAGGTGGTTCTACCTGGTCAGGCCCTATCCCTGGTTGCATAGCAATTTCATCAGTTTTAATGATTGAACCAGGTAGACCAGGGATGTGGAAAATGAGGTCTGTGGGCTTCATGTGTGCATTTCAAACTTTCACTTTTGCAGTCCTTGAAGTCTTCTGGTGCACCCAAAATGCACTGGGGTACACAATGGTGTACCCTCAAGGACAAAAATTGGCTCCTCCCATGCAGTTGACCACCCCTGAGGTAAGAGAAAAAAGAGAAAGATGCCTGGTAAGTGTAAGGAATGAGCAGACGGAAAGGCTGACTGAGCACTATGCTAAAGGGAGAGAAAGACCAGGAAGAAGAAAGGAAAGAGCAAAGAGAGGAGAAAAAGAAAGAGCATAAAGTGAAATAGGGACTAAAGAGGTTCAGCCATTGCAAACGTGAGTACATCTGCCAGTACTTAATGCTATTTTACTATTTTATTTTATTTTATTTATGATGCAATGCTGCTGAAAAACAGTTATGGAGTATAACAAGAAATGGTCTTGGGAACAAATTAAGAGTCTGCCAATTCTATTGCTCCTGCCATGAGCTAGTTCATCCTGCTATACATAACCTGCAGTATTCTCTCCCCTCTGTGTTTGAAGAGCACATGTTACAGAACCTCATACCATGAAATGTTATGAAACCTTTAATTCCTAAAGTTTAGTATGTTTAAAGTTAAGTTCCTAAAGCTTAGCAAACCTACTGCATCTGTTTTTACAGTGATGATCAAGCTTGCTTTATTTCACTGCTAGACCCAGTGGGGTGATGTGGGACTCGTTGTTCACCCTCTGCTTGCGCATACTAATCATTCCTCTTGTGAGATCTCTCACACTTCCCAACAGAATGACACTGTTTCTTAGTTCTGATGTAACAGGAAATTATGTATCATTTTTCCCCCTAGCCTGTGTTTGCGCCAGCTTTGCAGATTACACTATGATATATCCTTGCTTGTTGTAACTGCTTGGTTGTATACCTTCCTTCCACTAGGCATGGACTGAGGAGCTTCAACAGACCAAGCCACAAGACTCCCCTTGCCTGTGTCTGATGTCTAGTTTGTTCCATCTATATTTGGGGTGTGTCAATGAGATGGCCACATCTCCAGCTTGGCTTGCACAGGTTAAGTCTCTGTTACATGGATACTACCATGCACAGCCTGGCTCATGGGCTGTGTTGTTGTTGTTTCCACCACAGGAAGCAACATTCCATCATAGGACAGTGGGTGCCCTCCTGTTGTTTAACTGCCATTCTTGTACTTTCTGAGCGTGCCCCCCCAGCTGACTGTTCACTAGGTACAGTGAATAATCCCCAACCACAGAACCAACCCCCATCCTATTAAACACCCTAGGTATAATGCAAGCATAGGAATGTTCAGTCTGATTGAGGCATAGTATATTTAAGTTACATAATAAATGTATGGTGATCTATTAAGCCCATGGCTTTAAGTCTGAAGATAAATTTTATTTTACTTAGATTCCCTTCAGCATGTAGCAAAATAAAATAGAAGTCTATACTGTAACTGAAAAACCAGTACCCCACTGAAATCACCACTGTTGTGATGCCATAAATAACAAGATAGAGAAGTAACATAACTTAATGAATTTAAACTAGCTTTAAAAATAGTATAGTGAAAAACTTCCAGCAAGTAATAACTTTTTAATATTTTGCTGAAATCTGAATGAATAAAAGAACAATAAAAACACGTCCCTTGTAGTGTAATCAAAGCTGTCCTCTTTCCAATATTAACTACTATTCATCCAACATGAGTTACATAAAAATAAGTATCAATCCACAAAGCAATACAAATATATTTGAAGATCTCTGGATTAAGTCTGCTTCAAAAAAGTGTGGCATCTGAATTTGTAGGTGAGTGCTTGTACTTGTGTGTTCCACATCCACATGTGAGTACATACCCACACTGTTCATGTCGTGGAAAACTTCTGAAATAGTGAGTCTTACTTTCTCAAATGAACTTAAAATACAAAATCCTGCAAAATTCATTGTAGCATTTTCTGTGTAAAATAAATAATTTATACCACTGCTTGTTTGTCTAATAAGCTGTTGTTCAACTAATATTACTTTACTGTGTAGCCATAATAAAGAACTCTATTAATAGTTCGAAAATTTATCCTGTTCACCATTCATTGTGCAAATCAACGAGTCTTAAGAATCATTTCAAGCTAAATACATGATCAATTGATTAAGAAACCAATTCACTTTTTGTTTTTGTATGTAAATAAGACATACAGCATTCACAGAACAATGCTATTCAGAAATGCTATTATTTAGCAGTGTCTGGGGATGCATGGGGATGCAGGAACTGACACGTCCTTCTGCCCTTTATTCTACTAGGTTTGGTTCAGAATGCGGCTTGGTTTCCTACTTAAACACTGTGTAATCAGACACGCTTCTTTTCCTTTGGGAACCTCAATATCTCATGTGCACACATGCAATATAAGCACAGGAAAGCCAAAAGGAAAAAGTACAGAACCCAAGCTGATTTGAGCTTGTTGTATGGACAAGGACTTCAAAGTACGCTAATACTCAGCAATCTCATATGGTCCAACTGTTCTGAACTGGCAGGGACAGTCCCAATTAATCCTCTATCATTCCAGTTTTTCCGCTTGTTCCACTTCCCCCTTTGTCCTCAGCTTCCTTCAGTTGATGCAAACTGATTTCAAAGTGCAAAAGTAGATTGCACTCAACTCAGCAGGGGGGAGAGGGTGGAATCTTCCCTTCCAAGAAGGCTCAGGCAAAAACCAACTCTAGTAGCCTCTCCTAGTTTGTGTTCTTTTGCCATCTTGACCACACTCTGATGTTGCTTGGCCACAGATGCAAAGTCAATACTAATTACGGTTAATTTAAGCATGCCAACTTCAGAGACCAGTTTCAAGGTAGCTTGTCCTGACTAATCACAGGTAACATTAACTGTATTTTGCCACATGAACTGCTTAAAGCAAAAACTTCTTGACTCCTGTTGAACATGCAGCTAGAAAAAAAAAGACGGACAGGAAGACCTGGGAGGAGACTAGCCTTGTAAACCACTTGCTAAACCAGAATTTACTATAACTGCTAGATGTCATCACAGTGACTCAATCTGCTTGGAAGAAATCCTGTTCCTAGGATAACTTGCGTAAAATTGAACATTTAATGTAACCCACACACATTAATGTTCGCGTTTATTTGGTTTTAAATTTCATTTAAGGTGTATTCCAGCTGAGACTGGAAAGGTTAATCAATGTACCTAACAAACTGCAAACACTGAATAATACCATTTTTTTTCCCTTCCATCCAAATGGTTACCTATATAAAGTTCACAGAGGATTTGTTTGGGACAGATTTCATTCCAAAAAAGAAATCTCTTTGGCACAGAATAAAATACAAATTATCAGCCTCTGATCAGCTGTCACTCACCAAACTGCAAGTTTGAACACTTCTAGCTTCCCAACTTGATCTCTACAAGTCGAAACATCATTTATCTTTGAGGACTAGTTTTATTCTACAGGTCACAACACTTCAAAGTTTAAAAGGCTGCACAGTCACATATTCAGCCTATGTGAATTCATTTGTTTCCTTTAGGCATTTCTCACCGCATTCAGTCAAGCCTCATCATGTCCAAAACAACCTCTCCTCACAAAATGGAAACTTAATGTTCCACAGTGCCCTCTTGCAGTTCAAAGTGTTTAACCCACTGATGTTTGTCAGCTGTCATGTATGTCAGATATCCAAATCAGAAATACCCCACCCATTTACTAAATGACTAAAATGTGATAACAAGACATCTATGTCCACACCCAAATACTCTTCAAATCTAAATGCTATTATTGCTCCTAAATGAAAATGACAACGTGACCAATAATATTTCACAAGGTTTTCTTCATACACAGTATTAAAACTGTAACTCATCCTAGATTTTCCTAGAGACAATGCATCTGGCCACAGTAAAACACAAGTTTTCAAGAATGTTATCAGGTTATTTGATGGATCATATTCTTCCCCAGACCCCTGGCTGTGTCTTTAGATCTTCTGGGGAGGCTCTTCTCTCTGTCCCACCAACTTCACTAGTTCCCTTTGGTGGGGAAATGGGAGATGGCCTGCTCAGTGGTTGCTCCCAGGTTCTGGAATACTCTGCCTAGAGAAGCAGTACTGGTGCCCTCCTTGGTATCCTTTCATTGGCAGGTGAAGACTTTTATTTCAACAAGGGCTAATTGTTCAGGGAGAAAGGGCCTTTCACAATGTGCTGTACTATCTGCATTGGGGTTTTTTTAATCATAATGCTTTTAATTCTACCCACAAATTGGCTACACCTGTTTTAACTTTTCTAAATTGCTTTAGACTTTAGACTGGGAGACGGGTGGGATATAAACATGAACATACATTTATTTACCCATTACATTTATATCCCACCTTTCTCCCAAATTGAATCCAAGGTGCTACAGTAGCTAGAAACAGAATTATTTCTCTTTAAGTGTACAATAAAATTGTAATGAGATTTAATCCTTGGATGGAAGCACAGCAGGTAATATCAGGGATCTTTAGGTAGAACTAGGAAAGAATTTATCCCGCAGCAGTGGACAAGATAGAAGTATGATCTGACTCAGTAGAAGGCAATTTCTCTGCTTCTGTGGACAAACCAGTGACAGGCATAACAACCCAAGGCCAAGATACAATGATGTGCCTGTAGCTCTCCTCCTTCTCCCACTGCATCATCCATGGGATCAAAAATCTTATCCAGAAGGTTTCACAGCCCTCAGAAGCACATTTAAAGAGAGCACAGAGCTCTATACCATTTTAAAGACCAACCCACTGATTACACTACATTCTCAAACAAAGAATAAAATGTAGTCCATTCATTCATTCATTCATTCATTCATTCATTCATTCTCTGGAGAATCTTTGTTGGTTCCAAACAAGCTCATTAGGGGTCTCAGTTGGTAAGGTCACACCAAAAGGAGAAGAGGTAACCAAACTGCTGCCATGCAGTGCTGAATATGATTGCCTAGAATCCATTCACACATCACTCTTTCCATATCACAATCAATATTTTAAGAATCTTATATTGGTGCCTAGGGAGCACTGTTAAACAAACAAACACTCTGACTGCAACAGAGGAGGGTTAGTTTTTTGGAAGGGTAGTCAGATGTTCCCCATCCCTGGTATATATATAGTTATCCATATACATATAGTTATAGTTATTTCTCAGTGTATAAGATTTGAAAAGTGACAATATTAGTAATTAAAGGATCCAATGAATTCTAACACTGTGGTGAGCAGGCAGCTTTGCTTAAGCCAGAAAGTAAGCTGAAAGGATGGGGCAAGACATGGTTCTATTCAAGGAAATATGGAGTCACTAAAGACTCCATAAAAGATTTCTTTCTTCCCTAGAAAAAAAGGGAAAACAATGGAAAGGGAAACCAATGGTTGTAAAGCAGGGGTGATGAAAGGCCAGCTTTGCCGATGTTGATGGGCTATAGCTCCCATTTACTCTAGCCAGCATAGCTAAAGGTGAAGAATGCTGAGAGAAACATCTGAAAGGTCATTTTAACTATCTGTGGTAAAAAAAAAAAAAGTAGTGATAAACGAACCATTCTGCAATTGCAAGCAGAAACCAGTTGACAAATCAGTGTTAGATTGCCATAGTAGTTCTAGGGCAGTGGTTCTCAACCTGTGGGTCCCCAGATGTTTGTGGACTTCAGCTCCCAGAAGCCCCAGCCACTATGGTCAATGCTCAGGGCTTCTGGGAGCTGAAGTCCAAAAACATCTGGGGACCCACAGGTTGAGAACCACTGTTCTAGGGACAGACTGAAATAAGATTGAATAAGACTGATAGATTGAAAGACTAAATGGGGGCTCACCCAACCATGACTCAGAAAACTAACCTCTGGGTTCTTCAGAAAGGTTCCCCAAAAGCTTCTAAGAGTCCACAATCTCTTTCCAAACTTCCCCCTTCACGATCAGACGCAGCTCCTAAAGCACAGTTCCCACACTAGTCTTTACTTACTTGCAAGTGGGAAATTCGCAAGGTAGCAACAGCAATGGTGGGCTGAAGGAAGCATTAGGACTGAAAGAGCATTAGTGACAGATAGCTGGGAGTCTTCTCAAGCACTACAGCTGTTCTGTGCCCAAGGACCATTGTTCTCCTAACTGTTTTTAAGGAAAGGGCATTTACTGTGGACATGTCAGGACCCATTCTGTTGTAACGCTTGTTCAGCCCTGCTATTTACACTTTACTGTTCTAATATGTGAAGCGGGGACATGAGAAAGATAAACACTTGATTCATTGTCTCTGTCGGGAAGTTTGACAGGCAAAAGCACCACATAGGCCCCCAAATGGCTTGTGGGTGGACATACTAAATCCAGGTGTTAGCTAAGACTAGCTAAATATGACTCTGATAGAGTATTTCCCACTCAGCTAAACTACTGCAGATGTTTACAGGGATGTGATAATCTTTAGAAAGGGTTATCTTCCTAGATAAGGTATGTACCTAGTACAGAGAAAAGCCAAGAAATGTGAAATTATTTAAGCAACTCATTTTTAATACTATATTTGGAATCAACCATCAGCAGTCATAATACTGCTAGTGTTTTTAAAAATGGCTGAAGACTTTGCACTAGCATCAATTTTTAATTTGAGCTTTCTCAACTCTACTTGTGCAGGGATTATAGACTTTTCAAAAATGGTGCTAACCTTGTGGTTACAGCTGAGGGATTTATTTTGTACCTATTCCTGAAGGAGAAAGACAAGGAAAACTCTCCACCTTTCATTTCAGCTTTATTTCCCAGAAGACTAATGAATAAAGAGTCTCTCCCTCCCTCCCTCGTTGTATGTCTTTCCTCTCTCTGGCAACACTAAAATGTTTCGCTGACAGCAGGAAAGAAAAAAATCAGAATAAGCAATTTGATCTGAGTAATTAAACTCATTTCTTTTGTGAAATTTATAATGAAATGGATGGAATTTCCTTTTCAATACAAGTGCCTGTTCTAGTAATTGTCAAGGTAAATTGCACTAAAACATCTAACGTATTTGAAAAAAGTCCCTGTGAAAGGGGAGACTTCTAGAGTATAAATGTCTCCGGAGGTTCACCACTTAAAGATTCATAATGCTGAGATATTTCTTGTTCATTAGAACATAATGCTACAGGACATTTTTATAGTAACTGGAAGAGAAATATCCTAACTTTTACAATTTCTGAGCAAGTTTTAAAGGTACATTATAAAAATGTGTGCCTGTCTCACTTGTGAAATGAAGTTTGTATCATATAATCATTAATCATAAATATTTACATTTTAAAGACTTCATTTCGTTAAATATAAGCTTTCTTTATAGAATAAACTAGATTATTGCAACCTGGAAACTTGCAGCCTGGAAACAATTATGCTAAAGTAAATACTGCTTGTCTTTGATCTTTATACTTAATTATTACAAGATTGGTTAGGAAAGGACAGGCAAAAAGAAGGAAAAAAACAATGTTAAAAATTGTTCCAGTAAAGCTTTTCTGCATTCTTACATATGGCATCCAAAGGTAAAAGTGATTCACTTTCTCACTTGTGTGTGTGTGTGTGTGTGTGTGTGTGTGTGTAACTGCATATCACTTTCATTCTACCTGTTTTGATGAATCATATCAAAAACCTACTCAACCAGTACATGCCTTGAACAACACAGAGGACAAATGCTTTTGTAGAACAGTGTAATGGAGACTGCATTAGCAAATAAAAGGTAACATACTCAAAAGTGAAGAAGCCATGCTTTTCACATGCCTAAATAATTTTCTCCAAAGATCCAGTGCTTCTTCAGGTTCAAAGCAGTAATACCTTTTCTGCCACAAGCAAGTACAAGTGGGAAAACAGAGAGAGCCAGGAAGAGACAAGCTGAACAACGCAGGCTGTTGTGCTCATGTCTTGCTTCCTGAGCTTCCCATAGGCATTTGGGTGACCACTGTTTAAAAAGAAAAAGTCCTGGTTTAGATAGGCTTTCGGCCTGACACTGATCCAGTGGCATTATTCTTATGTTTCATCTTTATGTGTATGTACTGGGCAAGCTCCAAAACATAACACAACTGGTTCTGGAACAAATAAGCAAGGATTGAAAAAGCTAAAGAAAGATGACATGGTCCAAGAAAAGCTGATGGTCAAGTTGCAGAGCAAGCACACAAAAAAGGCAAAATGTGTTGCTGCATGGTGGGGTGAACCAAGGCCAAACAGGGCAAGCCAGGGAGCCTGTAGACTTATTGTGAGGGAATCAGACTGACTAAGATGTAAAGAATTTGGTAACTACCAGCCTAAATACTCTGAAGGCATCAGATCCTGTCTGATCTTGGAAACTAAGCAGGGTCACTCCTGGTTAGTTCTTGGTTGAGGGAATCACCAAGGAATACCAGTTACTGTAAGCTATATTTTAGAGCAAGAAAATGACAAATCACATCTGAGTATAACTGATTGGTCTAAAAAAACCCTTTAAAATTCAAGGGGTTGCCGTGAGTTGACAGGTGACTTGAAGGACCACAATCACAGCCCAAGTGACATGAGAAATCAGTAGACAAGATTCAAGCTGTCTACTGTCTCCTCAAGTCAGCTGCCTGAATTTCTTGCTACTGAATCACAAGTCTTAATCTGATTCACTTGTGAGGGACCTGATTCACAACTGGCTGCAGGATGCCAAAGTTTTAAGATTTCCTTTCAATGCTTTAAAAGCAATGTTTCTCAGGTCATCTGGTGTGCTGGATCAGCAATTTTTTCCTCCCTAGTTGCCAGGGACCAAACCAAATTTGTTTCCATTGGCTACTGTTGTTCCTTCCTTTCCTGGAAACTTTCTACAGACTGAGAATCCATGCCTCAGGGACTAGCACTTTGAGTAGCACTGCTGTATAGAACAGTGTGATTACAAAATTTGCAAGCATTTTATTGGAAAAGAAGGCACATGGGAATAAAGTGTGACAATCTAGACTAGTAACACAAAAGCTAATTCATACCACAGTAGTCATATCTTCTTTATGGTAGAGAAATCAAAGCAATTTTGACCCACGTCTGACCAGAACCATCCTCCTCTAAACTGAGACAAGGGAAAGACATTGCTGACGCCAGTGGCTTTAGCTAAGCCTTTGGAGTCTATAGCAGCAGTTTCCAAACTTTGGTCTTCCAGGTGTTTCAGACTTCAACTCCCAGAAGGCCCAGGCCAACAGTCAGGAATTCTGCGAACTGAAGTCCAAAATACCTGGAGGACCAAAGTTTGGGAACCTCTGGTCTACAGGATTCATAGCTAGTGGCTGTTCACACTGGACCATATCTACCCATTCCAGCTTATTGCTATACCTGTGAAAAGAAATCACTACACCAACACTGCAGCTCGCTCCATGCATACCATGATGATCTAAGCAACAATGAGAACACAGTTGAGTCCTTACACATTTCTTCTCATCACTATTTTACATTCTAAATAAGCAAAGGAGAACATTTTTCCCCCATTCAAACTAAGATTTTCTTCTCCTGCGTTAGACAAACATTCTATTACTGCTCTGCCCCAAATTCTCTAGGAGATATTATAAAGGAACAGTAAATACTTTGCTTTCATTGCTTAACTCAGTATTTTTGCATTTTTCCCTGCCTAACTGACAATCTTAAAATTCGTTCTAGCATTATTTTACTATTTGATTAGTTATACTAATTATACATTTGACCTTTTTATGAAAAGCATGAAGCAGTGCCAGGGTTTTATGAGCATAAGAAGCTTTGATTCAGCACTGGGTATATCAATAAAAAAAGTTACATGGGTGAGTAATCATCACCACTCAGCATAATCCTACTATGCATGCTCATAAATACCTTAACCATTTGAAGTATTTGAAGGGGCTAAAAACTGATATTATAACTTTAACCAAGGCCAGATCAGGCATTTCAATTTGGAAGATAAACATTATACACTAATTCTAGGAGCAGCAGTTGGCAAATTCTATCTGGAACTTTACTGGATGTACAATTTAATATGGATTTTCACAGTGCTTGCAATCTGAATCCAAAGCTAAAGGAAAGTCAGATCATGGAGTTTAACTTAGGCATGGAATATGTGGTATAAATGGACGGAGGTGAACCCAAGAAGCCTTGGGGTAAACCAAAAAAAATGGAAAAATCTCTCCCTCTCTCTTTTTCTTTGTGGGCTTATTTTTTGAAGCCTACTTTTTCTAAAAAATAGAAAAAAGATTGAAATTTGTTTAAATGATGAATAAAATGTGTTCACATATTTAATCCCTCTATGTTATTTCTAAAAACTACATAGCAAGTAGACTTTTAAGTATGACTATGTACAGCAATGCTACTTAAGGTAGTGGTCCTGCTCTTGAGAACCAGCAATCACTATAAAACTGAAAGCTTGCCCACAATAATTCCCATGTTCCCAAGCACACAGCAAGTATAAAAATGTCCCACATCCACAAGTCTTTGTATATAAAGAATCAAAGATATTCTACAATGCTCAAACATCCAGAGTCAGATTAAAACACATTCAGCTGAGGTGGAATGTTTTTTCTGAGAAGCTGTCCTTGCTTGCAAAAAAATGTAACCAACAAAAATTGAATGGAGTTGTTAGCATCAATATGTCTCAGCCTTTTTAAAACCTGTTTCACAAATCTTCAGGTGACCACTGGTCATCCTGGCAGGGGGATTCTGGGACGTGAAGTGAAAAAGGGATTTTTTCCCGGCTGTAGCCAGAATGCACATTCGTTCAAAATGCCACACTAATCCAGAGGAAGGGGCTGCTGGAAACCTCCATAACACCAAAAGTACATGAGATCGTTTTACACTATACAGTTATTCCATTTTAACTCCCAAGGTTCCAACCTATGGAATCCAGTGACTTGCATTTTAGGGAAGGTTATTTGGAATTCTCACCAAATAGCTGTAATGCTTCCCCAAACTACAATCCCCAGGATTCCACAGGATGCAGCCACAGCAGTTACAGTGGAATCATTGTACTATAATTGTGTAGTGTTTAGGGGTCCACGGAGGGGGGAAGCAAAAGTATCTAGAAAACGTCAAACCACAGAGTAAAGGCCAAACCACAGAGTCAAAGCCCTTTTCTACATCTGCTAACTTTATTGCAAGATTTTAAAAAAGCCGTCAGTGTAAGTTTTGCAAGAGGTTGTCCGTAAAGCTTTGTAATAACAACAAAAAAAGTCTATCAACAACAAAACCCTCTGAGTATTTAATATTTGGTTCAATGAAAGTTATAAAATGAAATATGGCTAGATGAGAAATAGGAACAGAAAACCAAAGTATATGAAATTAAAAAAGATCTTCATGATCTTTTAAAATCTATATGGAAACAACCCAGCTGTGAGCAGCCTGGCATTTAAAATGTGTGATATAGTGATCTGAGTATCGAATTATGATCCTGGAGACCAATTCTCTGCTTGACCATGGAAACCCATTGGGTAACCTTGAGCACATCACATAATCTCAGCCCCAGAAAACTCTGTAATAGGGTCACCTTAAGTCAGAAACGACTTGAAGACACACAACAACATAAAAGAAAGACAAGCTATAATGAGGAGAGGGACTACTCTTATCTCTTAGAACAGTAAATCAGAGCTGCATGGTTCTATCTTTCTAATGCTGGAAAGTTATGAAAACATTGTTATAACAGGATGCCTTTTTCAACAGCCAAAATTATTATATTAGCTTTTCTAATTTAACTTATCACTTAATCCTTTAACTCCCAGCAAAAACCCTTCCCCACATTTCATGACAGATGCTGAGAAGGATTTTGACTGGGTTTTTTCCCTTTCTCCTACATGTGGTAATTGGCAAAGACAGACCTTATTCACAAGTAAATCAATGAGGCCTATGTTATGCAGATAACACCTCACATATCAATTCCCTGTCTAACATCCTTTTAAGGGCAAAGACCATAATTTGCCTAAATGCTTGAATTAGCAAACTGTAGTTTGTGCTTTCTTCACAAATCAAAATTGGAACCACAATCAAATTATGATTTCCAATTCTGGTTTAGAAGGTAAGAACAAACCACAGTTTACTATCTGTCCGCTGAAGCAAAGGATGGTTCGTGCTAAAAAATTTCACAAGGGGAATCTGAGTATACAAGAGCAACAAGTGAGATGCGAGTCTGTGGCTCATTCATACAACAAGCTATCTATGTTACTAACTGATAAGCTAGCTAACTACATTGCTTTCCCAGATATTGTCAGACAGGAAAATCCCTTTCTTGGTCCTGATTAAGCACTGCACAGAAACTACACTAGTGTTATGAGAAATGAAGATCAAAATAATCCACGAGACAGCTATTCCATCAAGTATGAAAAAAGACATATATTGTAATATATGGATTTCACTCGGGAAGTACACTATAAAACTCACATAACTTATGGATAACTTAGACTTATATTGTGCAGCCCCAGTTAGACTACTGTAATGTAATACACATCAGGGTAACTTCAAAGAATAGTCAGAAACTGAAACAAAGGCAGAATGAGGTTGCTAGATTACTAACTGGGACTTTCCAATGCTATCTGAAGTGGTTCCTACTCTTATTTCTTGCCCAATTCACAATGCTGGTTTTGATTTCTAAAGTAATCCCAGCCTAGAACTGAATGTAGATTACAATTTGCAGTTGAAGAGCTCTTACCGCTAACTGAAATGACACAGGTAGACTGCTTTATCTGTGGGGGCACTTAAGTTGTGGAATATTCTCTACACAGAAGATTACTTGGCACCGACTTTGTTTTCACAGGGCCAATCAAATGCATTTTTATTTCTCCAAGTTTTTAGAATTTCTGTTTTCTTTTCGTAAATCATTCTTTGAATTTCACTGAATGGTAGAATAAAAATACTACTCCCAATCCCACCCTCACTCCCACTAATATTAACAGGAAAAATAGATGTAGATGAACTTTCTGTTTATTTAAATTTATGGATATTATATTCATTTGTTAGCATCCTAATGACTTTGTTCGCTTACTACATGTTTATCACATACTTCTATTAAAAGCTCAAAGGAACATATAGGATTTTCTCTCTTCCCTCATGAAGTCCTCTGCTGTGTGTGACAACCTACTCCAAAGAGGTTTCTAGCACTTTAGAGGATGTTTTATAAAGTGAATAAGGAAAGAGAGGTATCCCCCATCTGCAATTCCACTGGTAGAAACAGTTTCCACCAGCATTATTATCGCTTTGGATCCTATAGACTTTCCCTGCTATCACTAGGCACATAACTTAATGAGCTGTGCTGAGAAGGTAAGCAACCATTACAGAATGGTCAGAACACATATAAGGAAAAACCGGTAACCTAATACAGGTATAGTCAACATAAATTCAACATGGATTTCTCAGAAATAAGTCATGCCAGGCTAATCTTATCTTCTTTTATGATAGGGATACAAGCTTGATAGATGAAGGGAATGCTGTAGACGTGGCATATCTCGACTTCAGTAAGGCCTTTGACAAAGTTCCCCATGACATTCTTGCAAAGAAGCTAGTAAAATGCAGGTTGGACAGGCTGCTGTTAGGTGGATTGGTAACCGGTTGGCCAACCAAACCCAAAGAGTGCTCACCACTGGCTGCTTTTCATCCTGGAGAGAAGTGACTAGTGGGATGCCACAGGGTTCTGTCCTGGGCCCAGTGCTATTCAACATCTTCATCAATGACTCAGATGAAGGAGTGGAGGGCATGCTGATCAAATTTGCAGATGACACCAAATTGGGACGGGTTGCTAATATACCAGAGGACAGGATCAAATTTCAAAATGACCTTGACAGATTGGAGAGCTGGGCCAAAGCTAACAAAATGAATTTCAACAGAGAGAAACGTAAAGTCCTACACTTAGGTAGAAAAAATGGTATGCAGAAATATAGGATGGGGGACACGTGGCTGGATAGCAGTACATGTGAAAGGGATCTAGGAGCCTTGACAGATCACAAGCTGAACATTAGTCAGCAGTGTGACGCGGCAGCCAAGAAAGCCAACGCGATTCTTGGTTGCATAAACAGGAGCATGGTGTCTAGATCGAGGGAGGTAATGGTACCGTTCTATTCTGCATTGGTTAGGCCTCATTTGGAATACTGTGTCCAATTCTGGGCACCTCAATTCAAGAAGGATATCGACAAGGAAGCGTGTCCAGAGGAGGGCGACCAAAATGGTGAAGGGTCTGGAAGCTATGCCCTATGAGGAACAGCTTAGGGAGCTGGGTATGTTTAGTCTGCAGAAGAGAAGGTTAAAAGGGGACATGATAGCCATGTTTAAATATTTGAAGGGATGTCACGTTGAGGAGGGAGCGGGTTTGTTTTCTGCTGCTCCACTAACTAGGACAAGGAGCAATGGATTCAAGCTGCAGAAAAAGAGATTCCACCTGAACCTCAGGAAGAACTTCCTGACGGTCAGAGTTATCGGAAGTGGAATATGCTGCCTTGGAGTGTGGTAGAGTCTCCTTCTTTGGAGGTTTTTAAGCAGAGGCTGGATAGCCATCTGTTGGGAATGCTTTGACAGGTCTTTCTGCATAGCAGGGGGGTGGACTTGATGGCCCCTAGGGTCTCTTCCAACTCTATGATTCTATAGGTGTAATTGTGCACATGCCTATGCAAAACTAACTCCGACTTAGGTCAATGGGGATTACTTCAAAGTAAATGGCTGAAGCCTTGATTGTATTTATCGTGTTACTTCTTGGTATGCAATTAGTGCCTGCACATTCCCACTTGTATGCACACAAGTGCCAGAACAAAGGAACATAACATCTTCACCCTCCCACAGACTCCTCTGTCAACACAATTGTCCTTCATGCCATATTTTATTCTAACAAAAACCCAGCAAGACAAGTGAGACTGAGATCCACTCAATGAATTCCATGGTCAAAAGACAGAATTTGAATCCCAGTTCCCTGGTCCAAATCTGATGCTCCAGCTGGTATAATATATACTAGTTGTCACATGTATCGAGTGTAAAATCAATCAGAGATTTGTTGCAGACAAGGAAAATTTACTTTCTTAATAAAAATGGATTTGGTGAGGCAGAGATGGTAGAAGATTAAATAGTATTATTTTACCTCTATAAATCAGCTTAAGATTTGTACTTAAAAACGCATCAATTGCTGGACAGCTGTTTGGCTCACATATCATCACTCTTCTAGCTGAAATTTTCAGAGCTTAGAAAGTTGTTTTTTTGGAGTAAATTTCCTAGAATCTCCCAGTGGCCAATGGCCACACTAGCAGGGAAATTCAATGTGTTGTACACCCCCACACACCAAAAATAACTTTTCCAAACTTTGAAAATTCTAACAATGCAGGAAAGTACATAACCAATAAGGAGAAATATGTTTCTTTTACTTTGGACAATCTTGATTTTCCATAGAATCTGCTAGCATGTCCCAGGTTAATTCTTAAAAGGTTACAGATAAACAGTATAGTATGAATAGCCTCACAATTGTAACACTTATATAGTATAAATAGCCTCACACTGACAACACTTACACGGCACTACAATGATGAACAGGTTGCTTACCTGTAACTGTGGTTCTTCGAGTGGTCATCTGTGCCTTACACACTAGGAGCTTTCGCGCATGCGTGGTACCATTCGGAAAATTCTAGAGCTTAGTAGCTTGGCGGGAACCCCTCCCCCCATGTATCCACTGAGCATGCTCAGCCCGCCGAGCAACAGTCTCTCCTCAGTTCTACAAGTCCGCCGAAAAAAGGGGACCTGAGAGTGAGGGGACGGTTGGGCGGGTGTGTGTAAGGGCACAGATGACCACTCGAAGAACCACAGTTACAGGTAAGCAACCTGTTCTTCTTCTTTGTGGTCTCTGTGCCTTACACACTAGGAGACTTTGTAGCTTACCAGAAGGACGGTGGGTCAGGTCCCTAGAGTACGGAGGCCAGCACCGCTCGTCCAAACCAGGAATCCCTCCTGGACCGACAGTCCAGCCGATAGTGGCAGATGAAAGTCGAGGGCCTGGACCAGGTCGCCACTCGACAAAGTTCCTGAAGGTCCACACCTCGCAAGAGGGCTGCTGAGGATGCCACAGCTCTGGTGGAGTGCGGCCGAAGCAAGTCAGGAGGAGGCTGCTTGGCCATGTCATAAGCAAGTAGAATTGTTTGGGCCACCCACTTGGAGAATCTCTGGGTGGACACCTTGCGGCCCCTGCGACGCTGACTGTGACAGACGAACAGATGGGGAGTCTGCCTGTAAGTCGCAGTCCTCTGAGTGTAGAAGGTCAGGGCCCTTCGAATGTCCAGAGAGTGCAAAGACCTCCCAAGAGGGGTCGTCGAATTAGGATAGAAGGTAGGAAGGATGATGTCTTGGTTAAGATGGAAATGAGAGACGACCTTCGGGAGGAAAGAAATGTCCGGGCGGAGAACCACCTTATCCCGATGAAAAACTAGGAAGGGGCCGTCGACGCGTAGCACTGTCAATTCGCTGGCACGCCTGGCAGAGGTGACAGCCACCAGGAAAGCAATCTTAAGAGTCAGGAGCCTATCATCAATAGTGGCCATAGGCTCAAAGGGTGGTCTCATAAGTTGAAAGAGTACCAGAGATAGGGACCAGGGAGGCAACGGCGGCGATACCGGTGGGTATAGATGGTGGAGTCCTTTCAGGAACTGTTTCATCGTGGCATCTCGGAAGAGCACTGCCAAAGGGGAGCCTCGGGGCTGGTAGGCCACAATGGCAGACAGGTACACCTTCAACGAAGAGAACGAGAGACCCTCTTGTTTCAAGTGAAGCAAGAAGCGGAGCACGGTACCGAGAGCAACTGGTGATACCGTGTCTCCACGCTCCTCTGCAAAAGTCATGAACCGCCGCCACTTGTAGGCATAGTTGCGGTGGGTCGATTCCTTTCTGGCCGCGGTAAGGACGTCCTGGATAGCGGGATCGTCTAGGGCGCTATCCTCCACGCGTGTAGGGCCAGGAGAGGCAGGTCGGGATAGAGAACGCGACCGCCGGAGTGAGACAGCAGGTCGGGTGCTATCGGAAGCCTGAGCGGCCGTCCCCGAGAGGCCTCGAGCAGCGGGGCGAACCAATGCTGCCTCGGCCAATACGGATCGACCAGGATGGCGTCCGCTCGGTCTGCCAGGATCTTGGCGACCACCCTGCCCAGCAAGGGGAACGGTGGGAAGATGTACAGGAGACCCTCTGTCCATCTCGGAGGACGCGTTCCAGTTGATACGGTGCCGCTGGGGCGACCCCGCCATCGATCTCTTCGCCACGGTGTCGAACGCCAAGTGTCGCCGGCACTGTTCAAGAGCTGGCCGGGGACCGAACTCCCTCAGCGACGCATTCCAGTACCGATGGACAGAGGGTCTCCTGTACATCTTCCCACTGTTTCCCCTGCTGGGCAGGGTGGTCGCCAAGATCCTGGCAGACCGAGCCGACGCCATCCTGGTCGCCCCGTATTGGCCGAGGCAGCATCATGGTTGGTAGAAGTGTCCCTGCTCAGGGCGTCTGCTGTCGTATTCTCCTGTCCTGCCAGGTGGATGGCAACTGGGTGGACTCGGAGGGACACGCACCAGTCCCAGAGCTGGAGAGTGATGGTGAGGAGCGTGGTAGAATGGGTCCATCCCTGACTGTTGACATAACACACCGCCGTGGTGTTGTCGGTCAGGATCAGTACGGCTTGTCCAGCAACCAAATTGCAGAAAGCTCTCAGAGCTTTCCCGATGGCTAGGAGCTCGAGGGCGTTTATGTGGAGAGCGGTCTTGTCGCCAGTCCATCGACCTCGGACTCTGAGGTTGTCTCAATGCGCTCCCCATCCAAAGAAGGAGGCGTCGGTCGTGACTGTGAGCCGAGGGGTCAGTCGTCTGAACGGCATCCCGGACAGGAGATGACGATATGAGAGCCACCACAGCAGAGAAGACGTACTGGTGTCAGCAGTCGAAGTTGCAGGCGCTGGTCGTCTCAGAGCGGGTTGAAGGCTCTGACAAACCAGTGTTGTAAGGGGCGCGCTCGCAGCCTCGACAGGTACGTGACAGCCGTGGTGGAGGCCATGTAGCCCAGGAGCTGTTGTATTTTCCTCGCTAATATCGTTGGGGCGTCGAAGACGGCCGCAGCAGATCGGCGAAGAGTATGAGCCCGCTCCAGAGGCAGGTAGGCCCTGGCCGAGACTGAGTCCAGGGTGGCACCGATGAAGTCCAACACTCTCGCCGGCTGGAGGTGTGACTTCTTCGGGTTGATCCGAAGACCCAGGCGGGTCAGGAGGGACTGCGTTAGATGGATGTTCGAGTACAGTTTGCTCTTGCAGGACGCTACCAGCAGCCAATCGTCCAGGTAGGGGAAGACGGTGATGCCCTTCATCCGCAGGTGGGAGACCGCAGGGGCCATGCACTTCGTGAATACCCTTGGTGTGGTAGAAAGGCCGAACAGCAGCACCCGGTACTGGTAGGAGGTGCCGTCGATCGCGAACCGAAGATATCGTCTGTGCTGCGGATGGATGGAAATGTGGAAGTAAGCATCCCGCAGATCGATGGAAGCGAACCAGTCTCCCCGGTGGAGGAAAGGTAGGATCGTAGACAAGGTGACCATCTTGAACCTCCTGGGGCGGATGTATTCGTTTACCCCTCAGAGATCCAGAATAGGTCGTAGGGTCCCATCCGACTTCGGTACTGTGAAATACCGGGAGTAGAAGCCGGTGGTAGTGGCCGAGGGCGGGACCGGCTCGATCGCTCCCTTCTGCAGGAGGGACTGGATCTCCTCCAGCAGAGCTGGGCTGGCCTGGGTGGAGTAGAAAATGCCTCGAGGTAGAATACTTGCAAACTCGATGGCGTAACCAAGCCGAACAATGGTGAGCACCCAAGAGTCCGACGTGATCGATCGCCACGAGTTGAGGTGTTTGGCCAGCGTGGGATGGTTCATTAGGGCTGATGGCAGATGGAAGGTTGGCTGAGGTAGAGTCCTGCAGATCCCATCAAAAGCGGGATTTCGATCCCGACGAAGACTCTTGGAAGTCGTCTGTCGGCCCCGTGCCAGAAGCCTGGAGGAGGATGTGGCGGGAGTCCTAGAGGATCCGGATCTGGGCGAACGAGGTCAGAAGCTCGCAGAGGATGAACGGTGCCACGCAGGTCGCGGGCCAGGGTGGGACTGCGGAGGCTGATGGATCCCCATCTTCTTGGCCGTTAGACAGGCCTTGACGATGTGGTCCATCGCCTCATCCGTTGACGCATTGAAGAGACCCTTGCCGTCGAATGGGAGGTCCTCAATGCATTTCCGAGTGTCCTCCTGGAGGCCTGAGGATCATAGCCAGGTATATCTTCAGAGGGCGACAGAGCCGACCATGACTCAAGACGCCACCTCTACAGAATGTCTCGAGGAGATGATCTGTTGGTTCGCGAGCGCTACTGCTTTGTTGTAGAATTGGTTAGGCTCGCCCTATTCTCCTCCGGAACAGTGGAGAGAATAGGGGTGAACTTGTCGAAAAGACTGTGCAGGTAGGTTGCCATGCAAGCTTGGGTGTTGGACACTCTCACCACCAAGGAGGCGAGTCCCGGGGCGGCTGTGGCCATCCTGGATAGTCTTCCCGATGTCTTGGGGGGATCGTCTATATTCGGGACGGTCCCCTCGGTCGTCACGGGCCCGGTGCTCAAAATCCCGACGACGTGGGGAGGGATGCACAGTCCCACACTCCGAATAAACCGGGCGGTCCCGAGATTCAGGGAAGAGCTGCCGGTGGTGTGAGGAAGAATGCCGTTCAGGCGAAATGCTTCTACCGACAGAACCTCGAGGTGTTAGCGAGGTCTGGGGAGCAGGTGGACTATCCTCCGAGTGGGCCGCCAGAACAGGGTGTGCGGTCGGAGAGGTCTCTTCCTCCAAAAGTGGTGGCTCCGAGAGAGTCGGAGAGGCCACAGGGTCGTCCACATCAGAAACCTCCAAGATCACTTGGGGTTCTGTGACCTCACCGGGATCGACCGTAGGCTGGGTCGAAGTGGAAGGTGGAGTAAGGACAGGTGGTCTACCCGGAGACCCACGCTTGTTCTTCCTTTCTCTTCTTCTCCCTCTCTTTTTCGGACTCCGAAGTCGCCGGGCGCTTACGTTGGGCGGCCATAAGCGTCTTAGAGGGCTTGGCACCCTGCGAACCCTCAGGGGTCTCCCCAGGAGTCACAGATGAGGAAGCTGCCGAGATCTTCGGTATCCTCAGTAGCTTATGCACCGGTACCGAGCCCTGTACCGTCGGCGCGGCAGGATCGGAAGGCGCAGAAACCACTGGGAGTGCGGTCGTAGGTTGGGTCTTTGCCATCTTCAACGGGCTCCTTACTGGGGCAGGGTCTTGAGGAGACAAAGACTGCTCCCAACAGAAAGACTTGAGGCGTGCCAGCCGGTTCCTCAGAGTCTGTGAGGTGAAGTCCTTACAAATGGGGCAGGCTCTGATGTTATGAGCCTCGCCCAAACAAAAAAGACACTCGCTGTGCCCGTCGGAAGTAGTGACCTTACGACCACACTTCTTACAAGGTTTGAAAAGGGTCAACATAGAAGTCCAAAGGGGAAGAGGAAGAGTTGAAGACAGGTAAAGAGACGAAGGCACAGTCGTTGGCAAGTCGGGGTCAGAAGTCCCGGGAAAAACGGGGACAAAAGCACCAAAAGCGACAAACCAGTCCGTAATCTGTAAAGGGGAGTCCAAATACCAAATCCGAGTCAAAAAAACCAGAAAGACTTGCTAGGAAAGGCCAACGAAGAAAACGCTCTAAGCTCAGAACCTCCGTACGCGACGGTGGACGAGAAAGAACTGAGGAGAGACCGTCGCTCGGCAGGCTGAGCATGCTCAGTGGATACATGGGGCGAGGGGTTCCCGCCAAGCTACTAAGCTCTAGAATTTTCCAAACGGTACCGCGCATGCGCAAAAGCTCCTAGTGTGTAAGGCACAGAGACCACGAAGAAGAAGATGCCTTTCTGTGTTTTTTCATTGGCCAGTGCTCTGTCATGTGCCAGTAACCTGTTCTATGCCTTTCCCAAAGAAGGTTAGCAAAGAACAGCACCCCACACTTCCACGGAAAGCACATCTTGCACCAGCACTGGATCTTCCCATACTCCTCTCATGTTTGAGAGTTTGGTCAACTGAGCTGAAGCTAAAATATTTATACATGCATCAGTATCACCTGTACTTCCATGAGAACCTTTTACTCTTTAAAAAGACAGCTGACAAGATCCTCAGTAACCATGACATGGCATTTCTGCAGTTTCCCATAAGGTGGAATTCTACTGTTCGATGTATTGAACCTAGTTTTCAATAAGCAGCATGAAGACAAGAACTCCTAGAAGAAACTGATATCAGAACCTACACTACTTAGAATCAAGCTACAAAAACAGATGCTCCCCTTCTAATACCCTGATTCTGTTTCCAAATGAGAATTTCTAATGATCACAGCCTATTTTATTCTAATTTTCAAGTTCAATTAATTGATTTAAACATCATTAACTATAAAGATTGTGCTCTACAAAGAATATGGATGGCATGTTCCATGAGAAAGGATGGGAAAAGTGTGTACTCACTTCAGTTTACTACTAATTTCAAGCCGACTTGACTAAGAGACAATGTGAGCAGTATTTTACAAGTTATTTTAATAATTAAAATTAGCATGTACCAATGGGTCTTGCTCTGGCATGCTGTGCTTTACAAGCCCATCTGGTCCTGTTTAAACAAAATGATGGAATAATCCCCAACATTTGGGATTCTCTGAAAGGGGAAATCATTACTTTCACAATGCTTCTTGTGAACATTATTTGATGTAGACTGAGGCATCACAGACGCGGTAGGAAGAACAATGGCTACTTTGTCTACATAATAAGATGCCCCAGTGGGCAAGACGTCTCGCCATTTGGATTGTTGGAAGGTATTAATTTTTCCTCTTGATGGAACAATTATATTTTTTTCCAAACAAATTACAATTTAAAAAAAATGCATACCAAGAGACAAAAGCTTCCACTTTACGCAATACAAAGCACAAGCAACAGTAAGTAACATAAACTACTTCATGTTTCAGAGCCAAAATTCTTAGTTTGGGTTCATAGTCCTGACTAAGAAATCACTGGGGATCCACAGCAAGAATTCCCACAACCCAGAACCTTTTCAAAGGTTCAAGTAGAAGATCCCAGCAGGGGCCATCATATGGACATTTCACATTCCACTATTACAGTTTTGTGATTCTACTTCAACTGCCATGACTGCATCCTGTGGAATCCTGGGATTTGTAGCTGGTAAGGCACTAGAGCTCTCTGGCTGAGGATTCGAACCACCCCTCCCTCAACTGTAAATTCCAGGATTCAACAGGATGTTGACACAATGCTTAAACTTGAATTATAATACCCTAATTGTGATTTGTGAAAAGACCTTTAGTATCTTTCACACTCTCAGCAAAGAGTGATTTGCTCATCTGAGTATTTGTTAGCAATTTATTTCATTTACGCTGGTTGAACTATCTTCCTAAGATGATTTTACTGATTGCAAATGGCATGATTTAGATCAGGTCTATGTGAAAGCCTCCAGATGTTGAACTATACCTCCAACTTCTCACTCTTGGTCAATGCTAGCTGGGGCTGCTGGAAACTTCAGTTCAACGACATCCAGAGGGCCATGCAACAAAAGCTTCTGCTTTAGATTTTTATGTTTTTCTCCTCCTAGCTAACTGATATGGTGCTTAATCTGTTTTTATCTGTCACTGACACTGATGTTTGAATTTGTCATGCCTTTATTACTGACATTTAAATTTTAATTAAAAGATAGAGGGTTGAAAGGGGTAGTGTTCTGTTCCTACAGAACTCTTCATATATATTTCAGCAGTTCCCAGGTGAAATAGTTTTGTGCTGCTAAGGACAGCTTTCTCATTTTTGTCCTATTTTTGGAAAATCAAAAGTAAGTTGCTGAACAAATGCTGTCCACTACATCCATACACTGTTTAGTGCACAGAATGCATGAATCCTTGTTGATGTGAATGAACAAGTATGGAAGTCACTGGCACACTGGCTTTCATAGAATCATAGAATCATAGAAATGTAGAGTTGGAAGAGACCACACGGGCCATCCAGTCCAACCCCCTGCTATGCAGGAACACCCTCAAAGCATTCCCGACAGACAGCCATCTAGCTTCTGCTTAAAAACCTAAAAGGAAGGAGACTCCACTACACTCGGAGGCAGCATATTCCACTGCTGGACAGCCCTGACTGCCAGGAAGTTCTTCCTGAGGTTCAGGTGGAATCTCCTTTCCTGCAGCTTGAATCCATTGCTCCTTGTTCTGGTCTCTGGAGAAGCAGAAAACAAGCCCTCTCCTTCCTCTACATGGCATCCCTTCAAATATTTAAACATAGCTATCATGTTCCCTCTTAACCTTCTCTTCTGCAGACTAAACATACCCAGCTCTCTAAGTCTATCCTCATAGGGCATGTCTTCCAGGCCTCTCACCATTTTGGTCGCCCTTCTCTGGACTTGCTCCAGCTTGACCATGTCCTTCTTGAATTGGGGTGCCCAGAACTCGACACAGTATTCAAGATGAGGTCTAACCAAAGCAGAGTAGAGTGGTACCAGTATCTCCCTCGATCTAGACACCATACTCCTATTGATGCAGCCGAGAATTGCATTGGCTTTCTTGGCTGCCACATCACACTGCTGACTCATGTTCAGCTTGTGGTCTAGATCCCTTTCACACGTACTGCTATCCAGCCACTTGTCCCCCATCCTATATTTCTGTATTCCATTTTTTCTACCTAAGTGTAGGACCTTACACTTATCTATGTTGAATTTCATTTTGTTAGCCTTGGCCCAGCTCTCCAATCTGTCCAGGTCATTTAGAATTTTGATCCTGTCCTCTGGCGTATTAGCAACCCCTCCCAATTTGGTGTCATCTGCGAATTTGATGAGCATGCCCTCTATTCCTTCCTCCAAGTTGTTGATAAAAATATTGAACAGCACTGGGCCCAGGACAGAACCCTGTGGCACCCCGCTAGTCACTTCTCTCCAGGATGAGAAGCAGCCATTTGTGATCACTCTTTGGGTTCGGTCGGTCAACCAATTACAAATCCAACTAACAGTAGCCCTGTCTAGCCCGCATTTTACTAGTTTCTTTGCAAGAATGTCATGCAACTTTCCAATATGCAACTTAATTACAACCTGTCTTATTAAAATGACGGTGTACACAGAGGAGTGTGTTTCTTCTATAGCAATTTGGTTAATAATTAATGCTGTATCTTAGTTTTTATACTTCATCTTATTTTTTAAATCACAGGGTAATGATCATAAGGTAAAAAGAAGGCATTTATACAAATAAATATCTATACATTACCCCAGCACAAATACTTTCATTCAAATTTTAATCATTTTCAAATGGATTATAAAATGTCTGAGTATGCAAAGGATTAGGTCACTGCAGTTTTCAACTAGCAGAAAGATGAACAGCTGCATGAGGCATTCATCACTGAAGACAAGAGATTCATTTGAATTACTTGGGGGCAGGGTGTTATAGTGAAAATCAACTTCTCTCTCCATTTACATTAACCTCTCTCAAGTAATATGCATGCCTATGGGCCATTACCACCTTTCAGGTTACTGGCTATCAGAATATTCATTCGTTTCCACCAGGTAATACTGTGTGATTAAAGCAACAAGACAAAGAATATAGAAACTGGTTTTACAGCACAGGAGTTAGGCAATGACTTATTTCCTGCTACTCACCTACTCTAGTAATGCCAAATTGTCAGCCTTCTGAGTAAACACAAAACCCCACACGCTTTCTGAACTAAAGGCAAATACCCTGCCAGTGATACACTATGCCCCCCTGCAAACAAATAAGGGCAAGTACAGTGTGTAGGCATAAAAGTTAATTGTGCTGTTATATAAAGAGCTGTAACATGCAATTAATTTATTGGAAAGAACATAGGCTATTTTAGGCTTTATTAATATTAATAGGCTATACAAATACAGTTTGCCTAAGCCAATAACATTGAGCCAGATCTGTCTATCCTTCCTTCCCTCCCTCCCTCCTCAATCTCTCCTCTCCCCATCAAGAAGTGAATACAAAATGCTGCCATGCATGGATGGAGAAAGAGAGAGAGGAAGGGAAAGACAAAGCGGGGGATGGAGTAGAATACTGGTTCTTTGCTGGGTCAATCATACTGTACTGGTATATACCACAGAAATCCTTCTTTCGAATAGATTTATTCCATTTCATGACTTGGTTATAAAACTGTTCGTGCAATGACCATTAATACCTGTACATCTTTCATATCCAGCCTTCCCCGATGTGTCCCCCCGAGATAGGCTAGACTATAATTCCTATAATGGCTGGGGAAGGTTGTTCCTTGCAGATGGTTCATATTTCATTTAATAGTTTTGCTTCAACATTTTGGCCTATTTTACCCCACTGTCCTGGGCTTTGTTCTTCCACAGTACTGATTAGCATAAGTAGACTCATGGAGAGAAAAACTGGATCACACCCACTAACCCTGACCTTTGCACATTCTGCTACAGATGAAACTGTGTAAAGTATTTAGTCATTTGCTAAAACTCACATGCAAACCTTGACTGTATGCAGTCTCTCTCATATTCCCCCTGAATGCACTGACATTAAGACCAGTTAGTTGGCTGTCACTGCCCACATCCTACTTTCCATGTAACTGCACACTGAATGAGTGAACAGACCTTGCTCTTCCCTTCTAATGATCACAGAAATTAGATCCACATATTAGTGGGGCTTAGTTAAATCTGAATACCTTGACCTAATCCAATTTAGTCAACTAAAATGCTAGTTATTCCTCCTTAACTGACATGTGGATTTCAACTGGACTGATGAATGGTGAGTAATGGCGAAGAGGCAGTTCTGTTTTGCCCTTGAATTTAGCAGCAAGGGGCTTCCAGAAAGAGGGTTCAACCACAATTCAAAAGTATTCTGAAGATATTCTCTTTTTGATGTATTTCTTGAACAAATTTTTCCTAGCGCGCACACACACACACAAAGATGGAAGAAACAATGGCAACAATGGGGAAGAATGTAAATTGAAGATGCCATCTAGATGTTCCATAAATTTCTTAGAAGGAGACAGTAAAATAATGCATCTATAAGTACCTCAAATGTCTAACTGCTGAAGAAGAATCGGAATGTGCTGTTCTAATTACAGTCAGGTGGACTGGCTGAAAATTGATACCATTTTAAATCAGTGAAGTAAATACATTTTCCAAGCCATCTATCTCCTAAAGCAGTGGTTCTCAACCTGTGGGTCCCCAGATGTTTTTGGACTTCAGCTCCCAGAAGCCCTGAGCATTGACCATAGTGGCTGGGGCTTCTGGGAGCTGAAGTCTACAAACATCTGGGGACCCACAGGTTGAGAACCACTGTCCTAAAACATCGATGGGGAAAATGTAGTTCCCAATGTCCCCCCACCCCCCAGACAAGGCCCAAGGGTTTACATTTTTTGCCAGAAAATATCTCAAACCTCCAAAGTGTTACAAAATATAGCAGTCTGGATCTCCTTGCTCTCAATACCTTCACATCCAAAATGGCACAAATCAACTACTTGGGCTGATTCCTGGAATCACAAGTGCTGCAGTATAGCTTATGGTCATGCCAAGAATCACTGCACAGCTAGGAGAGGGAGGAACACTCCAGTCCTTATCCAAATCTAAACACAGGTGCAAACTTCTTGGTTGCTGTAACACTGAACAGTTTGGTTTGCAGCTAAACTACAGTTTTTACATCGTCTAGGACAGTGGTTCTCAACCTGTGGGTCCCCAGATGTTCATGGACTTCAGCTCCCAGAAGCCCCAGCCACTATGGTCAATGCTCAGGGCTTCTGGGAGCTGAAGTCCATGAACATCTGGGGACCCACAGGTTGAGAACCACTGGTCTAGGAGCATGATCTACAAAATATGGCTAAAGCCATGATATAGTTTTATCTGCTTAGCATCAAGGGAAGCAACTTTAAGAATAATGGATTTGAGTTTAGGTTTTCTGTGCATAGGTAAGGACGTTTTAGCAAAATCACTTGATAGAACAATCAGCTATAATCCAATACCCTACAAGGGGAGAACTTCAAGATTGATGACCAAATGCCCATAGTGTTCCTGAAAAGAAAGTGTTTACCGTTGGTAAAATATTGTTTCTTCATGAGATGAAAACTACAGATCAACATTAGATTGCAGTTTGAAATAGCAATCATTCTCCATAATCATGAATAAGACACATAACTATTAACATCTTTAGAACGCCTGACCTCAACAATTCAGAATTCTCCTCAGAAGTTCCCTCCCCATTTTACACAGAAAATCAGGTTTTCATTTAGCGTACAGTCCTCCCTTTGACCTTCATGAACTTGGTTATTCATGAGGTATCTATTTCCTTCCCTCTTTCCCCCCTCCCGTTCCCCTGCCTTTTGCCCAGGTGCACATGTCTTCCTTCCATGGACCTGGGCAAACGGCAAGCAAATAGCAGGGGGCAGCCCTGTGTGCAGGCCTTCTCCATTTGTAGTGCTGGCACCTCCCATTCACTTGCTTATCGCCCAGGTGCCTGGAAGGCAGCATAGCTGAGGAAAACACAAGTGAATGGGGGAAGCATGTGCCTGTGTGATTGTCACTTCCTCCTTGCCTACTCACTGGCCTATCGCCTGTGAGCCTGGAAGGTAGCACAGCCAGGAGAAATGCAAGTGAATGAGAGAGGAGCCCTGGAAGAGAATGGCGGGAAGACGGGGGAAGTTATTTGCAGTTTTTTGATATTCGCAAGGGTTCTAAACCCCAAACCCTCACAAAAGTTGAGGGACTATTGTATCTAAAGGAGGAGGATGGACTGAATTTTAATCAGTAACATTAAACATTTTAAACTAAGCTGTTATTCAAGGAACATATAAAGTCAACTAGCTTTAATGGCTTCATTTGCTTTTCAATTAATTGCTACTTTCTGTTGGGCTGATTTTTGTACACCTTAGTCTGCTGCACTCTGCTCTCCTACTATCCCTTATAAGGTTTGAAAGCTCTTCCTTTGTCCACCCCAACGGCTGAGGCAGAGGAAGACAGGAAGGGAAAAGAATAGTCACCTTTTCTCTATCTCCTGCCCACCAAGGCAATCCCAGTCTACATATACTGTGAAAAACTACTGAATTTCCATCACCCACTTTATCCAAAATGGGGAAAAGTTTGACCTACACCCATTCATAAGTCCCAATTAGAGTAAATCCACTGAATCAGTAGACCTTACTTGATGTGCACTTCTCAAGTTCTCACTGAGTCAAAGGAACTGACTCTGGTTGGAAGTAATCAGATGATTTAGAACACTGAAAGCAGAGTCATACTGCTTTGGAAAAAATGTCCACAGTTCTTGGATGTGTATATACCAATAAACCTTATTTGCTCTTTCCCACACCAAGGAGCACTAGGGCTGACAATTTACAGCAACCCACCTCAGTAGAGCTCCCGTTCTGTCATCCTACAGGCTCAATTTCTGTAGAATAGATGAACTTTCTCCATCATTACATCCCCAGGAAAAGTTTTCCATAGAAGTCAGCTTTTAGGACCCTTCTATGAAGAAGAAGAAAAAAGCAGCCCTAGGATCCAGGAGACACCACTTTAAACAGCTAAGCTTAACTTTCCCATTTCACAAAATGTTCTAACCCAAAAGTGCACTATACCTCCAAACCACATGTTTCTCAACCTTATTAACTCTAAATGTGATGACATGAGCTTCCAGAAACAACACAGACATAAAGAAACATGAATCCTCTTTTTGGCTATGTGTTCATTAGGCTACTCCATTCTATCACCAAAAAAGAGAGGAAGAATTACTTTTAATTCTTGTAAATAGCTCTACCTGGCAGTCAGTGTCCCAGCTGCACAGGCTGAGCCCTACAATTCAATGATATGTTTCAACAGCACACACATAATCCAAGGTGTACTAATTTTAACACATTTAAAAATAGACAGACTTCTGATTACTCAGTATGCATCTGTAAGCTCTTCATGAGTTGAGCAGACACAAACTTGTGGAAACACTTCCCGCACGATTGAAGGCCTTTACTGACTCAAAGCTTACTACACAGACAGTTTAGCTTTAATAAGAAGTAGGGGAAAGGAGAGGGCGTAAATACTGTAAAGGTACCATTCTCTCTGATCTTGAAAGTAAAGCAGGGTCTGCCTGGTAAGTACTTGGATGGGAGACGGCCAACAAATACCAGTTGCTGTACACTATATTTCAAAGAAAGGAGCTGCCAGAATCATGTCTTAGACAAGTTTCCTTGCCTAAAAATCTCTATTAAATTCATGGGGTCACCATAAGCCAACAGGTAACTTGAAGGCCCATATATATAGCAGAAAGAAAAGGGGCGAAGGAGAAAGATCAAGGTATTTTTCTGCCTAATACAGACCTAGAATTTAGATGCATACTCTCGTAAGCAGTTTGGTGTTGTTAAGTTTTACCTAAACCAAAATGATTTATGAATAAGTGACTCTTTTTTTGCTATGCCTTCCACACTTTTCTTCCAGTTTTTTGCCAAATAAGTCTTCATGATGTCTGAGATAGCTCCTCTCCATGTACCTGGAACCAACGGTTGATGGATTTTTAAGATGCCAGTGCTTTTAGCCACTTCCACCATCATACTGTCACTGTTTCTACAAGACAACCTACTTCATACCTGTCTGCATTCCAAGGTTAAACTAAACCATGATTTAATGTTTAAAGCAACAGGAGCAATCCTAGTATTTGTTTGTTCCCTCTTATCTATGGTGCCTCAAGGAGACATTCCAAGGTTTTGATTCCACCTTTTCGTTAACATCATATACAATGAACAGCTTGTAACATCATACACAATGGACAATGTGAGGTTAATTATAAACATCTTGGAAGTAGACAACCTGGTGCCCTCTGGATGTTTTGGGATACAGCTCCGATAACCCCAGACCATTTGGCTAGGGTTTATGGGATTTACAGACAAAAAGCAAACCTGGAAGGTACCATGTTGTCTACTCCAGAATATCTGAAATAACTGATAGTGTGGTTTTTAAAGAGGGGCTATTTGAGATTAATGACAGTTTAGCATTCAGATAGTATGCTAAAAAGTGGCTAATCTAAAATGGAAGCAGCAGTTTCTAATTTTCTCCTTAAAGTCACAGCAGTGGAAATGATCACGGACTCCCCAAAGCTTAGCTAGACTTTTCCTCGACATGCTAACACATGTTGTTTAGCATGATACCTGAATGCAGCTGGATCACTGCTACAGGTTTAAGCCCTGTGTTTGAGAAAAAGTAAGATAAAAAAAATTACTGAATGGAACATGATCACTTGCAGAGAAATCTCTTATTCAAGGAACTCTGTTTAGATAAAACAACTAGTTTTTAATCTGTACAGGAAAGGCCTAAACATCAGTAGATTATTACTAAAAACTGTTTCCACTGAAACCAAACTGTTTCATATAATCCTTTTGCAGTCATGCTTGTTGTGCTTACAGAGCAATCATAGGCATGTCTACTCATTAGTAAGTTCTACTGTGTTCTGGGAAGCTTACTCTCACATGACTGCATACAGGGTTGTGGTATTAACCAGTTAAGAACGAAGCACCATTTAGATACAGAAAAACGATATATCAGGAATGCAAATCAAATGTTTCAGAAGTCACTGATGGACTACTGGGCTGCACCTAATTTTGTTATTTTTGATTTGCATTTGGCTGCCTGCTTCCTAGACTTGCTCTGAAAAAGAAATTGTGTCTTACAATTTCTATGCTCCAGTAGCATTATGCAAACATAAGTGCTTTCACAGCCCCCTGTGCAGCAAGATGCTGGTAAGTCTCTCACAGGTCTTTCCCCCAGCAAAGCAATCTGAAGCAAGAGTTTGAAGCAAAAGCCTTTTGGGCAACGGTGAGAGATTTGCTGTCAAGTGGAAAGTCCTCTGGGAAAAGAATGACAGCATTCCAAAGCTTGATGCACTTTAAATCCCATGCAACCTAAACTAGGTTTAGGATCGATATGATTTTCTTTAAAGCAAATCAAATCTAACAGAAAGGAGAAAGGGTAAACATACAATGTGACTATAAGGATACTGGCAATAGGCATAAGCGGCTCAAATTCTTATGTGAGATCTGGTAAAGCATCATACTTAATTGATAATTTAAAGTTAACAAAAACAAGTAGAAGTATGTACATTGACCACTGCCAAATCAAAAGGAAATTTACAAAGGAGAAAAACTCCATGGAGTCCTGGCAGCATTTCTTCTAAAGGAGTCTATCTAGGGCAACAGCTTAATGGCCTGATCAATATGCATGTTTACTCAGTAGTAAGTCCTCTTATGTTTAAATGCATGAAGTAAGCATGTATAGGATTTCTATCTAAATAGTGTACTAGGTAACTCACCATGTAGATCAGATGTTTCTTTATGAGGCTCAGTGCATTCCTGTAAGGAAAGAAAGAGAGTTTAATTGGTCTTTTTACCTTCCATCTCCCCTCCCCACCCAACCCCTTCTAGACTCTATATCACCATTACCATCTTTCTGGCTGAAAATGACTCCTTGGGACTCCCACTGGAACGTGTCAGTGTCAGGCCCCAATCATTGCAGGAGAGGTGAGTGATGGGAAGCACTTTCACCTTTTCCCTTGGGCAGACACATACTCTGTGACATGGAATTACGTGCCTAGAATTCAAATGAATCCTTCACAGCAATATTCATCTCTAGGAATGAAACCGACAGGGCAACAGGCAGACACAGAAAACCCTGCGTTTCATTCCTAAGACTGCTGACTTTTTTAAGCTAGTTACCAAGGACTGCTCAAATCCATGCTAACATAAATAAATATATAAACAATTAAAGAGTAAAAACAGTCTGCAATCTAGCAAACACTAGCTCTATTTCCCAGCTGGTTAATATACTGCTCTCATGCATGATGAAGTTCAAATAAGATTCTGGAGAACATGTCAACAACATTACCTTATAGGTAAATAGTTAATATTTGTACTCACAAAATGCACTGCATACAGGAAAACAACACTACTTAAACAACAATAAACAGTGTGAAAAAAATTGTGTTGCAAATTCCTGTGCTTCGGTATCTACTTTTTGTGTGACCTTACAGCAGTGCTGTGTATTCAAATGAGGACCAGTACTGCATTTCTGTGCAGCCTATAATGAAGTATGTTTGATGCTCTGAATATACTATTATTACACAAAGTGTATGAAGCCCATGTTTTATGGAAAAAAAATTGGTTTTGGAGTTTCAGGTCTCAGACAGATTGTACACAGCCAATCTCTTATCTATGCTTAAAAAAGCAAGATAAGGTGCCAATTTATAGGCTTCATCTCTTCTCACACAAATATATTCCTCCCTTCTCTTTCCTTGATAGGGTTAAACATGATTTAGCATTTTCATCAGAGTATGAAAGCACGGTTTGAAACTAGTTTCTGTTAAAGCCAGTTAGAACTGTCAAATTGAACTATGCAGACCTAAAGCTGCACTCTGTTTATTCTGGCAAGAGAAATGATGGGAAAATTAAGACAGGAACTTTTCAGAGATCATCACAGTGAGATTTTCCATGTTGTGACTACACTGGGTATAACTTTCTTCAAAATATTCCTCTGCTGATTTTTTATTTGTGATGCTGATTTGATGAGACAATTTCATGGCGGCTAAGGTCATCAATGGCTATATGCTACTTCCAATATCAAGGGCAGTATGTTGGAGAATATAAGACAAAGTGTGAACTTGTCCTCTCGGAAGCCTTCCCATATGAAATCTTAAGTTCATATGAAATTTATGTAATTTTTGTTATATCTGAACATTTGAGTTAAATTATTTGCTGAAGTATATGCACTTTTTTTTTCTTAAACAAACAATACACTGAGATATAAGCTGATTTCATTCACTGCATTGACCATGATCAGAGAAAAAGAGAATAAAGAGAAAGACTGTGTCTTATTAGTCTAACATTGTTATCAAATCTGTTCGTTTGGGATAACACTTCTAAACATTTCATCCCAGATTAAATGCAACAAATGCTGACAAAATTCAAAAGATGCAGATAATTTACTTCATCAGCAGACATCTAATGTAAAACATGCTATCAGCACTGACAACAATCGCAGACTAAAGGGTGAAACTGAAAGACACAGGTGTTGCTCCAGAATCTAAGATGTTTACATGTCAGTTTCATATGGCTTAAGCTTTTGAAAAGACATTTGAATATGCCCTCTCCCTTGAGAAAGCAAGCAGGGTGAGAAACCATCTTCTCATACTAAGAGGCAGGGGGATTTTCCCAGATCTTCTACAGCCCAGCTGGGGTGCCTCAGCTTGCTGTATTAGACCTAGGCTGTGACAGAGCTTCCTTTGGTCTTGTAGCATCTCTGGCTAGGACTGAGAAGATGAAGGTTCAGTCAGTAAAACTGGGCCAGTCACAGACTTTCAGCCTCATCTTTATCACAAAGTTTTGGCAAGATGAAATGGAGAGGAATTAAGCAGATAAAACAGAGAGGAACTTATGTATATATGAATTCCTTGATGGAACAGAAATATAATAAAATAAATAATTCAGTACAGTAAAAAAACAGAGTTAATACAATTCTTTCTACAAAATGCTTGTCTCATTTGTTGAGGGTTGGGTTTTTAAAAATATCTGATCAGTCAACTAGCTATTTAAAAAAAAAAAAAGCTGGTCAAACAAAAAGCCTAGACCCAAAGCAGCTTGCTTTTCCTGCTTCTTTGGCCTCTCCTCCGTCTCTTGTCTAGCCCTCTCATGAGTACTATAACCATCACCGAAACAGGATTCTGAGTGCTTGAATTTCAGGCTCTCAATTTAGTTGTTTTGTCTGACTGCCAAAGAGCTAAGTAGAGCATTACGGTCAAAGTCCAGAGGCTCTATATAACAAAGATTTAAGCAGAAGTAGTGATATTTGATGTGTACATACTGTGGGTTCAAACCTGAAAACACAAAAATGAGTAATTTAATTCTAATGAGAAATGCTGTTTGCTGCACTAATGAAAGCAAACAAAAAAGCCCCCCTCTTTCTTCTTTTCCGCACTAGCTGAAACCTCTACTATGTCTCAGTTCTGTACTCCATTATTGGCACAGACACAATGAAGCACAGGATCAAGCACTAGATTCTCAGCACTGGTACAAGGAGCAGGGCAGCTGGTGAACATGGAGAAAAACCTCTTAAAAACCAACCTGTACCATGCATGAAAGGAATGAAAATGCCCACAGTGTAGGCTGGCCAAGCAATAGAGCTATCTGCTCATCATATCCCATGGTCTCATGACTAATGGGACACCATGTCTGAAAAACTGGTGCTCTTGAATGAACCTCCTCACTAGTTCTGAAACACACAAGTCTCTTCTCACTCATTCATAGCCAAGCTGTTGCAGGGTACATAAGCTATAGTAGGAAATGTAGACTAGTTATGAGCAGACGGTGTTAAATCCAGGAGAACACCTCAACAACAACAACAAAAAGAATAAGACTTAAAGTCTGAGCATCCCTGTTCCTTAAAGTGGAGCAGAATCCTGTTCATGCCTTCTATTTGCCTAAGGTCCCCTACAAAAGCAGCTGGATGTTTTCTCCAATGCAACAGCCCAGAATTGTAGAAGCAGAGTTACGCATAGCTGCCATTATGCATGTACATGGTCAAGTGTACACCAATATGCCTGCATATATGGATGCACATGTGTATTCAACTGTACATTTGGGTATACATTCAACTTGTGACTCTGCCATTCAGGTCAATGGCTGCATAGCACAATCTGTGTAAAGCCAAAGGGAAAGTTTATGGTACACAAGCAGAACTTCAGTCACAATCTTATGTCTGTCTTGAAACAGAAATGTGCATACATACACACAACCCACCTCTTTGGTTCCAAACTGAACTTACTTTGTTCTTGTCAATATCTTCAATGCTCAGAGCTAACTTATACATATACTAAAATTACATTAAACGGTTTTGTAAAAAGCAGGTGTTCATGGTGGTTTTTAGAAGGTTTTTCATAACCTTCTAAAAGCATTTTGCTATAAAGCAATAAAAATAACTGGCATTGTATTTCATAGGATATCAGCCAAGCCAGCAAAGGAAGAGGAGACAGCCATTCTGCCAAAGGGATGCAGAGCTAATAAAGCTGGCCATTTAAAAAAACAGAAGGCATTCACTACTTTCTGAGGGTTTCTCCCAACCACTTCCTGTAGAAAGTTTTAGTACAGGGAAAGTGTTACAAAAAGTCTCTGAGGAGTACTTAAACATGAGCATGCATTGTTTGATGACACATGAAAGTGTTTAAAACAGGCTTGGGAGGGGGGAGGAATGGAGAGATGAGGTACAGAGAAACCACATTTCCTTGATAAACTATGCACAGAAGCTGAGATGCAAACAGAAAATTGAGCCCAGGTATATCAACTTTAAAAGAACACTCAAGGGTTTAGTTGAGGGGGGCAAAATGAAGGCATTGCCCTCTAAATATGAATTCTACCCCTCAAAATGAAATTTTCTTTCAGTCTGAGACAACAAAAAATAATTAACAACAAAAACTCTTCTAGTTGACATGTTCACATTCCCTTGCTAACGTTTCCTGTCCCTTTCCTTTGGATGCCTAAAGTGTATTTCTAAAGGCGCAAATGAAGTTTTAAATTACTACAAAACTAGAAACGTGGGGATTGCAGGAAAATTTCATGAGTGGGGTAGAATTCTAATTTGGGAGGCCATGTCCACATTTTGCTGCTTCCCCTAACATATAAAAATGGCCTCTCTAAGCTACAGCAAGGTTTGTAGGACTAGACAAATCTTCCAACCCTTATTATATGAAAGATTCGCATGTCTAGGCCAACAAGGTACCAGAAACTGTTGTCATAGATGCACATATTTATTTCTTTAAAGTGATGCCTACCCTTCTGACCCATATAATCCACTTCCAGTTAGCACAAAAATGGCAACAAGCAAAATGATAAAACAATAAGAATCCAAAAGTACATAAAGTGCCAGTAAAACCAGTTATACATCACATTAAAAACAAAAACACAAATGAGGAGTGAGGACCGGCATAGATATCTGGCAATTAAGAAAAAAATTGCTTGATACCATATCCTAATTTCAAAAGAAAAGGGGCTTACTAGGCCAATCTGTGAAAGGGCAATCTGGATGCCACAACCAAAAGGAAATTCATTCTTTTATTCCCACTAACCACAATTTTGAAAATAATGGTAAATGGATCAGAGCATCAGCTGCTGAATACAGTTGAACAGGCAGATTCATTATTACGCATCTTTTACATGGGACTCTCAATGGCTTCCAATCCAAGAGACCACTGCTATCCACATCTGCCTGGCACAGCTTCAAATGCACCAAGCTTACAAGGCTGAAATGCCTACTCGGAAAAGAAAATTTCACCAGCATTGCTTCACGTGACAGGAAGAGTTGTCCTTGGCAAAATTACTCCTTTCATACAATTCCTTTCACTCTGGAAACTTTCTAAGATAGGGGGCCTAATTATAGTGTCCAAATTCAATTAGTCTGCTGACAAACTCAACTTAACAAGAAACTGACATAACAGCTATCATTCAGCTGCATTTAGCATCCTGCAAAATACAGGAGATATTTCATACTGTGAAAACTGTGATGTGCTTGAAAACTGAACTGTCCATTAAATAATAAAACACTGTAGCGTTTCCATTATGTTTTCAGGATTAACATTATTCAGTTAATCAGGATTTAGCAATTCCAGTGTGCTCCATGGAGGCAAAAAAATACAACTTCCTATCAAGTCTGTAGAATGCACAAGTTAACTTAAGCTAAAAAAACAGAGCTTTCATCCTGGCAACATAGACTGCACTTTTTTTTAAATGTCTGGGAGCCAGGCTGATTGCCTGTTCTAAAGAGGGCAGAAATCCTTCTGAAGGAACAGGAACCTAGCTTGTGGGTACTCTTTGATCCGTCTTTGTTACTGGAAGATCAACAAGTCTTGGTGGTGAGGAATGCCTTTTACCAGCTTTTACTTACATACCAGTGATTGCTAGTTGGGCAACAGTATACACTGACCTCGTCCATGTGATTTAACCCTGAAGCCAAACTACTGCAATAAGCACTACAAGGGACTGGTCTGGAAGGAGAAGCTGGCAAGATTAAAGGTTCTTGTGTTGGCTTACTAAGACCCAAATACCTTGGGCCTAGGATACCTCAAGGATCACTTTGCCCTTTGATGCTCCCATTCAGTCACTAAGGTCATCAGAAACAATATGCTGTCTCGGGCATTGCACATTCACCAGAGTTCCAAATACCATCAGAAGCCAAACCAACTATCATTAAGAACCTGCTCTAAGCTATCTAAAATTCTTTGCCTGTCAAAATTGGGCAAGTTACTTCAATTGCACTTTTTAGATACCTACTGGAGTTTTTTTTCCTGCAGAGTCATTCTGGCATTTAAATGAATTGCGAGCAATCCCAGACTGGTACAGAAAAGCAATAGCTCTCACAACATACTTGCTCAGTTTATACCAGATACTGCTGATTGCTGTCATGTCCCTGTCCACTAGTTCTATCTGGGTTCTTTCCCCTTATTTTTGAGGAAAGGTGAGAAGAAACAGAGCTTCTAGTTTAGTGGGAGAGAGGGTCTTCAACGGAAGGGCAAAGAGGAAACAAGTGTCTCTACTGCAGTGGGGCTGGGGAAGGCAGAGCTTCTTTATCACATAAAAAGGAGAAAGGAAGGAAATGTGGCAGCACCTTTAAGACTAACTGATTTTCTATTTTTGCATCAGCTTTTGTAGATATAAACACACTTCTTCAAATACAGTACCAAGCAATTTTAAGGCCTCAGATATAAAGCATATTTATACAGGCCATTTCTCCACTAGACTGTTATAGTGCTATTATCCCACTTTCAACATCCTATGGAATCCTGGGGCTTGCAGTTTACAGGATGTTGAAAGTGAAATAATAGCACTATAGCAGTCTAATGTGGAAATTGCCACAGTTGTGGGAGTAGGATAGAATTTAAAAGGATCCAGAAATATGCAACTTATGAGCCTTGCCCCAAATCTGCAAAGAGCTACGTAAGGTGATAAAAGTCTTTCAGTTGACTGAAATCAGCTTTCTTAAAGTCGAGAATGCATGCATGTCTGACTACGCTTGGCTTTCTCTTTCCACTGAATAACAAACTCTGGTAGAACAAGATCACTCCCATCTAAGGATCCTAACACTTCCACTCCATTAACCAAGTCATCACTTGTGGTTAAAATCAGATCTAAAATAACGATCCCTTTGTTTCCATTTCCAACTTCTGGACAATGGAATTGTCTGCAAGACAAGTAAGGAATTTGTTGGACCTTTTATTCTTGACAGAGTCTGACTTCCAACAAATATCAGGATAGTCAAAATCTCTAATTGCTACTGCATCTCTTCTTTCTGAATATTTGCAGAAAGGCATCATCTCAGTCTTCAATCTGGCTTGAGGGTCTGCAATAGACCAACAGTGGCATCAGTGTTGTTTCTCTCCCCCTTAATTTTTATCCAGATGCTCTCAACCTGGCTTCCAGGATTTAAAACAGATCTCTTTGCAGGTGTAAACAGCCCTGACATCTTCCTCCTCCTTTCCTGTTTGATCTATTTCTCTGAGAACACCTCTTGAGACATCTTGTCAGTTCCACAAACTACTGCTTCTGTTCCCCTCAGCAGGGAGATCGTTACTACCACCACACATCTCTTCAAGGGACTGGCAGGGGACATTCCATGTGCTAAATCTTTCAAGTCACCTTCATGTTCTCTGAGGACTGATAATATTGCTCTTTTTCCTGTTCTTCATCATCACTGATAAAGGAGAGAGCTTCGAATCAATTCTGGAGCTCCAAACCCACAGAGTGATCCCTTATCCTTCTACTTCTATGTGTCACATTCCTTCAAATGTCTGCTTCTTGTATTTGGGAACTGATCTCCTCAGAGATGTTCCCTGGGTATTTCTTATCCAGGATAGTCTGTTCCGCTCTGTCCAAGGCAACCTCACGTTCCCTAATATGCTGAAGAGTAGATACATAGGCCTCAAGTTGCTGAACCTTCTCCTCCTATAGGGCAACCAACTTCCACTTGCTGCAGTTGTAGCTATCCACACCCTCCAGCAAGAACAGAAACATATCACAGATGTTGCAAGTGACTGCAGTAACTCTCTCACCATTCATATTCAGTAGTCTTAAGTATTCAATGGAACAAGACTCCAGGACTCCTCCTCTAAACTCCTCCATTAAACGCCCATGTAAAACATGTGTTGGCCTTGCCTATTAGTCAAGCTCCTGTTCCCACATACACACATGTGCACACACATGTGCGCGCGCGCACACACACACACACACACTGTAACCCACTGAGTTACCCTGGACAAATCATATTCCCTCAACTTCACAGGAAGGCAATGAATGATAAATCCCCTCTGAAAAAAAAATCTGACATCTCTGTTTTCGAAACAACCTGAAGACACACAACAACACATCTAGGACCCTCTACTTTTATTATTTAAACTGTTTTAAATACATAAATATTTCAATAAATAAATACACTCATACCTACAGTCAAACTAACCTGCCAGATGCTAGATTACAAAGTGGCATAGCAGAAGACCAGTACCAGCTTCACAACTGAGAAAAACCTAGCACACAGAGTAGATGACAGAAAGGAGACTGAGTCTGACCTCTGCTTCCATATATTTTAAGAAAAAAGATGAACAGGAGAGGAGGTGCCATTCCTGATTTAGAAATGAAAATGTCAAATCACTGCTGAGCTTGGGGATCAAAACTTATGAATAGCTCTCAAGTGTCATTACACCAGACAATATGGTCACAGCATGAGCAAGATTAATATGCTACATTACATACAGATGCGCTTGCTTCTGATATTTTTTGCATTGGAGCATGACAGCTCCTGGCTGGAGCATATTTTCATTCATTACATGGCCTTGGGTATAGGTGACTCAGATCGCAGAAATACAGGCTCCTCCAGGCTATCCTACTTGTTGGCATAGCTAGGGGAACACTATTTTAGTGTTTGTTAAATAGCAATACACAGAAGTTGTTGGGGGATAGGGGGTAATGGAAAAAGTAAATCTGAAAAGAAACTAAAACCCTTTAATGTTTCAACTGTCAATATCACTTTGACCCTGAGAATGTTTCCAAAATACTCTGAACAGGAGTGGTTCTGGGTATTTCTTGAAATTCCTGTATGGACATAAATCAATTATGTTCAGACAAGAAGGCTGCTATTGGAGAACTGTGAAGGGTCATTCTAATTATTAAAATAAGTAATTTAGTCCATCTGAACAAAACAAGCATGAGTGAAATGTCTAGGGTTTGGCATTACCAGCTCTTTATCTAGAACTTTATCTACCCTTCAAGGCATTCTGCAGTACATTGGGAAATGGTTTAAAACAACAATAACACTCTGTGTGCCCTGAAAACAAATGCCCAGGAATGCAGTGAAGGTGCATTCAAACTATTTCTCTCACATTTTAAAACAGAGGATGGTCCAATCTATCTACAAGGTATTAAATTGGGACAGGCTGTTTTAAAATTATTGGGTTTACAGAATGAACTGCGACTGCTAGCTTACAGCAATGTCAAGTTTCCAACAATGTAAACAAAATAAACCATAACACAGGTTCTCACCTGACATTTTCAGTTCCAACAGGATGTGACAGAGTAGCACCTGCCAACAGAGCTACCCAAAATAGCCATGTTGCCAGCCCAGAGGAAACTTGATCACATATATCAACGCAGAGTACTCTCACACATTCAGGTTTAATGCTACACTAAATATTTCACTGAAGTTCCTAAACATTGGCTATGCCAGCCAAAACACTGAAGTCAGTCATTTTCATTTTCCAAACAAAAACGGTACTCTACAAGAAAGACATTTAACTGTGTTTGCACAAACATGGTCAAAGGTCACTGAATGCAGGCTTTTAGACTCTCCTATCTGAGGGATGACAACCAGCATGGTGTAATTGTTTGAGCACTGGACTACAACAATGGAACTCTGTTTTACTGAGGCCAAAGAGCTCTGTGGCTGACAATTCTAAATGTCCCTCCCTAAACTGCAAACCCCAGGATTCCAAAGGATGTTGAAAATAGAATAATAGCACTATAACAGTGTAGTGTGGAAATGGTCTTCATTTAGGTTCTATTTCTATTTCTACTATTAAATTACACACAGGTGTGATAGCCTAAGGTCCAATCTGTACTCTGTATGGATTTGATCTATTTCCACTGCTGTGGATAGAGTATACCAAACTCACTATTAAGCACGAGCAAGCTTTAAACAGGTGCTTTTGTCAGCACAAAGCCTTGACCACACTGATCTTGTATTTCTTCTGTCACAGACCTCAAGATGGTACGAACAAGGTTCTTGAGCAGTTACCTCACCCAGGCACTAACCAAAACCAAACAGGCTTTACTACAATAAGGTTACTGCATCAATGTGCTTCCAGATCAGAGACTGAATAGTTTCTAGACTACAACTTTCAGAATCCCCACATTAAAGTAACTTTTTTCTATTCCAAACCAAAGCATGAAACATACCCGTGCAACTATACAAACTGCCAGCCACAGATTTTGCCAGTGTCTCTTAATACAGAAGGTACAAAATATCAGAATAACACTCCAGAACAGTTTTTCCAAAACAGACTGATACTACTCATACGTGTTTAGTAACACAGTCCAGGTATATTTAGCCAGAGGAAAATGCCACTGTTTTCCATGGGATCTGTTTCCTAATAAATATGCTTAACACAGCATGGCATATGCTCTAAGCCCTGGACTAGGACTTTAGGAGACAAGGATCCAAATCCCAGTGTAGCCACAGAGACCTACTTGGTGCCCTTGGGTACACCTCAGGAAGGCAAAGACAAACCGTCTCTGTACAGATCTTGCCAAGAAAACCCTACGACAGTGTTGCAATAAGCCATAGTCAGTTAGAAGGATCATAACAATAGTACAACACTGAGCATTATAGCCAAGTAGCACAATTCTAATGTCACAGGCTCAAAAATAAGGCCTTTTGATTTTAAAGCGCCCTAAATCCTGGTACATATAAGACAGGTGACTTAGCCATCTTCGCCATCTACTTGCTTTGGATTAAATTCATTTATTGAAAAAAAAAAACTGAAAATCTAACAAACAAAATTCTCCTGAAGTCTTCAAAAGAAATTAATAGGCTGTTTCTTGCAAGAGTTATGAGAGAATGCTACCTCCCTGTTCAGGCTAACTTGGTCATAGTTCTTCTCTTTCTAACGTAAGAAGATGGGCAGTTCAGAAAATGAAAGATGACTTCTTCCTCTCTCTCACTTGCTCAAAGTCATGCCGGAATACTACGTTCACCCTTTACCCCACAGTGCCTTTGAACCGCCAGGAGTACAGGAAGGTCACATATGGAGAGGTTGAACCTACTGTACTCCCGCCCCGCCCCACAAACACTCCTGCACAAATATCTGGAAGGAAAACAACAAAATCAGCTGCGTTTGTTCCATCACCTTCTGTAAGGACAAAGAAAGGCAGGTTAACAGGCTGGTTTGAAACCATCACCAGTTTTTGTCAACTGTAGGTACCACGCAGCATACCCTGTGCCCAAATAAGTGTTACATAACCCCTAATTCACAAAGCATGCAAATCAGAGGTCTAAAAATAAAAGCAAGAAACTTTATGAAGTACATCTGTCACCTGCTATGGTTACAAATACAGTCAGTAGGCTAGATCGCTGGCAACTCAGCTTTCAAAAGTCTTTGGAGATGGCTCAGTTACAACCTACTGCAAATGGTTTATGAGATTAACTGTGTAAAATGCTGACTGGATAACAACACCATTTCCATACAATGAACAAGAAAAGAGAGGTTAAAAAAGAAGTTGAAAATGGGATTGTCAATGAAGTCCTATTTTTTTCCCAAATAGAAGATTAATGAACACATAGGCTACCAGGTTTATTTGTTCTCCTATCCCAGTTAAATTATGTAGTTTATGTTAATGCTCTTAGGAAAGAATCATTTGGAGAAAGCATTAACTGAGCATCCGAGTAAGCTGCAAGCTGATACTTTTAACACCTCTTTTCCCCACCCAGTCTACAATAACCATCTTGCAATCAATCCAACAATGGTCAATCCACCAGGACAGATTTTTGCATTCTTTTTTTACTTGCTTGTTTGTTTGAGTTTTTTCCTACATCCACTAATGTTTGTTTTAACATGTCTCTTGAAGAGTTCTGGAGAACTTGAAAACTTGCACCATTTTTTCATTGGCCCTAATAGAAAAAGGTTTTACCCAACTCTGCATTTTGGTAATGCTCTTTGTGCCTTATGGTACAGTGCTATTTAAAGAATGATAAGGTGAGTATTCTTCTGACTAGCACTGTCAAAACAGAATGATGAAAAACACAAAAAAAACTAACACTGGAAAGGAACATAGTGTCCTCGGAGAACAGCTAAAGGAGCTTCAATTTTGCATCACCTTTTGTGTTGCAGAGCACGTTACCAGGAAATGAGACATGATCTCTAGCTATATACAATGGAAGAATAATTTATTTCAAGCATCCAGGCCCAATTTCAGATCTCAGTCAGGAGAAATGTTTCAGTTTCTTATGTTGCGGATGCAGCACAACATATGCTTTTCAGAATTTCTCTTTTACTGGAAGAGCATCCCAAGTCAACCAAACAAATATTAGAAAGCAGATGCATTCATTCATTTATTCATTCACTCATCCATTCATTCATCTGATCAGCTCTGCAGCAAAAGAGCCCACTGCATGCTGGCCATTCTCAAATGACCAAGTGAGAAATGGATCCCAAGCATAGTAACTGCAAAGACGAAGAGAGTAACCAGGAAGGGAAACTGATCAGCTGAATGTAAGAGTTCTAATCAGTAAGTTGCTGAGCATTTCCCTTTTTTAAGATCAATATTATTAAGACTTTGTAGAATTAAAGCTTACTACTATAAATACCTAAATACCATAAAGGAACCAGATCCCATTTGATCTTAGAAGCTAAACAGGGTCATCAGCCCCAGTTAGTACTTGGATGGAAGATTGCCAATGAACAACACCAGGTGCTGAAGGCAATATTTCAGGAAAGGGAACTGGCAAAAACCATGCCTGAGTATTCCTTGCATAAGAAAATCCTGTGGAATTCATGAGGTTGTCATATGTCAACAGGTGACTTGAAGGCACACGCACACACACAATATACAAGACAACAATCTTTTATATATTTTTTTTTAAGAGAAAGGTCTATCTTCCACCAAAATTCATGTATCAAGGGCATGAATTAATCATACATGGGATCTTGATGTTTACTATGCAGAAAATCTTTATAAAAGCAGATGCAAAATGAAACAAAACAAAATTAGAAAATGTCCAGAGAAGTAAAACAACAGAGGGGTGCACGAGAGAACTTCACGTGTCAATCCACAATATCTTAAGTACTCAACAACTGGATTACATGAACAGAGGAATCCATGCTGGTCTACTATCTGGTGCACCTACCATGAAGGCTGGCAGGCGACGTGACAAGCCAGGGATGTGTAAGCACTGAATGAAGAAATCTAATAATCAGAGACAGATGCACGGATACATCTCTAGAAGTGCAGTATTTCACTATAGGACTAGATGTCCACGAAGTTACAAACAATACAAACCATTTTTCATTACATATTTTCTAAAGCAAAGGAAACAAAATCATATCAGAGTAACTTTCTGCTAACAAATATTGGACAAGAACAGAACCATGCAAGAAAGAGATTTATTGTATTGCACAGCTTCACTGATGCAGGCCAAATAATTTGGGGTGCAACTCCAATTATCCCCAGCCACCACGGTAAATGGTCAGGGGTTATGGAAGCTGAAGCTTATAATACCTGAAGGAACCCACATAGGCAAAGGCTACTTAAGAACACTGGTCTTCTCACTGGTAGACCAGGACCCTCTGATGCAGCCTTGTGTGTCAACACTAGTCTGGTGGCTGTAAAGAACACAGAATTGCCTGTAGACAACTACATGAAATTCCACACAGGTGCATGAATACACAGGCAGAACAGAAAGTAAGAACTATCTCCCTCTTCTAGACACAGCAAAGGAACATAGCAGGCTGCTGCAGGAAGAACAGAGGTATCTGTACATTATCTGTTAGCCCCAAGAAAGCGAGCAACTTTTTCAGGCTTATTTACAAGACTGCTGAATCTGCTCCCATATTATGAATTGATCTCATATATGAGTTGCAATGGTGGCATCACTTCAACTTTATTTTATTTATTAGAGAGTTTTTTTAAACAGGGCAAACCAGATGCATAGATGGTCAGGTCCTTTGCTTCTACAAGTGACACTAAGTGGACTGTTACTGCAAAACATGGGTGACTCAGGGGTCCACTTGCAATGCCAGTACCTCCACATGACAATGAGGAATTAATTAGCTCAACATTAGGAGGCCTGCAAGAGGGGGGTAATCTAACAAGATCTTTCCACCAACGTTTATGGAGTCTTTCAGGAAGAAACCAGCCAGAGATTCTAAAATGTAAACTAAAATATGTTTTATTGAAAGATTCACAGATGCATGCAAAAGATCCAAACACTCACACAAGAACTAACCAAATAGTAGAGGGAGGAAAATTGTGGATAGAAATGTTTTCAGGGAATAGGCAACAATTACTGATCTGGAGAGCAGCAAAGAAAGTAGCTATGTGGCTTAAATGGATGCCAAAGGACAGTACTTGTCTGGAAATTGAAGTGACAGTGTGACGACCAGTAAGAGAAGTACTGCACCAAACTGCTCAAAATGGAGAGTTCTTATACCAAAAATCCACCCTGAGGGTATGCGCGTGGATGGCTCTCCTGGCCAAGTGGACAGTTGAAGTTGCAACACAGACAATGGGGTACAGACAGAGTTAATGGTCTTAGTGTTTAGGTGACAAAGAGGTAATGGCTGTCAAAATAGCTTTGTATTGTGGTGAGGTCTGGGGAACAACTCAGGGAAATGTCTCAGTGTGAGGGGACAGGGTTGAAACAATCATTGTTTCAGTTTCCCTTGACCACTGTACGCTCAGAGATGTTCCAGCTTCAGCTTAAACCTATTATTTCCAGAGCTGCTTGGCAATATGCCTGACAATGACTTTGGCTACACCTAGAGGAGGTGCTGGCTGATCTGCCTTGCAATCATATATGTTCAGTCATTAATTTTCCTCTGTCCAGCTTGACCTTCCAGTCACTTCAGGTTCCATTTTATATCAATGCCAATTAATGTATCTACCAATTAAATCATATTTCGCCAATTAAACAATATCAAACCTAAGGGGTGCTGGGGCCGCAACAGGACTGTGGCAGTTATACCATGTTAGGTAGAGGTGAGAAAAGCAAGATCAATCAAAATTTCCTCTTTTCCACAACCATGAAAGGTATAAAACCCCATCCTTCTTTCTTTCCATCTAGGTTACCAAAAGTAAAATGATAGATGAACAGACTCAGAGAGAGTTAGCACGGTTTAGCAGCTTGAACATTGGATTATGACTGTGAAGACCAGCGTTCAATTCCCTACTTGGTCATGGAAAACCACTGGGTGGCCTTGGGCACGTCACACAGTCTCAGCCCCAGAAAACCCTATGACAGGATCGCCTTAGGTTTACCTAACTCAGAAATGACTTGAAGGCACACAACAAGAACAACAACACAGAATCAAAACATTATATCCTCATGTTGCAGGATGGTTTTAAAGATGAACCTTGGATTAGCAGAGGTTGAAAATGTTGGGTTTACCATTTATAATTTAGTGAAAAGTATGGTAGCCAACACCAGTCCAGCCAATGACCATCTTCAGTGTTCAGCTCTTCATCTCACTTTTGATCAATCTGTAACACATTTCACAGCTTTGACACACCAACTGCACATGTGATAGCCTCCACTCATGGCAAAATCTTACGTGTACATCCAATCGCAGTCACACACATGCACACCACTGGTTGAATGGGCAATGATAGACATTTTCCATAAAGCAAAGAACTTTTCCATAAAGAATAAGTGATTGATCACCCACAGTGCTGACTGCAGAAGGTCAGAGCTGCCAGCCTTATACATGGATTCTTCATACTATTTGTTCAAGCTTTTAAAAGGATAATTCAGTAGAGACCTGGGTACCATACACCCTTGAAAGCCCAGTGTCCTAAGCAGTTGCCTCTATCTTCTGGCCCTCGTTTTGGCTCTGATAAGGCAAGTGCCATCCAAACAGCTAATAATAACCAGACTTCTTAAACCATGAAATCAAAGAGCTCCAAGAAGCAACCCTCAATGCAATGCTACCTGACAGTGCCATTCTACAGTCATCTAGCAGTGCCAATGCAAAATCAGTATGTTTTGATGCCTCTCTAAAGCATGGGTTATCAGTGTTTATCCCCTCTATCCATTCTAAACTTCAGTCCCAAAATACCCAACTATACTGCATACTGGCTGGCAGTCTTGGGAGCTGAAGTCCAGAATATTTGGAGAGCCAAAGTTGTGGACAACTGTTGCACTGTGGACCCTTACTTTTCATGCATAGCGCAATATTTATAGTGCAGCATAAGCAACATGACTCTTCCCCTCAAAAAAAAACAAAACTTTATCATGCAGTCTTTTTTTCAGTTGTGGTATAAGATGCTCTCTAGTATCACTATGCTTTGAGCCACACTCATTGCTGAGATACAAAACAGGAAAGCTGCACAGCATCTTCAAATCACCTTCCCAAATAACACCGTCTCTTTATAACCAGTTTAGAGATAAAGAAGACTCGCCCAGACACTTAATGTTACTGCCTGCCTGCTTGCCTACCTTTGAAGAGTATTTTAAAATTCATTAAGATTAAAAAATTTTTTTAAAAAAGTGTACATAATTAAATGTTTAAATATAAGATGATATACATTTACAAAGTACAGTTTAAGACCAGAAGTAACACCAAGGATCGTTTTGCAGTTTTATATTTATATGTACAAAAAAAGCCAGCTCTCATATCTCTTACATGTTTATATTGGCAAGGACCAGGAACCCAACTGAGGACAGGCACATGGCTACAACAGGTGCAGTCTAGTCCCACTCAGCTTCCCTTTCTCCATTCAAATTGGCAAATCTCTAAACACTGTATCTGTGACCTGAAGGCTCTCCTTGCCTGAACTTATCTGAGCTTCCGGAGGACATTCCTTGTTATTACTCCAAACGTACCTTCTCCCACTGAACAAAATGTACCATGCTTCATTGCTTGAGGAAAGCCATGCTATGAAGGAGAAATAGGTAACATAACAAGTCATCAACCTATCCATAAGTAGCATCCTGGGGCTCCCTCTCCCACAAAAAAATATGATCCACATATTATGAAGTCTTTGCTCACTATTTCTGGTGAAGACACCCACAGAATACCGGCCCCTTAAACACACTGGACTATTTATATCCTCTTGTGGTAACATTTCTCCTCCTGTTCTACAGACATGTCACACATCAACGTATGGTGACCCCACGAATTTCATAGGTTTTCTTACGCAAAGAATACACAGAGGTGATTTTCCCAGTTCTTTCCTCTGAAATATAGCCCACAACACCTGGTATTTGTTGGCAGTCTCCCATCCAAGTACAAATCAGGGCTGAACCTGCTTTGCTTCCAAGATCAGATGGGATTTGGTGCCTTTTGGGTATTTATGCAGTGTCCCGCAGACAGAAAGATATAAATATAAACATTAACACTGAATGCAAGGCAGTCTCTCACAACCTGGATTAAAATTTAATTTCTGATCACGATGTGGATTAAATTTTAATTCCACTGCATCCCTTTCAAGTGCAGTATTTTTTTTTGGACATGTTGTCCCTCCCACACCTTCCTTCATCTGATTTTTTTTTCTTCCCACAAGACCCTCCACGCAATCAAAGGGGACCCCGCCATCCCTTTCCTCCCTATGTGAAGTCTCACTGGGGAAGCACAGCTGGCCTTTTAAACGTCCAAGAATAGCCTTGTAGAAGGTTTAAAAAGCTAGACTTAAACCGCTCCTTAAATCATGACAGCGCAACAGTGGAAACCCACCTCTTCCATTGAAACCTCCGCACAAAGGGACTGTGTTGGCCAGATTATAAAAAGGGGGGATTGAGGGTGAGTGGGGACAGTGAAGCAGATTTTTTTTTTCTAATGGAGGCAGGTGAACACGTTAATAACACCGGTTGCAAAGGCAAGAAAGCCCCGACTTTGTGGCAAGTGGGAGACGGCCGAGGGAAGGGAGACGCAGCGGGTAGTGCCTGGTAAGGGTGAAGGGAAAATAAAGCGGGAGACGCAAAGGCCACAGCTAAGCGACACACACACCGTGCTTGTTTTTCCACCCCACAAACACAACCCCCGGTCTTTAGACCGGGGGGAGTATGGCGCGGCTTCAGCGTTCGCCCCCCTCCGTCTCCATCCAGAAGGCAAGGAGCGGGGAGACTGACGCTGCAGCAGCCTGCCGCTTGCAAAACTGTGCCGCCGCCACGGGGGTAGGCGGACCCCTAACCCCGTCGCAACTCTGGTCTCCTTCGCTTTCGGATCCGGATTGTAAAAGCTCCTTAAAGCCTGGCTGAAAACGCTGCACCACAACCGAGCGTTCCGCGCTCCCGCCGCCCAGTGATTCCGCCAGTTCCTCTTTCGGAACGCCGCCCGGGCAGGCTCCCCCTCCCCGCTTTTTTTTTTTTTGGCCCACTCCCCCGGGGTCTATTCTGTCCCAGCGATCTTATTAGGAGGCGCTCGCCGATCAGGTTCCCAACACTTCCCCAGGGCGGCCCAGCAACAATTGCTATCCGCGCCCGGAGATCACCCCCTCCGATCCCAAGTCTCCTCTTCGCTTCCCCATCTCACCTTCCTCCTCCTCTCCCGCACTAGCAACCGACTGTGGAAACCGATGCCGGGAAAAGCAGCCTCCGCCCCCCACCCCAGCCCCGTCAATGAATCGAGAGGGGCGGCAGGAGAGGGTGGCTACTCCCTGGTGCGCCCTCTCTCCCTCCTCCCCCGCCTCCGCCGCCTCCGCCTCCGCTGCAGCAGTCAACCCAGCCGCCTCCGACGCGGGCAGGCGAAGCCTTCTTTCTACCTGCTGTTGCTGCCCCGCTTCTCCGGAACTTCTTTATTTCCCTGTGGCAATTATTCCCGCCCAGCCTCTCCGCTGCTCCTTCGCCGCTCCGCTCTCCCCTCAGGAACGACCCACGGCCGCACCACGCAGCCAAGCGCCGAAAGGAGGAGTTGGCGGTGCCAGTGCGTAACAAGTTTGGGTTGCCCCGGCAGTTATGGCGGCTGCGAGAGGACGGGGAGACGGCGGCGAAGGGAAGCCAGCGGAGCACACGCAGACGCGGAGGACGGTTGCCCTCCCGCCAGCCGAGCCGGGGGGAGGGGAAGGCCAGGCCGGCGCGTGAGGCGGGAGGTGGGGGGGTTAAAAAGCGAGAGTCCGCTCGGAGAAAAGGGGGTGGGGGCAGGACACGGAGGGTGATCCGAGCCCTGGTTTGGTTTAGGGTTTGTTTCCCCCGGGCGCAGTGGCCTTAGGAAGAGCGCACCCGCCCCCCGCCCCCGTCATCGATATGCTTCCTCCAGTATTCGTCCTTTTTTTTATTTTTTTGGAATCGACGGGCCAGCCTCAGCCTCCGACTCGGGGGAAAACGCGGAGTGAAGCAACGCCCGCACTCTCTTTCCAGTAGGGGGGAGCGCGCCGGACTTGTTTGAGACGCCCATCCACGTGGTCGCCGGTATGGCTACTCCGGCAAGTCTCTCTGGAAGCACTGTGTAGACGTTCTGGCCACTTCCGCACGAGACCCCTATAGTGCTAGTATTCCACTTTCAACCTCCTATGGAATGCAGGGGTTTGCAGTTTAAGGCCCCTCCCTAAACTGCAAACCCCTGATCCATAGGAGGCTGAAAGTGGAATGATAGCACTATAACAGTCTCGCGCGGAAAGGGCCTCTATTATCAATCACGCTGAAATCTGTGCTGTTCCTCGGCAATTTGTTCCTTCTGAGCGCGTCGAGTTGTTCAGTTCCTACCTCTTTGTGGCAATTATTTGCTCGTACTAAATAAGAACAGAAAAAGAATGGTCGGCCTGAATCCTGATTTTAGTCACGCCTCGAGTAGACCCATTAAATCAATGAGATCAATGAGATTTACCTATGTGCCCATTCATGAAACAATGGGCCTGTTCTCGTTGGGACTAACAGATGAGATTCCACTTTGTGTTTGTAAAACCCTTTTAAAAACTGCTTCCTTTAAAAACAGTTTTGAGAGCCGGCATGGTGTCAGTGGTCTGAGCTTTGGACTAGGGTTCTGGAGAACAGGGTTCGAATTTCTGCTGGCTGTGGAAACCACTGCTTGACTGTTATCGTGTTATTTCCACACTGCCCTGTTATCGTGTTATTATTCCACTTTCAACATCCTATGGAATCCTGAGGTTTGCAGAAACTGCAAACCCCAGGATTCCATAGGATGTTGAAAGTGGAATAATCACGCTATAAGAATGTAGTGCGGAAATGGCCAGTGTAGTGCACAAATGGTCATAGCCTCAGAGAAAGGCAAAGGCAACCCTCCTGAACAAATCACGAGAACCCCATGACAGAGTCTCCTTAGTGTCTCCATAAGTTGGAAACAACTGGAAGGCACACAAAAAACAACAAAAACAATATTGTAACACTGGTTCTTTTGCAGTGCTTAACCTTTGTTTGAAAGGTAATCATTTTAAGAAAGCTGCTCCTTGGTCCACATTTTTTCAGCAGCAAGAGAAGATTCTTGAGGGAGTCCTTAATTTCTCAGCAGTGAGGGAAGGAAGGAAATATAGTGAAGGTATTAAGCAAACTAATTAGAAAGAAACATATGCCCACAAAACCACCGTGAGAAAAAGCCAGTTGTTTCAAGATTTTCCACCAAGCATACACTCCTCTTGGAAGTATTTTGTGAAGGTTTTGTTTACAGAGGAGAAGACTGAGCGGACAATTCACTGATCAAGTAATCCTGAAGACTTGCTCCAATGTAAATGTATTCAGCGGCTTTATCCATTTTTATTCTGATCCTTTCTATGGGCTGAGAGAACCTATCAGATGGGGGAAATCTGGTAAAAATCTGCTGCTGATCCTTGCCTTTTCCATTGTTTTCACATTAATGGAACCCATTGGCCAGAATTATATGACAGAAATTTCCCAAAGCTGCTATTCAACAGCTCAAATACTTTTAATACTCAGGGTTGTGCACAGGGACCTTGGAACTGTTTAAAAGGTGAGGTAGTTTATAATTATGTTTGCTTACTTAGAAAGGGAAGGGCACATTTTCCCATCCTTTATCATTCAAATATCTTTTTCAAGCACCATATACTTAGAAGTGACTTTCATATGTTCAATGTAGCTTACTCCCAAGTAAGTGTGCCTAGGATAGATTGTAGGTACCTTTATTCCTGCGAGGGCTCACAGTCACTGTCTTAATATTTCTTAGTGCTTGATTACTTAGTATATTTCTGACTGACAATTCCAGTGGTGGTTCAACTACATAGATGTTTTGGTAGTCCAGTGTTGGATCCTGGGATTAATACTCCTAATCTAGTCAGGGGTGGGCGGCTTTACCCTCGTCTGCCTCTCTATTGGGGGATCCATAGGCAGGCATTTTTGGAGAGCTAACATCTATTTAACAGATTTCTCATCATCTGCTGTAGTCATGCCATGTTAGGGTTGGCATCCCACCCCACCGACAGACTTCCTGCAGTATTTCTATGTCTTTAGTATTTGTGTGATGGGCAGAAAATTAAACGTCTGCTTATCTCCCCAGTACTGAGGCTTTGAAAGAATTTCGGATGACAATTGTCATGCTGGTTGGAACATTCTTGGAACTGGAGTAGGAAGGAGGACATTTCCAAACTTTGGCTGAGATGTCCTGCCAGGTCCTGGCTTAGTGGTAGAGTACGCATATTTGGCATACAAACATGCCCCGGTTTCAATTGCCACCTTGTGATAGGAGGGACACTCCTGTATGAAACCCTAGCAATCCACTGACAATTGGTGTGGCCGTTACTGAGCCAGAGAGACCAGAGCCAGAGGGAAGGACCAGGTCTAATAGCTTTAAGTTATGGAAAGATAGATTTCAATTGAACATTAGAAGGAACTTCTTGATGGTTAGAGTGGTTGGACAATGGAAGAAGTTACCCAGAGAGGTGGCAGAGTCTCTTTCTCTGGATGTTTTCAAAAAGAGACTAGACAGCCATATGCTGGGGATGTTCTAGCTAGATTTCTTGCACTGAGTGTGGAGGGTGGAGGTGGATGCCTTGATGGCTTATGAGGTCCTTTCCACCACTACGATTCTGTGGGATTGGCTTGGTATAAAACAGGAGTGGACACAGAACAACTTAGAAGACTCTTTTTATGGTCCAGAATCAGCAGAATCCTCTTTTTCCAGCAAAAAAAAAGAAAAGAAAGAAGGATGAATTCCTTCTTCTGGAAGCCTCCAAAAGCAGTGATTCATTTCTTAAATAAATAGCTTCCAACATATGTTGTTCAATGTATAAACACACACACACACAAGAAAATTACTGATTTTTCAAAATAATAAAATTTTCAGCCATGTCTGGAGGAGGGAATTGACTCCTAAACTTGCCACAGTTGCTCACTCCTGATATGGTTGAAAAACCTATTTTTAATGATTTTTTAGTTCTCTATTCCTTTTCAAGAGTTAATATGTGCTGCTTTTCTTCCATGGGGCTCCAGGCACAGTATATAGCTTGCCACCCTATTCTTCAGTCTTCACAACATTGCTGTGAAGTAGGTTGAGCTTAGAAGAAGGTTCTCACCCAAGGTCAACCAGTGGACTCTATAGCTGAGTTTTGATTTGATGCCACATGTACTCTGAGATTACTTTGCAGTAGCTGTCAATTGCCATATTTCTCACCTATGTACTTCTCCTATAGTTAACACACAGTACAGATTTTACACATCTGTTTGCCAAGCCTCCCTTCTTTTTCTTCCAGCCTTCAGAAGAGAAACAGTTAACTGATGCCACAGCTAGCCTCACTTGTATGCAGCTGCTGGTAATTGTGTATAACAGTCAATGAATGATTACATGACTGTGTCAGTTGAGGACAATTGAGCATTTATTAGTATACGCAGAATGGGCTTGGTGGTATTCCCAGGAATTATTGAACCGTGGGGATACTTGCCATCATAAATAGGGTTGACCTGAGTAGGGGTTTTGTTTGTTTGTTTGTTTGTTTCTGCCTTTGCACTCTTCATAATTGTATATGTCAGTGTCTTGTACTAAACTCTCTCTCCATTTGGACAGAGTCTATCAGTCTTTTATTATTCTGTCAGTGAATGGGATATGGGCAGTTAGTTCAGAAATACAAAAATCTCATTGTGTTTTGAGATAATATAGATTGTTCACATGAAGAGAAAATTTAAAAAACAACAAGAATCAGCTGATATCTTCTTCTTTTCCTCCTTCCTCAGCTGAAGATATGTCAAGCTGAAAGCAAACTATCTACTGTCTGCATCATTTTGTAAGCAGAACCTGACCTGGTCAGGCAGAGAGACAGACAATGAGTGGGTGTAGCCACGTGAAAGTCTGCTTTTATGAGGCAAGGAGCCTTTGCTGAGTCACTGATGAGCTATTGATTACCAGCATGCTCTTTTTGCAGGACCAGTGACCACTTTGTTTGCATTATAGATTCCTTAATGGCTGATAGATATATTATACATGCCTACTTTTTCTCCTGACCACAACAGAAGGAAATAGCAGCGTTAGTGATGTCTAATCAATAACTGACGTTACTGTGTTTGAGAAAAGCAGCGGACATTTGTGCGCATGTGCCTTCAGATTACCTGGCAAGTTATGGAGTTTTCTTAGGCAAGAGCAGCCTTGGTTAGTATTTGGATGGGAAATCATCAATGAATACCAGGTGCTGTAGGCTATATTTCAGAGAGAGGAACTGGCAAAACCAGTTGAGTATTCCTTGCCTAAGAAAACCCTATGAAATTCATGGGGTTATCGTTAAGTTGATAAGTGACTTGAAGGCACGCATGCACACACACACACACGTGTAGGCATCTTATATCTTCTGTCTTAATTGTCAAATTGTTACTTGTCTTGTCTCAGGCCCTTTTCGCACGGCATTCACCATGCGAAAGGGCCTCTGGAGAGTTGTGCAATTGCAAGGAGCCGTCCACATGACGTCCTTGCAATTGTGTGATGCTGCCGGAGCCGGCAGGTGCTGATCGCGCACTATTTCATTTTCAGCTTCTAGCTGAAAATGGTGCGCGATTGGACATCGCTCCAGGGCCCTGCACACACTTACCATGCGGTGCGGAGCCTCCGGAGCCATGGTGCTCGCGCTTCCTGGCCCAGCACAGGCTGGGAAAATCCCAGGGTGCGCTGCAGAAGGAAGAAGAGGAGCCCTCACACTGCCTACTCGTTAGCAGGCAGTGGCTGCAGAGGCGAAGCAGTGGGGACGTGAGATCCTCTCACAAGAGGCTACTCGCGCGATCCCCGAGCCCGAGTGCCGAGAACAGGTAAGTCGCGGAAAGGGCCTCAGTTGTTAGGAAACAGATCCCTACAAAACAGAAAGAGGAGTGACAGAGCGCCACTATCTATACATGCTAAAATTGAAATCTTTTTTGGGGTGGGTCCTCCTCAATGTCCTATCAGTAGGGTAAATTAATTAATTGTGGGAGGAGATGGGGGCTTTTTCTGCTGTGGCAACTTGGTTGAGGAATTCCTTCTCTCTAGAGGCTTGAACAGAGCCAAAATGGTGTAATGGCTTGATCACTGAACTTTGGCCCTAGAGACCAGGGTTGAATTTCCTCCTTAGCCACGGAAACCCACTAGTTGACTTTGGGCACATCACAGTCCTCAGAAAACCCTGTGATAGGTTCACCTTAGGGTTGCCATAAGTCAGAAATGACTTGAAGTAACACAACAACAATAGAGACTGATTAGCACCAATGTTAGAATGATTTTGGCACCAAATTAAAACCTGGCTTTTAATAAGGCCTTCAGGCCAAACTGATTTTATCCAGGCTGCACATCTACTATATAAAAGTCAATGTTTGTGAGTTTGTCTATCTGTGTCAGGCAGGTGAAGACCCCATACGATTGGCTGAGTGAGGCGAGAAAACCTCATATGATTGGCTGGCTGTGAAGAGGAGAGGGGGCTTTAGAATTCTCAGCCAAGAGCTATTGGGCCTCAGACCAGTTGCTATGGAGATGCGGCCTACCAACAATAAGGATGCCCGAAAACATTTGGGAAGCGTATGTGAGAAAAAGTAAAGTGATATACATAGTTACAAGGTCTTCTCGCCCCACACAGTAGATTGTATGGGTTCCATATGTGAGGAATTTTAAAGTTGGCATTCCAAACAAAAAATGCTTCCGGAAAAAGTAAAGCCATTGCACAAATTCAACAGAAAGAAAAAAAAAGTCAGTACATCAGTGTCACAGACAACACAGATTGGATTGGGGACTGTAGGGAAAAGTTACAGGCACTGGAATAGGCCGGTTGCTATGGAGATGATGTCTAGGAGCAAGGAGGAGGACAGTGTATTCCCACAGGAACCCAACCTCTGTATTTTAACAACTACAACTACAGATCGGATTGGGGAATATGGGAATAAGTTATAAGAACTGGAATAGGCTGGTTGCTATGGAGACAAGGCCTAGCAGCAAAGGAGGAGGACAGTGTATTCCCTCAGTAATCCACTCTCTGAATGTTAACAACTCTGAATAAAGATTGGATTGGGGAATATGGGGAAAATTTACAGGTATAGAAATAGGCCAGTTGCTATGGACACAAGGCCTAGCAGCAAGGAAGAGGACAGTGTGCTCCCTCAGGAGCCCAAACTGTGTATGTAAATAATTCTGAGTACAGATTGCATTGGAAAATATGAAGCAAAGTTACAAGAAATGGAGAAGATAGTTTGGTGAATTCTTAAGATGAAAATAAAAAACCCAGGCAACGCTAGGTAAATACACTGGTGTTTTATAGTTGTAGTATTCAGAATTATTTCAATTGGTTTTAAACTGTTTTTAAATTGAAAACCATATAATATATTTTTAAACTTTTGAACTTATTGTTTTAAGTCGATTTTATTGTAAGATGCCGTGAGAGCTTCAGATAAAAGGTGGAGTATAAATATTTTAATAAATAAATTTGTGGTCCTTTGGTCCTTCAAATATTGTTACACAGCAACTGTTACCATCCCTTACGAATTGCTCTTTTGGCTGAGTTTGATGGGAGTTGCCATCTGCTATCTGGAAGCTCACATATTCCCACCCCTGGATTAAAGATTTGTGATATTAAAAAGCAGGAGGTTGGAAATGAAAACTATGGAATGGGAACTGTTGGACTACTGGAAGCTTTTTCCAGCCCCTGTTTCATTTCTTGGATAAAGTTTTAAGAATGAATGATGACTAGAAGCATGCCCCCCCCTTTTTCTTTAAGATTAAGCCTTGAAAATTCAGGATGTGCATAGATCAATGGTTCTCAACACTTGATCCTCCAGATGTTTTGGACTTCAGCTCCGAAATCTGTCCTCTTTGGCTATGTTGGCAGAGGCTTCTGGGAGAGAAATACAAAACAGCTAGAGGATCGAAAGTTGAGAACTTGTGCAAGAGAGACCTTGATGGATGTCAAATTCAGTGGGATAGGGCGATTGCAGTTATCAAAAGTCATGCATTTTTGTTTACTGAATTCACGAAGCATTTAAATGACCTTTGGGGAAAGCCAGAGCAACCTCAGGTGGCTCCAGGTAACAACAGAAGATTGAAAGCAGTGGCTTATGTGGGCAAAGAAGGACAGAATGATTGGATCCAATGACGAGAGCAGGGCCGAGGCCCAGAAAGGCCTTCAAATGCATTTCATTTTAAAACTTTCTCTCTTGATTCTTTCATAGACAGCGAAAGGATATGCAGGATATGTAAAAAAATTAACTCAGATGGCTTTAGTCATTGTCAGATTTTATTGAATAAGTCTTCAAACACAATAAATTAAACATTTTAAAAAAAGAATAAATATATGAATCAAAATACTTTAACAAATTAGGAGATGGATTTTTTTTACAAACCTGTTAAAACCCCTTGAGATTTTTAAATGGTTACATGAGACATCTGTATTTTATAGAATATTTTGTTAGGATACTATAGAAATGTTATGCAGGACAACTCTGAAAGGAGGAATTAATTTTTCAGATAATTTTTTTCTATCAAAATGTAAAAACTTGCTTTTGTAATATAATAATATCATTGAGTGAATAAAAATATTCTCAGTAACAGTTTGTAATTGCTTGGATGACGACAAGTACATGCTAATGCAAAACTGTTTCCTGTAGGTTATAACAGTGTGATAGAATAAAATTGCAATCCTATACACAATTAACTAGAGAGTAAGTCCCATTGAACTCAGTGGGGCTTATTTCTGAATAAAGAAGCATAGCATTGCAAAGTAAGTGAATAATACAGAACTTTAGAACCGATTGTGTTCAGTATGATTTAATAATAGCTTGCTATTCCCTTAGTGCAGTGGTTCTCAACCTGTGGGTCCCCAGATGTTTTTGGACTTCAGCTCCCAGAAGCCCTGAGCATTGACCATAGTGGCTGAGGCTTCTGGGAGCTGAAGTCTACAAACATCTGGGGACCCACAGGTTGAGAACCACTGCCTTAGTGGTTTCACAGAGTGTGAAACACAATTGCTATTAGACACAACTGCTTTTACTAGACTATCTTGAAAAGACAGAATGGTATCCTGTAACACTTTTTAGACACAGAGGAAAAAAATTCTAACATGAGCCGCTGTGAACTCAACTGATGAGAAGGGCTGGTGTCTCAAAAGCTTTTGTTATACTGTAGTTGTTTTCTCAGTTTCAAAAGTGTTACAGGATTCCTTTCTATTGTTTTATTTTGAAACAGACTAATATAGCCATGTCTTTGAGCAGCCTGTCTTAAATTATTCAAAAATTTAAGTGATACCCTCACCCTCTATTAGAAAACTGGTTTGAGAGCTTGGGGGAAACTTTGAAAGATCTAGAATTACTTCAGGTTAGAATTGCTACTTGTTTCTTTCACTAATCTGGGAGACAAACAGGTTAAGTTGATTTCCACTATTTACTTTATCATTTCATTTCATTTCATTTCATTTCATTTCATTTCATTTCATTTCATTTTATTTTATTTTTGGAAACATTATGCATTGATAAGGCTCAAAGAGGGGAAAAAAGAGTAGCCATTCCCCATTTAGGTTTCACAGCCAGCAATTAGTAGTCTAGGCATGAAGAAAAATGTCTGATTACTAGTGAGGAGAGCCAAGACAAAAGTAGGCATGTACAACCTGTGACTCAAAAGATATCAGAAGAACCCTGAAGGATCATACTAAAGGCATATTCCCTTAGTGGCTAGTCAGATACTTATGGGAAGCCCACAAGCAATTCATGAATGCAACAGCACATTCCTTTTCATATTCTCTAGCAACTGCAATTTTGAAACATACTGTTATACTGGTGATAACATAAAGCCATCTTGACTAGAGATCATTGATCAGCTTATCCTCCATGAAGATGGATATGTAGAGAATCAGCAACATATAATGATAACCCCCAGTTTTCCTAGGGAGGAAACAAACAAAAGAATGTTTATCACGTCTCTTGATAAAAGTGTATTTATCAAGTCTCTGACAGCCTACCATACACATCCAGCCTTATAAATCATATATTGTGCAGGCCTCCCAAAGGTCCAATACGGATTAATATCTCATGGGCAACACAGAGAACTGTTTGTATTTTGAGAGTTTTGAATTTGCAAAAGAAGTCAAATCTGCAGTACACTATTAATCAAGCACAAAGCTGTTGCTACATCTCCATTCAGATGGAGCATGCCCAGAGGCTAAAGTAGTGGTGAAACCTTTACTTGCAATCTGCTTTCACAACCAAACGTATTCACAACTTGGTCTCGAATATTTCCAAGAGATGCACCATAAAAGGCAACTGAGTTCCAGCACATCAAACTCAAAGGTATCTCTCTGGGCCTTCAGATTTGTTATTCAACCCCCCTCTGTCTGGTGAGAAGTAAGAAGACCCATAATAATGTTTCATACGGAACTGACTACCAGCTCATTCTTTACAAACCGCTAGACCTTTCAGAATATTCATGATTGACCAGACAAATCAGATAAAGGCAGGAGAAGCTGTAATTTGTTGTCTTTCTGCTGATTCATCTAGATATCTGGTCTTAAAGAACAGCTTGGTTAACTTAAGCTCCAGCAAGAGTAGTCACAGAGTGGTTTTCTATCCAAAGCATATGAAACATAATTAAGAACCATTATTACCCACAGACATCATTTTAAGTAGACATGAATAAATATGTCAAAGAAACAATCAAGTCTGCCTCAGTTTGAGCATATCTGCAAATCTTTTTATCAGGTTCACAGGAGTCTTATAACCCTAGGCATTGAGGAAAAATTAATTAAACACTGCTCCTAAACATCAGAAGGAAAATAAAGATTGGAAAATTAATGTAGTCTGTAAATCCTGAGCATGCTCATGCAACCCCCACCCCTGCCACAACTTAGCAAACACAGTACAAACTTTGAATTGAATGACAAGAAAGAAAGACATCTTTGCTGGCGCAAATCTCTCAGATAATGACTTGTGAAGTCACACACAAGCTGTGGCAAGTACTGAGGATACAGGACTTAATGCAAGAAGGTAAAGCTGGCCCTGCCAATGGCCAGAATGAGGAAACTGCCTCAGGTAATAGATGCTGAAGGGAAGGAATAATGGTGAAATGTTGGAAACCATGTGGACACCACACAGCCCTTCTTTTGCCCCCTAAGCTAAACTATTGTTCAGGCACAGTGGAGAATGTTGTACTCTCCCCAGTCTTGATGCAGGTGGAGGAGGGCAGTGCCAGTCCCTGAGTGATTCCTCCTGACCCCCTGGTTTTTCTCATCTCTTGAAGGATAGACCTATGTGTGCCACATAGTTTGTCCTGCACTCATAAACTGGCTAGTTACCTTCAGGCATTTTGGAGGATCCAGCTCTTACTATGAGTGCTGAAATAAGGTTCAGCTGCTGCTCCAGACTGCTTCTGTGCATGGAATGGAGTAGGAAAGTGTTATCCTCTCTTTTTGCTTCAAGCAGCAAAATATCTTGACTTGACCCTCTTCTGTGATACCTATCTGTCCCTAATGAGCTTCTGAAGAACTTTGTCCTTCCCTACAGGCAAGGTTGGCCCTGCCGATCTTGCCTTTCCCCTCTATCTCAGACAGCACAATGGCTTGATCTGGATTTACAGGAAGGACTAGAGAAGGGAAGGGAAGAAAACACACGCCAGGGCCTTGGTAGCAAAGAGTATTAAGATTCTACTGATCAGTAGGATAGTTGAATATAGAGAAGGATGACAGTGTAAAAGAACTCATGAATAATGAGCATGACCTGATAAGAAACTTGGTATATGAGTTTCTAACTAGCACAAAGTTCCAAAGTGTTATTTGTTGACAAACAGTGTGTAGTAAATGAGGCCATAAGTGGTACAGGTGACATTTGTTCTATTTCCTTAGTATACAATGAACTGAGAAGCAACGTTGCCACCTTCACCAAAGGATATAAAGGGACAAGAGCTGAGACATACAACCAGAAGACACATGTGTACCATTCAAATTGCCCCTGTGGAAATCCAAATATTTGAACACTCTGTTGTCTTTCTGCATGCCTGCCAGGCTATCCATCCATCCATCTTGCACTAACAATAATAAAATGCATTTCAGTTTTACATGTTGTGTTAAGGGCTTTCCATGTTCATTGGTGCTCCATAATGTTGGGAAATGGCAACTATTAGGGTCCATGCTCTTAACAGTCACATTATTTAGGCCAGGTATGAGGAAGTGCAGCCCTATGGGTGGCCTCTGGGACCCTATTTTACAGACGTTAGAGTCCCACTCCACGCTAACAATTTTTTAAAAAGTAAAAAGAACATGAGTATTATATTCATCTCCTGGTGTGTCTTCTCCCTTTCACCTGCCATACTTGTAATCTATTTCTTCACACTGTCAGTTTCCTTCATGCTTCCATTTTGCAGGATGTACTTCCATAGATTGCTGGAATAACATCAATCTGAAAGTAGACTAAGAACCACTTGTGATCCCCAGCTCATAGTTTAAGAATGCTGCTCTAAACCAACATTGCTAAAATAATCAGACAAGGCCTCTCATACCACTGCTAGAGACCTGCATCCAAAAACTGTTGTTCAGCAACATAGATTCATCTTGAGAACGTGCCCCTGAAAACCTTATGATTGCCATTGTGTGAACCGTGTAACAGTTTCATTTTTGTTTTAATACTAATTACAAACTTGTTACATGGATAAGTCGAGGGTCATTCCAAGAGAGGGAGAAGTGCCAGTCCTTGTTCCTAACATTCTTGCTTGATATGTTCTAAAAATATACCTCATTTTGTTGATTTAATTTATATCTCACTTTCCTCCCATATGAGACCTTAAGCAGCTTACACATTAAAATGTTTTTTTAAAACAACACATTAAACCAATATAGCTTAAATAATCCATAATATAAAGGTATTAAACAACAAGCTACTTAAAAACATTAATTTAGAAGAACTAAAAACACATTAAAAGCCCTTATATATTAAGAACCAGCACACAAGATCTGATCTTCTCCCTGCAATTGGAATGGAACAATCCAGAGAAAGTTATTTAAAATGTAATTAACTCTACTGACAGTTTAATTATATTTGAACTATTCTGTATTTCAGGCCCTTTTTGCACGGCATTTGCCATGTGAAAGGGCGCCTGGAGCATCGCGCGATTGTGAGGAGAGATCTGCATGACGCACTCACAATTGTGTGACGCTCCAGGGCCTGGCAGGTGCCGCTCACGCACTTTTTCATTTTTGGCTTTCAGTCGAAAATGGTGCGCGATCGTGCATTGCTCCAGGGCCCCATGCACACTTGCCATGTGTGCAGAGCCTCCAGAGCTGTGGTGGTCACACTTCCTGCCCCAGCGTAGCCTGGGAAACTCCCAGGCTGTGCTGTGGAAGGAAGAGGCTCTCACGCTATCTGCTCAGGAGCAGGCAGCTCGTGTGGAGCTGAAGCAGCGGGGACGCGAGAGCCTCTTGCTGGAGGCCGCTCACGCGATCCCCGCGCCCCAGCGCCGAAAAAAGGTAAGGTGCGGAAAGGGCCTCAGTGTTATGACCTTTTATTTGTGCCTGTTTTAATTCTTGTAACCTAACTTCAGTTCTTACACCAGGGATACAAAATTCTCTGTCTGTCTGTCTATTTATCTATCTATCTGGTTTTAAAATTTATAAGTCTGCCTTTCTTCAAAAGGATCTGAGGCTAGTCTACAGAGAATTTAAAAGGAGACATAAAATGTAATAATCTGTCATTACAAATTTAGAGACATCAAAGCTCTCCAACCGGCAGACAAGAATACAATTAAAAATACAGAATGTCCAAGCAAAGGGAAATGTTTCCATTTGGTGCCAAAAATAAGTCCAAACCAAATATGTCGTGCCAAAACATTATGTCAGAGCCAAAAAATATGTGGTCCCTTTATAGGGAATTCCAAAGTCAGATCACCACCACAAAGAAGGCTCTCTCTTTTGCAAATATGGAGTTATACGTTTCTCTCACTGGTGATACTCTGAGGCAGACCATTTCTGATTATCAGTGCCTGGGCTGGGTGATATAGGAGAAGAGGTTCCTACAGGTATTTCAGCTCCAAGTCCTTTAGAACTTTAGTAGTGATAACCAGCATCTTGAACTGGAAATAGGTTGATACACCATAAAACTTCAGGGTGTATTAGCTCTTAGCTACATGTCACAATAGGTTACTTATTTCTTTCTTCCCCCTCGAGTTCATAACTGATTCATTCATTCACATATGCAATATAAAATATAAACAGGCAACTGGTGGAATGGATAGTTAACTCTCTTTCAATGAGGCCCATTTGGAACTGCTTTAATATCAGGCCCTTTCCACACCTTACCTTTTTTCAGCGCTGGGGTGTGGGGATCGTGCGAGCAGCCTCCAGCAAGAGGCTCTCACATCTCTGCTGCTTCAGCTCCACACGAGCTGCCTGCTCCCGAGCAGGTAGCGTGAGAGCCCCGCCTCTTCCTTCTGCAATGCAGCCTGGGAGTTTCCCAGGCTGCACTGGGGCAGGAAGCATGACTGCCATGGCTCCGGAGGCTCTGCACACATGGCAAGTGTGCGTGGAGCCCTGGAGCAATGCACGATTGCACACCATTTTCGGCTGAAAGCTGAAAGCCGAAAATGAAAAAATGTGCAAGCAGCACCTGCCCTACCCTGGAGGGCCGCGCAGTTGTGAGTGTGTCATGCAGATCGCTCCTCACAATTGCACGACGCTCCAGGCGCCCTTTTGCATGGCAAATGCCATGTGAAAAGGACCTCAGATGTAGGTCCTGCTGTGTTGAGTGAATTGCTGGTCCACTGTTTCTCCTTGTAATCACAAGCGGTGTCCCAGTTCCTGCAAGACAAGTAAGCAGTGCATGTGCAGCCTGCATATACATCATATTCACTGCAGTGAAAAGGGCAACCTGCAGAAGTAAAGGCTTTCTAGATAGCACATACCAGATCAAGAGCCAGTGACATCTGAGAAGATAAGACAACAGAACAGGTGCTGATGGAGTAAGCTAAAGAATGGGAAATGGTAGGGAGCCAGAGTGGTGTAGCAGTTTGACTGTTGGAGTACAATCCTGGAGACCAGGGTTCAATTCACCACTTGGTCATGGAAACCAACAGGGTGACTTTGGGTACATCACACACTCTCAGCCCCAGAAAACCCCAGGACAGAGTTGGCTGAGGGCTTCCCTAAGTTGGAAATGGCTTGAAGGCACACAGCAACAACAACAATGAGAAAGCAATAAAAGAATGAATATTTGTCTTCTCCTAAAATAGGGATAGGGAAACCATGGCTTTCCAGATCTAATTAAATCACAGATCCCATCATCCCTGACCACTGGTCATGCTGGTTGTAACTTACAGGAATTGAACTCCAATAACATCTGGAGGGCCTCACATTTTCTACTTCTGCTCTAAAATGTACATGAATAAGATGTGATGGTTCCATACCTTCTAACATTTCACAAATAACAACCGGGACCCATATGGTCAAGCAATATTAGAGTGTGGTCAAGATGGCAAAAGTTATTAATGAGCAAGAAAAGACAAGTTAGGAGAGGCTGCAGAAGTTTGTTTTTGCCTGAGTCTACTGAGAAGGGGAAAAAAAGAAGGGGCAAGATTCTGTCCTCTCCTTTCCTCTCCCCCTGCTGAGTTGAGAATAACTACATTTGCATTTTGAACTTAGTTTGGAGCAATAGAAGAAAGCAAGAATGAAGAGGGAAAGTGGAGGGAGAATAGAGAAACTGGGACATTTTAAAAGCAGCTAAAAAAAAGTGGGACAGGAGAAGATTAATTGGAACTGTCACTACCAAACTGGGACAGTTGGCGGGTATGTGGTTCTATCGTTTAATAAGGGTAAAATTAATTAAGAATCTTGCTGCTGCCATGACAACATTAAGCACTGTAGTTCTATATACAGTATATCCTTTGCTTCAATAACAAGTACAAAACCCATTTCAGGGGCTGCACAAATTGCTGTAGAAAGAAAAAGACATGCACACATGAAAAACAAAAGGAAAAGCCCTCCTGTGATTTGTTATGCAACCCCAGGCCTTAGGATCTTCCCCCCTCCTGTACTATTATTCTCTGTGTTCAGGAATACCTATGATTATTTATATGTCTTTACACTAAAAGATAGTTCTATACTGCCAGTGATTTTCATCAGTAGATTTCACCGGAGTAGTCTAGGTGGAACACTTGTGTTTCATGAGAGGAGATGGTGGTGACAAAGAAGAAGAAGAAGGGATGATGATAATGATAAATAATAATTCGAATTAACAGTACTGCATTTAATTGATAGTCTTTATGTTTTACAATCACCATATGCTCGCTATTATTGTTATTATTAAAAATTGCCTCATTAATAGAATTATTTTTATTTATGTTCACTCCCAACAATACTATTGCAATTTATAGTTTCCTTAAAACTTACGTTAACTTCTAAAATATAGTATTAGAATGCCCATAAACACATAAATGTTCTTTTTGGGCAAAGTAGTCTTTTTGTTTCTTTCATGCTGGGATTCTAGTTCTTTGACAGGTTGGTAAGACAGGTAAGGTCAAGAACCACTACTTTATAGATACTGGTAGATCAAAGTAAGCAGCTAGTACTAACAAATTTAAGAAGCCTAAAAGTGCTTTGGGTCTGTACTCTTAGCACCTCTTTGTTATAACTGTTAGTTTTAGGAATGGATTGGAGGGAGGAATAAAATGATTAACTATAATATTTTTCTTGTTGTTGCTTCTTTCATATCCCTAGGGCTTGAGCTTCTGCAAAAGCTAATTTTTTTTATCATGAATCTGTCCTGCCAGCCACTAACCTTCAAAATAAGAAATCATCCTATGAATGAAATCATAAGGAAAAAAAATACCCACATTTCCTTTTCATTTGTTCCTTTCCCTTAACATGATTTTGTTTTACTGGCAGGATTTCACTTTCCTGTGATCTTTATCCTTCTCCATTTAAAGGCATGCAAAGACCTGATGGAACTTGCTGCCCCATTAATTGAATTCCCTTTTGCAAAAGCAAAACCAGGTCATTGTTCCCTAAAGTATGGAGTTACACAAGCTTTTGGATTTATTTCATTTTATTTTTTTTCCCCAGTCATACAAGGAGATTTCATTTTCCCTCCACTTGCACCTATTGGGTTTCTTTTATTTCAAAGGGCAAACAATAATCAAAGATCTGATTACCTTTCAAGCATCAATTAAACAAAAGGTAGTGTGGGTAAAGAGTGGGTTTTTTGAACAAACATTTTCAACAAACAACTCTGCTGGGAACACAATTCTCTCTTCTAAAGAATGAGACACAGACTCATAAAGAATAGGCTAGGAAGGATAAAGATCAGAGATATCCTTTGATACAGGTATATGTAAAAGCATAAAAGAGCATTTTATTGTGACATAAAATGCAGAGTGAATGTCAGTCATGCATAAGAAATGAGCAGGCAAAAGGACAGAAATTCATACAAGAATTTATGGATAGCACAGTTAAATTTTTACCTGGTCAGTTGCATAAATAATCTTTGCCTTCCTTGGTTTGCTTTGTAAAAGAACCTTGATGTCACACAAAATAGGCCTAACACTGATAATTGCCTTTCTTATCACAGAGGAGAGCGATATCCAGAGATTTAAATTCTCTGGAGTTAAAAGAGAAGCATTATATGGTCGTTTGAGGCTCAATTTCCTTGTTTTCTGGTACTCTGCCCATTGGTGTCTCTAAGATGTTTCCAGAAGGATAGTCACGGCAGTCCATAGTTTCCAGAATGACCCAGTCTCGTGGCATCCCTGAAGATGAACACATTTTAATTAGCATAAGTTTGTCTTGCCGACCGCAGCCTATTCCGAGAGATGCGTGGAGCCAGTTGATGGATTTCTACTCTATGTTTGGTGCCTTCCACTGTTACAACTTGCAGAGGGAGGCAGGTAGCAGTGTTAGCCTGTTACAGCAGAAACAGCAATCGACAGTACTGTAACCTTTCTTTGTAAGAAGCCAACCAGGGCCAGGTTCCTGTATATTTTTAGCATAGTCTGATAACCACTGATTGCTCAAAGGGTACCATGCTCTTGAGTTTACCAGCTGTGCACTGGATTGGCGCCTCCACCTTCTAAGTCATAAGTGTCAGGGAGGACCATGTGTGCCTGTAGAATGATTGGCTGCTCTAGGAATTGTATATATGCAGCCTCTGAGAAAGTTCAGCTTTCTATACTGGTGTAGGGTTCCCACAGAATGCTGATCCAGATCTCCGTGTTTGCTCTGGCAATCAATCAAGATGACAAAGGTTATTAATGAGGAAGAACAGGCAAGCGAGGACTGGATACAGCAGTTTGCTTTTGCTTGTGTCTATAGGGAAGGATAATATTTCATCCACTTCTTTCCTCTCCCCTCTGATAAGTTAACTGAATGCAAACTGCTTTTGCACTTTGAACTCAGTTTGCAAGAATATAACTAAGCCAAGGACAAAAGGAGGAACAGGAAGGAGGAGAAAGAAACTGGGATATATTCAAAGCAGCTGAAAAAGTGGAGTGATGGAAGTTTAATCAGGACTGTCCCTGTCAAGTCAGGGGGGTATAGGATTTATATACGTGATAACCTTCCAATGTGTCATTGACTGCCAACAATGTGCTGCTGCATTTTTAGAGGACAAATGGGCTAGCAACTGCACAAAAGAATAAATGTACACATATGTGACAACAGAAATGCAGTATTGAAGAAACAATGGAGAACATTTCAAACTCCATGACAGTCCCTCAGCGACTTTAAGATGGCCACTCCTGAACAAAAGGAACTTCAAAGGCAAATTTCAACCTGGAACAGCTAAATAAGTATTCATCAAGAGCTCTATCTTCAATGGCTTTAATAGGGACAAGCATCTATGTATGGCTTAACATAGTGCAGTAGGTCTGCATGCAGGTTTCTGCTAGGCTGACACTTCCTGATTTACTGAATAGCCTCTGAAATCCCTCACATGGCCATTCTGTGCTTTGTGGGGAGTGAGCAGGATTGCAGAAGCATCTCTCTATCAAATTATAACAGCAGCACTGAGACCTCTGGAGGACCCCAATGGATCTCAGTTTTGATGACAGGTCTGGCTACAAGAACATAGCCAGATGTTCCTGTGATCTTGCCCACTTCCCACAAAAGCTGTATGGGCTTCAGAGGCTGTTCATAAGTTGGGAGCACTGTGGTGAGAGGAAGGTCCACCCACAATGCCAGCATCTCCCTGGAATTTGGGGAATTTGGAGAATTACAGCTCAAGTATAGCTCAAAGTAGGCCTGTGAGAGGAAAGTAACCAAAGGATCTTTTCACCTGTGTATATTAGTACCAACTGTAGGGAGTGTGATAATGGGACTTCCCATTATCTAGACTTGGCTGAAGGGGGATACTTCCCTCTTCAGGTAAACCAAGGGTTAATGAGGTGTTGGGATTAGATTACATTTTAGTGTGGGTCAACATCATAGGTCACAGGGTGAGAATTGACCAATCAAAAAAGGAAAGAGGTGAGCATCTTCAGGATGCTTCGAGATGCTTCCAGGGAGAAGTTATAAAACTTCTTGGGAGGCCATGTGAGAGAGAGAACAAAGGAATCTCCGAGAGATGAGATCTGGCCAGTTGTAGCCTGCAGGCAGGCAGGCCTCGCCTCCTGGCTCTCTCTTCGCTCTTAGACCATCTAAGCCTGTGCACCTAATTGTGAGTAACTAGAATAAGATAGTTAGTCGCGTTAGGGCTGTTTATTATTTTGGAGTTGGCTGATCTAGAGAATGTATCTGTGCTTTTATATCTGTTTTTGTAACTACTTGTAACTAAGGGTGCCTGGGAGGGGGGAGCCTCTCATGTGCGTTATTGCCTTGTTCATTTGCATGCCTTGAATAAATGCTTTTCTGTAAAACCTCGGTTTCTTCTCCATTTCCACGCCATCCTTCGGCACATGCTAGATAGGACTTCTCTCACTCAGAAGGGGGTAGGTGAGAGGGAAGGAAAGGTCCTTAGCATAGAGATTGGTAATCCACTGAGCAGTGTCCCACTGTACTGCTCAGATATTCAGAATTCAGTGGGTGGTGGTAGCAAGAATTAGTAAACGCTGGGGGAATTTCCAGCTCCTTTTCAAGGGTGGGAGTCAGGCTTGCGGGAGCTGGAAATAAACTCCAGTATGACAGGGAGGACTCCAGTTAAAAGAGTATTTTATTGGAAATTAGCAAACACACAAGAAATTAGGCGCACTCAAGAACCATACAAGGGCAATGTGTTTCAAACATGAGTTTCAGCCATGAAATATGTCCAATTATGAAAACAGCACATCCCACAGAGTGGTTGTGTATGGTGTGGTAACAAAGGGAATACCAGTCCTGAAGCACCCAACAGAGGACATATGCACACGCAAAAGAAAGTTTTGCATGTGTATAATCCTAACAGGGTGCCAGTCTACATATGTTAACTCCTTCATTAAGATAGATCTGCTTGTTTCCCAGGCACTGTTTTGTTAACAGATGTTGCCATTCATATTTTCATTCACTGTGGTCATTATTTACAGTCCCCACTTCACTACCTATATTTTTGTATATAAATTTTCCAACCAGAAGTAACATTACTGGTGCCTTGAAATAATTAATTAAAAGATAATTAATTACCCCAATTTGTGATAAGATGTAACAGCAATTTTATAATTTTTCACTTTAATGCTTAAACCCCCAGCAATGATAACTATTAGTAATGATCAGCATTTCTCATGACTTTAATATGTTGATGGCCATTTTGGTAATGTTAAAAGTTTTTTTAAAAAATTGACAGTGTACTGGTTTAATGAAATAAACAACAACTATATTTTCTAAACCTTTTAACAATGACCAAATAGGTTTTATTTTACATTAACATATTAGGGCTAACACTAATATTTCTGAGCTCTGGTTCCTGCTTCTGATGAAGTGGACAGTGTCTATAAAAAACTTACAGCGCAACAGATTTGATAGTCTTTATGATGATGCATGCAGGTAACATGTTTTTGATGTAAAATGTTACAAGGCTTGGGCAAGAGTGGGTTGGAGAAAAGTTCACCTCACAATCCATTTTTATAAAGTTTATTTAATTATATAAAACAGAACATTTATACTTAATAATAATGTTGCAATCTTTTGAAGAAAAGAAAAATTCAATATCATGATATATATGCCACTTGCTTAATATCAAATACTTCTTTCATCCATTCTTAACAATTCTATTTATGTCCCATCATTCATAACTTGCTCGGTTGATTTACTATTGTATTCTTCTCAAGTTTTGAATAGTCTAATTGTTTATTATTTTACTTCCCTACTTCCCCTTAGTTCAGTTTGTTATCGTCCTCATTATTACTCCTCACTTTACATTTTTGTTTTGTTTTGTTTTTTTCCTTCAGGTAGATTATCATTAACTCTGTATTTTCTACTGCTTTTCTTGTTTCTGCTGTATCCTGCAGCTTAAATTTGTCTTTGTAAGCTGATTTGTTCCAATCGTTCCTTTTATTTAGCAAATTAGAGTACCGTAAATATTAGTATTATTTCTAATTCTCTTTTCTATTTTTCTTTATCAGCTTATATTTATGTTTTGTGAACCCTCTTCTTTGTTTTCTTCTAGGAACATTTCCCGCTTACAATATATTTCTCAATAGGATGCCATTCCTCCTCATTTCTAGTTTGTGATTTTCCTTGTATAATTGTTGTTAATTTATCCATGTGTCTTAATTCTATTAGTTTTACTATCCAATCTTCCATTTGTGATACCTGCTTGTTTTTCCATAATTTAGCATATATGATCTTGGCAGCAGTAATCATGTATAGAATTATTCTCCAATATTTCAGTTTTGTAATTTTATCTATTCTGTGAAGCATGTTCAATAGAAATAATTTGGGTAATAATGGAATATTTGTTTGCAATATGTTAGACATTATTTATTGTATCTTTTTCTAATACTTTTTGGCTCATTCACATGTCCACCCTAGGTGGTAAAAAGTTCCAATATCTGTTCTGCATTTCCAGCAGTTATTTCCCTTAGTTTTATATATCTTGCTCAGTTTTACTGGATCAAGATACCATCTGTGTAACATCTTTAGGTAGTTTTCTTTCACTGATTGTGCCAATGTAAATTTCTGTGTTTCTGTCCAACTTTTTCCCCATTGTTCAAGGAGTAATTCATAACCAATGTTTTGGGCCCAACTAATCATAGTTACTTTAATTTGTTTGGATTCTAATTCTCTTTCTATTAACATTCTGTAAAACTTTGACGTCAGTTGTTTCTGGGATTCAAATATGATTTTCTCAAATTCATTAACTTTTGAAGCTGATTCAAACCCTTCCAATCTCTCGTCCATCTTGAATCTTTCTTTTAGTTGTCTGTACAGGAACCAATGGCATTTAAACCCTTATTTTTCCAGTCTCTCGATTTCATTATATACTGCTGTTTATTTTCTTCAATTAGTATATCTTTGTATCAGACCCATTTCTCTAATCGGTCTTTCCATCTACCATACAGGGCTTCCTGTGGAATGTAGAATTTATTTTTGAATTTTTGCGATATCAATAACAGTGATGTAATGTAATGTAATGATTTTGAAATCCTCTGTCTATTTTTGCTTTGTTGTACCACATATATGCATGCCATCCCATACGAAGATCTGAGCCTTCTAAATTCAGTAACCTCTCATCTCGGAGTATTATCCATTCTCGGATCCATGTCAGACTATTTGCATAATAGTAAAGTTTTAAGTCTGGCAATCCCAAACCTCCCTTTTCTTTTTTCTTTGTCAGAATCCTCCATTTAATCCTAGTTTTTTTCTGTTCCCATATAAATTTAGTAAGATCTCTCTGCCATTCTTGAAGTGGTTTTTCATTTGTTATGACTGGTAAGTTTTGAAAAAGAAAATTTAATTTGGGCAAAATATTCATTTTGAATATTTTGCTCACAATCCATTTTTGTCATTCTCCAAGCCCCCAGGAATACTGATAGGGTCCAAGCACCATTTTTTTAAAAGTAGTCTCCCTGTTCCCATGTCCTCACACTGCTGCAAAATGGAATAGCTTTTCTCTCAGCACGCTCACTCACAAGCTCACCAAAAGCACCAAAATCCAGCTAAACTGAAAACAGTAAGTGGTGTCATGTCACTTTTAGTTCTGGGTTAACATGATGTTTTGGGAGGGGATAAAAACTGCCCAGCATCCCTAGCATGGATGCCTAACTCTGTGCTAGAGTTTCTAAGAAATAATCCCAACCTTTAATAATTTTAATCAGTAGATTATTAAACTAAAGCTTTAGGTAATTACTAATTGTGGTCAGCCAATAAATACGGTGATTGGTAGTCACTAGTTTTAATAGGTGACCAAGGTTCAATTCACTACTTGGCCATAGCAGCCCACTGGGTAACCTTGGGCATGTCACACACTCTCAGCCCCAGTAAACCCTTTGATAGGTTCACCTAAGTGTCTCCGTAAGTTGGAAACGACCTGAAGGTACACAACACCAGCAACAACTGTAAGAGATATACCAGTGGCGACTAGTGTCTCCCATGTCAGTGGGTTGGCTATTCAAGGTCTTGGCTACCTTTGATGGAGCTATCCAAGGTGCTGCGCCTGTCTAGGAAGAACAAATTTAAAGCCTGGGTTAAAAGCTGGAGTGGTTTCCCCTCCCGACTGATATGCAGCTACCAGCTTTCATTTGAATGCGCATTCTATTATGAGGAAATTTTGGTTCTGAAATGTTACAGTAACATGTTATAGTGATAATAAATGAAACATATTGTAGTAACAAAGTAACAATAAATAAGAATGCCAAATATCTTCTTTGATAATATGCAAATTTATTCTAATTTAGTAAATTGAAAGTTGTTTGTAGCAGGCTGCTGCAGCAGCAGGGGACAGCAACACACAGTTAAAATAATATTTACTTTTCAAGACAGTGTTTTCTCCCTGAGATTCTTCCCCTCACCTTGAGACCCCAAGCAGAGTCACCAGACCCAGACCCAGATCCAGAGATCTAGGAACCTTATTTATAAAAAACTTTTCTGTATTCTTAGTATATTAAAATGTAACAATCACAAGTACATAGTGATTCTGCCCACTTTTATTTTCTGGAACAAGGTATGTGCCTTTAACAGCTAGTGTTAAAGAAAAAGAAGAAGAGAAGTAAAGCCTCAGTCTGGTACTTTACCTTGTAAAAAATGTATTTCTGGTGCATTTCTATTACAGATAGATGCCTTCAGGACCAATCAGTTGCTCTTGGATTAATAAAATAAAGGCAGCTAATGAAATTTATCTAGGATTCTTCTTCCAGCAGTTCACATCTGAAAATGGAATGCAGGGCATTTTAAAGCAACATACTGCCTTCAAACAGTGGCAACAGTTAAAAATCTTCCCCACCCTCTTTCTTTGCATAGGTATTAGGTTAAACCTAAAGTAAATTAATGCTCCCTAGAGAACTAATCCTGAGCAAATGGCTCTAGTCTCTTTACTGGAGGGCACTAGATTGGGGAAGGCTTTGTTAGAGGATGCCTTGTCATTGGCAGACAGAAAGTGCCTTTCAGTAAGAGGGGAAAAAAAAGACTCCATAAATGAAAATTGAAAAACTATTACCCAATTCCCAACTGTAAGAAATTCCATCCATTTAAAATCTTGCTTCAAGACATGGTTGAGGCTTGTCTGCCTTCCTGTGTTACTTAGCCTCTAAGATACCCTCTAACATTTCACAGATGAAAAGTGGGACATGTATGGCTAAGCAACATCCATGTGTGGTCAAGATGGAAAACGTTATGAATGAGGAAGGACACATAAGCAAGAAGAGGCTGCAAAAGTTTGCCTTGGCCTAAGCTTACAGAGAAGGGCACGGTTCAGTCCCTCTTCTCTCTCCTCCGCTGAGTTAACCGAGTACAAACTAATTTTGCACTTGACCTGTTTGCAGCAAGTGGAGTAAGCAGAGGACAAATGGAAATGAGGGGGGAAGAAAGAGAAAAACTTGGAAAGTGTACTTCTGTATTGCTGGTTGCAGTATTTTGGGACTTATAGCAAAAAAAGAAAAAAAAAGCCTTTCCAAGATCTTTTCCCATGATCCCTCACTACTGGATAGTCTGGCTAGGGATGCTGGGAGCCTCTGGAGGACCACAGGTTTCTCAATTCTGGCATAGGGCCATAGTTTGAAACTAACAACTTAAGGACCTCAGAAGCACCTCTATAACTAATTAGCTAGCTGATGGCCCCATGTTTTACACAATTTATTTGTTTACACTGCACCCTTCTTCCATTACAGAAGTCGAAGTGGTTGATGTAAATTTTCCTGAGATGACTTCCTATCCATATTATCCCAGTGTGGCTCCACTATGTGCCACTAGATTGCTGGGCTGCCCAATTTTCAGTGAATATGTGTATTTTGTGACCTTTTCTTAAAAAAAAGGAGGGGGGCAAAACAAATTTTATTGCAGTACAGAGCTAGCAAAATGTAAGCAGTGAAGAAACATGAAGATAAAAATAGATTTTAAAAAAATGAATAAAGGCTTGAAGAGTTTCCAACAGTAATTACCACAATTTTCATAAGGATTTCTTTTTAACTTTTGGGAATGTCCCAGTGCTGGGCTTTCATCTGTAATAAATGTATTTTGTATAACTGAGCTGTAGCAAGCTACACTTGCCAACAACAGAATAGCTGCCAGCAAATACTTCTGTTTTTCTATGTCATGTAAGCTGTTCTTGATATTTGTTTTTCAGCTATAGCTTCCCCATCAAGCTACACAATTCATTTTTCTCCTATTCACAAATGTCATTGATTTTCAAAATGGGAATTCGATAAATCAGGAATTATATACCCTATTTTGTGGTCTTCCATCTCTTAATGTAAAGCTCACAGTTTTACATTGTCTTCTTCCCCAAGCTCCAGTCACAAAATGAAAGCCAATGCATCATTTCATCCCCTGACACATCCTGACTGTGAGTATTCTGTTTCAATTTTTGCCTACAAAGAACGATTTTATATTTAAAACAAAAGGGCACGTTTCATCATATTGCATAGAAAAGGGTGTGGATCACCTGACCAATTTGTTGCTTTGTTGTTAAACCAGTGTTGTTGCATTTAGTGGGGCTGGTTGTGCAGTTCGTGATGCATCAAAAGACCGCAGAGTCATTGAAATGACTGGTCCCTGCCTCAAGCCCACTAGTATAATGTCACTATCACATACCATGCACTTCTGAACAATTATTGCACTAGCCATGCCTAACCCTGCTGAATGGTCAATTTCACTTTAGCTCTTACCACAGCAGAGGCTAAACTGATGTCTGAGGGGACAAAGGCAGGATCCAAGCACCTAATTCATCAAAAGTGATGCCTTCTAATCAAAGGATGATGGTAGTGAACAGGTTATATTGCTCTTCCATTTAATGAGCATTTTGTAGCTCAGCACTTCATCCATAATTTCCAAAGTATGAAACCCATTTCCTGTTGGTTTAATCTGACACACATACACAGAGAAGCTTTTAATTGTCACCATTGTAGGAAGACAGCATGCTTCTACTTTAAAAAAATGCATTTTGCTTTCTCAGTTAAGTGTACTAATCAGCAGCAGATTGAGGGAAGGGATGCTTGAGCATCTTTCAGTGGAATCTTAAACCACGCTGGCTGGAGGAGTGTGAAGTCCGCCACTTCTGAAGCCATGTTGTTTCACACTAACTAGAGCACAAGAGAAAGAGAGAAAGAGAGATCCTGGAGTTTTTTCAGCTGTTAATCTATTGATCTTTTTGATCTTAGGATGTCACTGTTCCATCTAACAGTGTCTATCTCTGAAATGTCCTGTCCCATAAGCAGCAGGAAAAACACTGCTGAAGCTCAGGAAAGTTACTTTTTTGGGTTCCAAGTTCACCAATTCCCCACTGAGTGCTGAATTATATGATAATGTATGCTTTGTTCCAATAACATGAACAGGGCAGTTGTCAACATAGGGTAAACTCCAGTTTAATCATCTATTTTCCACTGAAATCAATAGGTGGAAAATTCTTTGTGCTAGTTCTGGTCAAGGCTTGGTTTAAAGTGTGTGTGTATGTGTGTGTGTAATCAATGAGTTCAAAAAGTTTAGAGTATGGCTTAAATATGTTCCTCCTCTGTGCTACCTTGTCCCAGCCATGGACTCCATCCTGTTTTAGTTTGATATATCTTCAGCGGCAGGAGATACTGCAGAATATATCTTGACAGAACAGTTCTGCTGGTATATCTGGGGTGTTCTGCCAGCATATGTGTTATGTATGTGGCATATTTCAAGTTCTGCCCTTGTAGTTGGACTTTCACCAAATCATATGGTTCCTCAGCTAGTGGATCTTGCATAAAGGATTGCATCCAATATTTTTTGTTCTAGACAAGTGATTCCCAACCTGGAGTATGTGTACTCACAGAACTACAAATCAGGACATTTAGGAGTACCCAAATAAATAAATGAATGAATGAATGAATGAATGAATGTCAGGAAAAGGCACATATATCAACAGTGTAAGACAAGAAACAAGTCAAACGTTGTGAAATTAATTGAATGTTAGGACAAGTGGCAGAGTGGGTTTCCTTCTTTATTTAACCTTGAGAAAAACCTCCTTGGCTCACTTTGTTATTTTGATGAATGGCAGGGAGTCCTTCCTTGAACAGTGTATTATAAACATGATGCTACAGTGCACATGTTTAGCAGTGTGCCCCTTACAGGCTCAGCTTTTGCTATCCTCCACTTTGCAAACATTCAAGTGCTGTTGTGCTGGTAAGCTATATATATAAGCAGACAGCTCAGTCAGTCCTATAAGAAGTGTTCAATATATGAGTTCTTCTGGATCTTCTCTATGTCTATTCTCTTTGTCATCATTTTAAGTTTTAAATTAATTTCTCAATTCATGTATTATCAGATATGGATCAGTGACTGAAAACCAGCACTATAAAACAGTGAAACATAATGTGGATAGTGATAAATCATGAAGAATTTCTCAGAACACATCTAAAACTTTAGTCATTAGTTTAGTGCAAAACAGTTAAGCACAAAATAGTGAGAAAGCACAGTCTTCAGTTCTTCGAACAGGTTAAAAGAGAAAATGCTGTGATGGATATATGAAGTATGGGTTTTCATATATAGGAGATGAAGACTGTCCTAAGCCCCAGAAAGTATTATCCAATGGTAACATGAAACCTTCTTTACTCTTAAGGCATATACAAATAAAACATGCCAGCTATACAAGCAAGGAATGCAGGTTTTTTTTAACCACCTAATGAAATATCAGAATATGACATCATTGTTGTTGTCACCTCACAAAGATAATGAAAATGCACTTGAAAGTTTCTATCAGATTAACAATTTGTATTGCTAGATGTGGTAAGGATCATAGCATGGCTGAAAATTTAACTTCTCCATATTTAAAAGATGCTATTCTGTGTATGCTTGGAGAAAAACATGAGGGAAATGAATGCTATCCCTCTTTCAAACAATGCAATATCTCGAAGCGTTCAGGATATGGTATCATTTTCTTTGGCATGAGTTCTTCCTTGCTTTGTATCTGGTGGTTCATTTCATAAGTGTCTGTGTAAGTATCAATTTGTCCAAAGTGCATATAATATGCTGGCCTTGGGTGTGATGACATTTAGAATGAGTTCTTCTTTGGATGGGCAGCTGGTTAATCGTTTAAATGTATACCATAAGAATAGCAATTCTCCCCAATACTGAAATGTTTATATACACAAATTAACTGACAAGAATCTTTGCAGTTTGGGATTAATTGTGTTTAGTTGTTTTGTACAAAGAACTGCACAGGTAACAGCCTTTTTCTGCACAGAAAATAATATTTCTATGGTCAACGTTCTTAATATTTAATATAATTTAATATTTAAGATGTGTAATGTGCTTAATATTTAATTATGTTAATATTTAATATTAATTTAAATAATTTTTTAAATATTTATTATTTAAATATTTAATAAACAATGTTTACTTCCCACATTTTAGGGCTAGATCTCTGTTCTAAGAGGAAAATAGCATATAAACTGGAAACAAATCTGTCCTCAGGATAGCTGGAACACATACAGTGGCAACAATCTGTACTTAATAGAGATGCATAGAATGTTTTGAGTCTGTCTTATTATGGCCTGCTACTTTGTTTTAAAGGAGATTCATGTCCACTGGAAACTTCTGGAGACATGATTTCTCCATGTTTTGCAAACAGATAAAATAAAAAAGAGAGAGAGGCTATGGGGGTCAGAGACTTCAGGGGTCAGAGAAATAGCCTTGAAAGGGCCACCTGACGCCCATGTATCATGTGTCCATGCTATATAGATTTTAATAGATTTTAATACTTGTGGAGAAGGCACCTAATTGGCTCAATTGCCAATGGCTCAGTTGCCCAATAATTAAAAAACAAACAAACAGGGAAGCAAGGTGAGGCTGGTGATGGAATAAGACTGTTTCAACATTCTGGCATAGACTGCTGTTGTAATCAGTAGATGATAATCTCTGTTACTGAGCCACTGTGTTATATTTGCATTCATAAGTAAACTTACTCTGCCTTTTGCTGAGAATGAGCTCCTTTCCCATCGTGCCCAAAGAGTTATGTGCCATCTGAAATATTGTGTAATAATGTATAAAAGATTGCAGTAAAAATCTTGGCTGCAGCTTGAATAGAGAGAACAATATCATGTGATGCTTTATTTTCTGATTTTGAACTACAGTGCTGCAATCAAGCCTATCGTAAAATAAGAAACTGTGGTTATTATTTTTAACCTGCATGGTTGGCAAATGACTATGATAACCTTCTTCCGAGGGAAATAGCTTCCTCTTCGTGTACTGTTATTTTTGAGTCATTCTAAATGTTTGTCCATGTAGATAGCTTTGGTGTGGTGGAGACATGAATGGTAGACATATGCTGTCTTTCACATAATTTTAGCACTTTGATACCACTTCAACTCTTATGACTCCATCCTATGGAATCTGGAATTTGTATTTTTTTTTTTTAGGTATATGGAATTCTCTGCCAGAGGGCTCTGATCACCTCCTCAAACTACACATCCCAGGATTTCATGGGCTGCAGCCATGGCTGTTAAAGTGGTATCAAAGCATTACAAGAGTGTAGCCTGAAAGTGATTGCAGAGTGACTTGATATTATCCTGTGATATTACAGAATTGGAAGTTCTAAGCTTTCTGCTATCTCCTCCACAGAGTAAAAGGATCTGTCAGGGGAAGGATACAAAAGCAGATTAACAGATCTTGATATGTAATGTAATTATATTATCCCATTACTTTGCTCTGGGCCCAGGGCCTTGTGCTCAAATTAAATCCATTTTAGAAGAAAACAAAATAAAATAAAATATCACTAGTTATTAGGGATGGAAATAATATTCAAAAATATTTGAAAAATACAAAAAACAAAAAACCTCACATGCTTTTTGAATGTTGAGAAACCTTGATGGGAAGAATCCCAGACCAACAAGAATATTTGCAGTTCAAAACTTGCTATGTGCAAAAATTGTATGTGGTTGTTTTGTGCAGAAAACTGCACAGGAAACAGCTTTTTTGGTGCAAAAAATAATATTTCAGTGGGAAAATATTGTTTTCTGCATGAGAAATGCTGTTTCCTTGCACAAAACCTTTTTTTTCTGTGCAAAACAACAAAGTGCAAATGTTTTACAAAATAAGTCCCAAATTGTGAATAGGCCTTGACAACTATGTGATTTCCAAAGATTTTCTTGCAGCAGGAAGAAAACTGCAAAAATTGCTTTTCTTTCTTTTAGAAAGAAAATTAGTGAAAGTGTACATCCCTACTAGTTACACTGGTTTCCATTTCCTACCATTGGTAGCAGAGTGGCTACTCATCCATTCAAGTTGTTGTAAGCAGCCTCTTTGAAAAGGAAATCATGAAGGTGTTCCTGCCTTGTAAGAGAAACAGAAGATTATGCTTTCAGCTCTGGGCAGAAGCCAACAGGAGAATTTGGAGCCAATGTCACTTCCTCAGAGACCAGGGCAATTCTGGGGCTATTCCATCAGGTGTCATATTTCTTTTAAATCCACTATGGCTCTCTGTTCAAGGAGGTTTTAATAAATAAAATCAGTTGAAAACATTTGTGTGAAGTGCTGCTTCCCATTTTCAAAAACCCCTTAATCTTTTCTTCACATCCTCGTAAATCCTCAGTTGTACAGGGCTATTATCATCTTTGGGGTAGTTCTAATAGGAACAAGAACAGGACACCACACTGCAGACAGAAACCACAACCCTCTGAAGGCCACTAACTATAAAAAGAAAATTTAACAAGGTTAAAATACATGCAGCAGCATGAAAGGACATTAAAACCAGCAAAACAGAACAATTATATCTTATTTATGAGGAAACTCCAGTTAATTCCAACTAAAGAAAAGGACCAATTGTTCCGAAAAGTGTGTGTGTTCTTGTTTTCTTAATCACCAAGAGATAGGATCACAGCTCCCAGTGCATATTGGGAATTTCCACAAGCAGGTGCCTGGCTAAAAACCAAACTGATATGTGAAACTCCTCTATTTGTGTGTGTATCTGTAGTAAATGATCTCTGCAAACGCCTTAGCTTTTTTCACTAAAATGGTTCTTTTGCACACACAGCAGATTACCTAACACAGGGATCTGCTGCAACCTGCCTCATTTGGGAATTATGGCTGCCCTACAGGCCTCAAAGCACTCCAGAGTTTATCCAGAAAATCAGGGAGTTAGTCCCACAACAACATTTAGTTATTTGCATAATATTCCTCAGTTCCTGCCTTAAATCAGCAGCTCAATCTAGTTTGTAGGTGGACATTGTTCCTCACCTACCTATAAATTAAAAGAGAGAGAGAAAGACAGAGAGAAATTTCATTTATTTTTTAAAAATAAAAGCATGTGGGATATTACTGGGAGTATTATTTATTTTATAACAAAATTGCATACTTGATTCATCTAAAGTTCTGGTCTCTATTTTCTTTTTAATTCTTCACCCCAGTTATTCTCTCTCTTTTTTTTTTTCAAATCTTTATTAAACCCACTTTCAAGGTAACATGTATTTTGTAGTTAAGGATTCGTAAATTAGCACAACACATCTCTCTCAAATCCAACACTCGGCTCTCTCTATCCACTCTCTCTGTTCTCACACCAACCGTGTTCTGAATCTCCACCCCCTGGTTTCAGTTAAATTTCTGTTACTCCTTTCTCCCATCCAACCCTTCCCTTTGGCTACCTGAGGTTCTATTTGCTCCAGCCAATCACTTTAATATAATTTTATTGAAGTTCCATCATATAAAATAAACATATATAATTGTACATATCATTGAGTTATTTCTGCTAGTCTTCCACCCCTCACTAGATTTCAGTTTTTTCTATATAATCAACATGTTGAAATTATATGTACCACACTACCAAATGATAATATTTCATGATAGATCCTGCAATACATCAGATACAGTATATTATGACATAATTTCCATCCTTCCAAACTGCATTTTCTTAATATACAATCGATACTATTTCACATTAAGCATAGTCATCTGATTTTACCCAGCAATTACCCATCACTATTTGCCATTCTTTCTTAATCTCTTCGTCTGATTTCCCCTACTCCAGGCAATCATTTTTAAACATTCTCGGTCCCTAGGGAGGCTCTGTTGTCAAGCCCCTCCCTGGTTCGTCACAGACCTCCCCCCTTTACTCTCTCATTGAGTTGCTGAGGCCTCTAAACAGGTCTCATCAAAAGCAATGAGGACTGGCAAACACCATTGATACAACCCACTCTTGGATTGTGCAGAATGACCCTTAGGACTAAACCAATTGTTAGTCCTCATGTAGAGTAGAACCACTGAATCGAGAAAGCTTATGTAAGTGTTGATTTACCAAGTTTCCACTGCTTCAATGGGCCTACTCTGGCTGGGACTAACAACTGGTTTTACTTTGTAGTATGTCAAGATCCATCTGAAATGTAGTCTTCTCTCAAAAGCATTTTGAGAATTTCATGCCAGATCATGGGAAGGGGTGTCTCTGTGTTAGAAAAATCAAAAGAATCTGGTGGCACCTTATAGACTAAAAAGTTTTACTTGGCTTACATCTGATCAGTACATAGCATTTCCCAAATCATTTCCACAAACATCTGACCTCAGGTACACGCGTCTAAGAAACTACATGCTGAATGATGTCAGTAATCATTCACCCATAGTCATGTCATGTCTTGGGAATACTTGGGATGGGAAGTTAACAAAAAGCACACAAACCAGAGCTTTAGACTAACCAAAAAGTGAAAAGTGAACATGTACATGAGCATTATTAAAATATGCTCAATATATAATCAAAATTTGCACAGAACCAGCAGCAAACTATTTGAGACTATAGGACAGGGGTACAGAACTGCCAGATGTTTTGGACTAAAACTCCTGCAATGCTATGTTTTTGTAGAAGGCATTCAAACTATTTGGAGCACCAAAGGTCTGGATTATCTGTTGTAGGGTGAAGACGAAGAGAAAAGAGAAGGAGATTATTTTAAAAGTTCTTAAAAGAGTGTTTAAATGTGTTTTTAAAATGCTTTTATCTTTTTTCTATTTCAATTGTTTTTATCTGTTCATCTCCTTGGGAACCCTTGTGGGCTGGGAGGTAATATAGAATTATTATAACTAAATAAGGAGAAGCTCTCATTCTGTACCGGCAACATACAAGGAGGAGAGAGAGTGAAGTTATGTGGAACAGAATAACATACAGGTATATCTCATTTAACAAAGCCTCTGACAAAGAAGTCTTTTTATACCTATTCAGCCTCTCTTTCTCCTTGTCCTTTGTCTAGCTAGAGAGTTTGTTGTTGTTATTTAGCAGGATCAGTATCAGGAGGTGTTGATGGAGGGTTGGAGAAACAGAATTTCATGGTCAGGTTGCAGCAGCAAATCTACAATAAACATCAGGTCTGAGCTGGGGAAGTTGATCCTACTATATAGCCATGTGTGTCTGCCTACAATAGGCAAGGTAAATTGCAGCTGCCTCCAGAATCCTTTGCTGAGCATGTTTGAGCACCAAAAGGAAGACAGATTAGCATGTTTCATGAACTCCACTAATCATATTAAAAGAACATAGATATGTAAGGTTGGCTACCAAAATAGAAACCATAGGAAAAGCGGATGCTGGTGAAAGAAAAAAAAATCCTCAACTACATTTTGAAAGAAGACATTGAGGTCCCTATCATCCTACACTGTTATAGTACTATCCTTCCACTTTAACTGCCCTGGCTGCACCCTTTGGAATTCTGGGGTTTGTAGTTTAGTGAGGCACTGGAGTTCTCTGGCTGAGAATTCTAAATGCCTCTCCCTAAACTGCAAATCCCATGATTCTTTGTGATAGTGCCATGGCAATTAAAGTGGAATAATAGCACTATAACAGTGTAGTGTGTTAAGGCCCTGAGTCATCTCTAAAAGGCTCAAAGGGCTTCTGTGTAATTATGCAGACCTAGACGTTTCATTTCAAAAGTGTGTATTGTGAGTTTTGCATAAAAAGCTTTTGGAATGTGTTGAACTGCTCTTCTTTTTTGTGGTGTAAGAACCTATCCCTATTTGTTCGATATTAATTCTGCCTCTGATACCAATTTTTCTGTTAAAGAAGTTAACACCCCCAAATATATCTACTGAAGTATATCAGTATATACAAAAGGTGGAAGAAGGAGGGGAGCTTGACTCTAAATAAGGAGATGGGAAGATACTAAGGAGACAATTGGGAACCCAAGAATGTTGGTTGGGAAAGTTATGTTTTCAAATTATATATAAACATAAACACAAAAGAGATGGAGTTTTTAATGGAAAGAATTCCTTTTAAGGTCTTGTATTGGTGGGGGGTTGCTCTAGAACAAGAAAGACAAATGGAGAACTACAGTATTTAAAAGTTATTGAGAAATGGGAGGGTGGAATCTTGGCTGCTGTGCTGGTTCCCTTCAGTGGGTGAGACTGAAGGTTCGGTATACAAACCTTGGCCAGGGGTCACTGATCTTAAGGAATGTTAATGAGTGCTGTCATGTTTGCTGATTGCCAACAATGTTTCTGACATGGTGTTTTACCTTTGCTATGGCCAACTACAATCGTATACCCAGCACTGCTTCTGAGTAGCTGGAGCACAGTCTAAAATACAGCATTTGGATGTATAGGAAACATGTTAAGTCCCAAAGGTAAGATTCAATGAGGTGGATCCAGATGATTCAGTGACTGAATGTGCTTCTTCTCTTAGGGAAAACATCCTAGTGGAGGGAGCTGATGGAGAATATCCACCAGTCCTGCATGTGACAGGTCTGGGAAATGGCAGCATGGTGGTAGGGACAAGATGTGCATGCCACACAACCTGCCCTACGCTCATAAGCTGGAATGCTTCTTTCAGGTACAGTAGAGGACATTGCCCTATCCCTATTGTCCTAAAAGATTCAATTGCCAATCCAGTCAACATTATAAGTGGCAGTAGGTACCATCTTGTTATTCATCTCAGGTGGCAAAATGTCTTGGGGACCACCTCACATCCTCTTTCAGAGGGTCCCCAGCCTTCAAGTATGGCTTTTAAAGAAGCATAGAGAGGGTAGAGGAAGAATCAGAGGGACTGCTTCTCTATATTTTTCCTCCAGTATGACCAGTGTGTGTAGTATAGATGCACTCTAATTCTGTATCTGTGAAAACCTTTGCTTTGCACAGTCTTAGGGACAGAATAAAGTTTTCTAGAGCTGTACTTTCAACAGCAGTAAATCTGAGGTCCTTGCTAACACAACTTCTATTTCTGTGTTGACTCTGTTCCTCTGCTCTACTGAGCTGTCTTTTGGAGCAGGGTGGTTTTTGAAACGACAGGCATTAAAGAAAAACTTGAAATGTAATGCTTCCTGCAAAGAAAAGGTTAAATAACAAAAAGTGTAGCCCTCAAGTACTTGGGCATCCTGAAGAATGGTTCCTGGCCCTAGAGAAATTACCAGTTCCTGGTTTAGAAAGAAACTATCTAATTAATTAATTAATGGGGGACATTTGGGAGTATTTTAATTCAATACTTAATTTAACACTTGATGCCAAGAAAGTCCTCTGATACGGTTTCCCTAAGTCAGCAGTGACTTGAAGGTATACAACAAACAGTCTAGAATCTAAAAAGAGGGAAAACCTTCAAAACCTTATTTTTAAAATTAAATTATTTTTCAAGTTAAAAAAAATTGAAAGGAGAAACCATAAGAATTAAAAAGGGAATGAGAAAGAGAAAGACAGTAAACACACATCCAGAAATGCATGCAGAATAAATCAGTTGTGTAGCAAAAGAAGGCTTAATAAACCCAGATCTTGGAAAATACTTTTTGTGATCACAGCACCAAGAATCCTCCAGCCAGCATGGTTAGTGGCCTGGATGGTTGGAGGACTCTGGGAGCTGTAGTACAGAAAAGTAATTTTCCTAGTTCTAGGTACATCAGAGTTCATTCATTATTTCTTTTTAATATTATCACCTTGAGTGAAAGCTTTATTTCCACCTCACATAGTTTAGCTCATGCCAGTGACAATGCCAGTTTGAGACATCGATAGCATGCAGTTTCTGTCATCTGCCTGAATGTAAACCATCTGGTGCTGATGTAGAATAATTCAGTGTCTTATGGCAAGCACAGTATTTGTCTCTGATGAATGCTTTTTCTGTTTCCGCTAACCTGAAAATGTGTAGCACAGAAAAAGAAATTAATCAGATATTGTATCTGTCAGTTAAGAGAGAGACCAAGCTTATTACAATTCCATTTGTCTTCACTGTCTTTTCCCCCTGATTTTCAAAATTTGAACTGGTTTATTAGATTAGCTCTAGCAGTCTCCATGATGGGAAACAACAGAGACTGCTGTTCCCTGTTAATTGTATTTGTTATGCATGATGTGGGGAAAGGAGATAAAGAGAAGTTTTACTCCCTGATTCATAGAGTGTTTCTCACATGACACAAGCACAGCAATGTGATACCACTTTAATTGCCATGGCACTATTCTGCAGAATCCTGTTTTTTTAGTCTGATGAGGTACTTAGAATTCTCTGTTAGACAGCTCCAGTGCAGATCCCAGAACTAAAGCACTAGTGCTCTCTGGAAGAGAATACCAATGAAGTCACCAAGCCAAATCCAGGCATTCCATACGATGGAGCCATGGCAATTAAAGTAAAACAAAACTTCTATAAATGTGTCAAGTGGATACACAGATAATGTTAGATTCCAGAGTCTAACAGGAGAACAGGAGACAGAGTGTGGTTACACTATCATCCGGCTGGTAGGCTTCCCACAAAGAACTGATCAGCCACTAGAATGTGGAACTAGATTGGTCTTTGGTCTGATCTCATAGCCATCTTCCTATATTCTTGAAAGACAAGCAATGTTTATTTACAAGCTTTGAAACAGCCTATAGTTCATGTTTTCCTCAATCAAGCAACTTTTTGTTTCACAGCTCACGTTTTCCCCAGTCAAACAACTTCATGTGGATTTAGGTAAGGTATATATACCATGCTCCTCTACTCAGAGGGATTTCTCCTTTCACTTCAAGGCAGAGGGGGAAATGTCTGTGAATGGGAAGGCAGTGATTTATCACAGTTGAAGTGAATGAGGAGGCCCACCTGCACAAGAACTTCATGTACGGATTTGAATGCTTGAATTTGAGATTATCCATTGAAAGTGATTGACAGTAGGCTTAAGATGTAAAAAAAAAGCACATGTTCCTGACCTACAAGATTGAGGGGATTCTACACCAGAAGTCATTATAATGGCTGCTAGTTAGATGGCTTTTAAAAAAGGTTACATGAATGAGTAGAAGATGGCTGTGACAGAAGTTTTGACACCCTAAATGGACCTTCCAAGTATGGAAGCAAGAACACCTGTCTCTCGCTTCTGTTTGCCTGCTTCCTTCAGGCTTAACATCTGAAGAAGACTTTCTTGTCTTTTAAGTAAGGAGTATCTTTGTCAGCTGGTCCCTTCCTCCAGTCCCAAAAGTCTTTATTTTGGAATCAGGAAGCGATTACTGCTTCTGAGAAGTGAGTTAGCATGGTCAAGATGTATTGCTAACCAGAACAATGAAACTCTTACTGTTTTTGTAAATAAATCACTCTGTTTTAATCAGTGAAGTTCACCTCTTTCTTTTTGCTTCTCTAATTGACCAAAGTTGGTCCCTCAATCTTGCCAGGCATGTTTGGTGGGAACATGGGAGAGGTGGCTTCTTGGTGGCTGCTCCTACACTATAGAGCTCCCTCCCTAGAGAGGCAGGATGGCTGCGTTCATACTGTCCCATTATTGGCAAGGGAAAACTTTTCTGCTCTGACAGGCATTTGGGAATTGACTTTTAGGGCTTTTAAGGGTGTGCTCTTGGCTGCTTTTTATTCTTTCTTCTTAATGCATTTGATTTCAATACTTTTAATTCTATATGTAATTGGATTTTACTAATAACTTCTTGTATATTTTATATATTTACATTATATATAATATTTTATAAATACTGTATTTTAAAATATAATATTAAAATATATATTTTGTATTGTATGTAATATTTTAAGACACATGTTATATATTAAAGTCTTATAAATGGTTTTAACTGTATTTGTTTTCATTTTTGTAAGCTCATTGTTTCAGAAAAGTCAGGATATAAATGAAATGACAACAACAAATGTAGCAATAACAACAACAACAACAACAACAATAGAATTTATGTGAGGAGTCACATGCTTTTTGGATACTTTGAGTCACTATCAACATGACTGAACCAGATTCAAGACACGAGGCTCGTGCTGTCACATGTTCAGCTATATGAGGAAGAGGCCTTAAAATGTGTTGAAATTCTCAGAGGCTTTATTGAATGAGCAACATATTCCTGTAGAAAATGAAATCAAATATCCCAAGGCTAGGGAAGCAACTGAAGAAAGGTAAAGTATGTGAGCAAATTCCTGGATTAGTTTTTATAATGAATAAAACAGAGGAGAAATATTGCCTCTGAGTATCAAACAAATATAGCATGTAGGAAAATGCTGCCTTTGGGGAACCAGTAATGATCACCTGTGGGACACATTCTCAAAGGAGTCTCCAGGAAGCATTAGAAATCCAGGAATTCTGCATGTGTTTGTCACTTCTCTATAGTCCATAGGGACAGAACAAACTGCAGTTAAATTGTTGTTTTTCTGCAAGTGTTTTATAGACTAGTCTGTTTTCCACCCCATATCACCCCACCTAACTTGGAGCTTGTTAGAGAAATGCACACGTCTGCTACAACAAGGAGTAAAGGAGGTAACAGTATAGTTTTGAGGATGCCATGTTTAGTTTGGACATGCATGTTTGTTGCCTGAATTAGGCTCAAGGGTTTTCTTCAGATTGTTCCTCACATTTAGTACTTTTAAAGCAGGGGTGGGAACTCAGCAGCCCTCCAAATGTAGTTGGATTGTAACATCCAGCACTTGTCACTATTGGCTATGCTGGCAAGGGCTGGTGGAATTTGCACTCCTACAACATCTGGAGAGCAGCATGATGCCCACCCCTGCTCTAGCGACTGAAAGCTGATAAAACACAGGTTAACTCCCACTCATCCTTGGAAACCCACTGGTTCTTGGAGAAGTCACACTATTTCAGCTTCAGAGGAAGGCAATGCTAAACCCATACTGAAGAAATCTTGCCAGTAAACCCCATGATAGGGTTACCTTAGGGTTGTCATAAATTGGAAATGAAGGAAGCAGCAGCAACAACAAATAATTCTCTTTGCAGAAGAGACAGCAATGGCAATAGCCACAAAGCCTGTTACCATCTGATTGGATACAATGAATAATCTAGAACAAAGTCTAGGAATGCCTGGCCCTGCAGATTTCCTAGAATGCAATTGCCTTGATCGGTCATCATCTATGCTGCTTGGGCTGATGGGAACTGTAGTCCAACATAAAGGCTTGGTCCAGTCATTTCCTCCTTTTTGCTAGGCCTCTACAATTCCTGCTTGGCATTTCTGGATTTCGCTTAATTTGACAATAAATTGCTGTTGCTGTGAGGATGAACTGAAAAGAAGGAAGATCATGTCCCTGGCTTTCAGCTCATTGGTGGAAAATCAGAATAATTAATAAATAAATATGCAGGAACCCATGAAGCAGTTGCAGAAGTAGCTGCTGTCTTGGTGGTGGTGGGGAGGTAGTAACACTCCTCCCAGGATTAACAAGTGGAAGTGTCCTCTGACCCCTTAAGCAAGGAATAGACTCTTGTGTCCCTCCAGGTGTTGCTAAAGTGCTGCCCCCAGAATCCTTCACCATTAGCTGTGCTGATAGGGGCTGCTTGGAGCAACAGTTTGCAGCATCTGGAGGACCACAAAGTTTCCACACTTTGGCCATTTCCACATTAGACTGTTATAGCGCCATTATTCCACTTGCAACATCCTATGGAATCCTGGGGTTTGCAGTTTTGGGAGGGGCTGGCTGGCCCATCCCGAAACTGCAAACCCCAGGATTCCATAGGATGTTGCAAGTGGAATAACGGCACTATAACAGTCTAGTGCGGAAATGGCCTCTGTCTTTGGGTGAGCTCTATACTGAAGCTAATATGCTGAAGCAATCCTATGAAGCAACCAATAAGCTGGGTTCTATTCGTTACAGCTTGTTGTTGTTGTTGTTGTTGTGTGCCTTCAAGTTGTTTCCAACTTACAGTGACCCTAAGGCAAATTTATCTCAGAGTTTTCTGGTGCTGAGACTATGTGACATGCCCAAGGTCACCCAATGGGTTTCCGTGGCTGAGTGGAGAATCGAACCCTGGCCTCCAGAGTTGTAGTCCAGTGCTTACCAGAAAAAAAAAAGAAGAAGCAGCAGCAGCAGATAGGTCATCCAAAGATTGCTTGTCTACTCAAAAAGTTATCTCATTACAATTTACCAGGGGAAAAAAAGCAGATGGGCAATTGATCAAAAAAGTTATCTTATTCATTCTATGGATAAGTTAAATTCTTGTGCTTTATAGTTCATATTAACATAATAAGTGCCCCTTCCCAGTGAATTCAGATGAAGAAGCCGCTTAAGTTCAGGGCAATCAGGATGGCCAATCATTTGAGGAGAAAAAGAATATCTCTTACAATTGAGAATGTTAAGAACAGCTTGGAAAGCAATTGACATGTGGTTGCTAAAGAACTTACTTCCTGGGCAGGCCATGTTATAAAAGAGGTCTCTTCAAAGCAAGCTGGAGGGATCATCTCCTCAAATAAATCTGAATTGCCTCAAAGACTTTTATTGTTTGTTTTGCTTGTCTGAAACTTCAGTGAGTCCTCCTCTGTTAGTTTTACTAACAGCTTCAACCTATTCATGTTTACTTGGAAGGAGATCCTTTGAACTGGGTAACTTTGAGGCTGATTTATTTATTTTAGCATGAATCCACTTCTTCATATGCACTGATGGAGTTGCCCTAATGGAGTTCCAACTCCATCAGTTCATCTGAAAACTGGATTAATATCCTTGAAAGCTCATGCTAAAATAAAGAAGTCTCCAAGGTGCTGCTTGATTTCTTCATTCCTTCAACTTTTTCTCATTTCATGCTGAAACAGACTAAGGTGGCCACCTCTTTAAAAATGTCAGTTCCTGTGGGGGTTATTGCAGTCTAAATGGTTCTGGAAAGCAAGCAAGCAAACAAGCAAACAGGCAAGCAATTATTTTAAGTATTGTTGTACACTATTTTTAGGATTCAGTCCTGTAGAATTTATCCTGGAATACGATTGAACATACTTCAGAGTAGGCAAGTAAACATTTGCATTGGGACCTTCATAATTTATCCATGATGTATGGTATAAAGCTTTTAAAAAAACTGCCATTATGTCATAAATAAAGCATAGAATACATTCTGGTCTTATAATTATACCTCTTTATGTAAACTGTAACTAGTGTTGCCTTTTTTATCAGCACTTTCCCTGTGTGCCTTCAACAGCTGTTGAGCTGGAGATATTAGCAGGTGATAATGCTTGTCTTAAGGGAAGGCCTAAGGCATGTTGATACCTGTGGCAAAAGACAAGTTGATGCTTCCCCATAATCTCATATGCAGACGTGATCTGGACTGGCAGCTTGAATTTCTAAACTGGTCACAGGACAATATCCTTAAGCCCAACTAAGGACAGCAGGCTAATTTAGGGCATGTGGGATGTGAAATCATGTGACAGATGTGACCATGCTGTCACATACCTCTGTTACATGGTATTTGGATTACTGTAACATGCTCTATCTAGAGCTGCCTTTAAAGAGTGTTGAGAAACTTCAGCTGGCCAAAAGAGCTGCAGCCAGATTTTTAATTGTAGCTAGTTACAAAGAGCACACAGTTTCCTTGTTGTAACAGCTCTGCTGGCTTCTAGTCCATTTCCAGGCACAATTCAATATGCTAGTTGTGACCTATAAAGCCCTATGTCCAGCTTATCTGAAGGAACATGTTCTCCCATCAATAGGCCTGTGTTTTGAGATATTCTGGGGAGCCCCCTCAACTGTCCTACCACCCTCAGAGGTGCTTCTGGTGGGAACACAGAAAAAGGCCTTCTTGGTGGCCGCTCCCAGATCGTGGCACTCCCTTCCGTGAGAAATTAGACTGGTCCCTCCTTGCTACCTTATTGTGGGCAGGTAAAGACCTTCTTATTTCAGCAAGCCTTGGAAGACTGATTGCTCAGGAGGAAAAGACCTTGTATAACATGCTAGATTTTCTATTTGTTGTTGTCTAATAGTTTTTATTTTTACCAGGGTTTTTTTAAATAGTTTAATTATATAAGCTTTGTATAGGGTGAACTTTTAGCTATGTTTGAACTTTTCTAAGCTTCCTTGAGTACAAAAGGGGAGAAAGGCGTAATGATGAGGCCCAGCTCTATCTTCCAACAGAGGAAAGTAGCTAAGGAAGAGCCTCAGAAGAAATAAACGGGGGCAGGATTACTATTCCCCAGCCTTTACCCACTGATTAGTTCACTCTTAGATTGTGGAAATACTAACTTTCTAGACTACATATCCCAGAATCCCTCAGCCAGCATGTAGTCAGCCATGCTGGCTAGATGATTCATGGAAGTTTAATCCCAAAATAGCAAACTTTATGCCACTCTGCCTACTGGTAGCGTAAGCCAATCCTGTTTATCTTCCCCATATGGTTAAAAGCAGCAACAGCAGCAGCTTGTGCTGGTTTCTATAAATCAAGCTATTGTTAAAGATACAAGAACAGGTCTGGCTGATTTCTCCCCTCGATATTTGGCAAGCCTAGTGATGTTCATAGCATCAGCCGTCAAAGCTGGGATCATTTATCCCCTTTCTTTCCTGGTCTACAGTTAATGGGGGGGGGCGGGTTCAAAGAGAATGTTAACCATTAGCATAACAATTCCACACCTCTGAGAGAATGTAAGCATCATCCACAGTTCTCCCTGTGGCATGCAAGGAAAGGACTTTGGTTTTGTTTAGCTTGGCCTCGGTGGGCTTATGCCAGATGGCACCAGACACAGATTAGAGGCAGGAACAGGAGTGCCTCAAGAACAGCAAGTAGTTTTCTCTGCTAACATGATTATAACCTGCATGAGGACCAAAATATAAGCTTGAAGAGAGTCAGTTGGTACCCTACAATGTTAAACAACCACGCTGCTGCAACACAGCCATGTTGAGGCTGTCATCTGGTTCATAATAACCACTTTGCTTTCCCCCAGGGAAGGTGCTATCATCAGGTCTTCAGGAGGGCAACACATGGAGGAGGGGACTCCATGGACAGGGCACTAGGGCTCAAGCTGCTGATACTTAATTTGTTCTGTGTGCAAATTCAATGAATGGAGGCTTTAGCCTTTGCATTCTTTAAATACAGTGAAACATAAATTATTCACTTAAAATCAAAGGGTAGAAGTACCAGTAGACCAGAACCAGGATGTCTGAAACTGCTTGAAATTAAAGCTGATGGAAGCACAAAGCACTGGCCCCTTGGGATACACAAGATGACCTAAGAGCCTATTAGCAATTCTCTGATTCTATTAGCCTAATTGCAACAAGACAGATCCTTTGCTAATGGAAATCCATGTGACTCCATCTGAGCAAATCTCTATTTCTGCCAGCCAAAGATGTGACCTTTCAATCACACCTTAGTATTTAATCATAGGACATTTTCTAGTTAAAATAAAGACTTTAAACAGGCTGCCCTTCTTTCATACAGTATCCCAAAATACAAAGGAGCAGGAAATGTTGAGCTAAACACATAAGCAAAATTGCCAATCCATCCTTAACCACAAGACTTTGCTAAAATAACTAAAGGATCTAGTACTCTATAATACAAGAAGTTGTAGTTGGCATAAAGGAAAACTGCTCTTGGCATCATGCTGCCCAAAACATAGTATTTAACTTTTTGGAAAGAAGACAATTGAGGAAGAAAAACAGTCTCTGTTTGAGTAGGGATTCAGAGAGGCTAAGTAGCTGGATAGGAATTGGGTCATCTGGGGGAAAGCCTCAATACTTCTCTCTTCTATGGCTGGACCTTACAAAGAAAATATTAAAAAGGTAAGAAATTGTACAGTGGACTAGAGCAGAGCTAACGGTATGGCCACCTGGTTTAGTGGAATGAAAACTTCACACATATAATATGACTGTGGTAAGAAGGTTTAATTCAACTATAGCGACCACATTATCCACAGATGTATGTTGGATGAAGTTCTGAGCCTAAAGTAGGCTCAGAAGTACACAGATTTTAATGCTAAAATAATAGCACATAGTGAAATATGTTTCAAGCATGTGTGTTCCACACCTGTTAAAAAAGGAACTTAACAAAGAGGCATTTTGTGATGGAAAAGTCTTCCACTGTGCAAAGAGGGCATTTTTGATTGTGTAACTGCAACTGACTTTTTAAAGAATCCAAATAAGGACATCTAGTGGGTGCAGTGAGGCCCTGTAACCAAACGGTTCCTCTGGTTTTCTAGACATTAGTAAGTGTGGATTATGTTAATAACTTTCTCACCACCACAGACCAAGGATGCAATATCCACATCAGCTTTGTGGTAAAAAGTTCTTCCCCTGTTACTTCTCAAGAAAAGTTCTGACTTGAGCAAGTCAGCATGTCTACGCCTTATCTTCCTTCCTAGAGCTTTGAAGCATTACTTGTAAAATATTAGGTTTAGGCATAACAGAGGCATAACAGTAGTAATGAGAGAGTAATGAGAGAGTCAGAATGAAGCAGTGGTTTGACTATGACTCTGGAGAACAGGGTTCGAATCCTAGCTCAGCGCTGTATGACCCTGGGCAAGTTACACTCTTTCAGCTTCAGAGGAAGGCAAATGTAACCCTCCCCCTGAACAAATCTTGCCAAGAAAATTCCATGGTAGGTTTCTCTTAGGATTTCCGCAAGCTGGAAACAACTTGAAGGTGCACAATAACAACACTTCAAATAGCTAGTCCCAAGAAGAGCAGACCCATTGAATCCATGTGGTTTAAATATGTTTTGCATTACTATTCATCAATTGATCCAGTGAGTCAAATCCAGTTTGGGCTGGGAACTGGATTTAGATATACAAATAATGTAATGACTTGTTCCATTTTCTCATTACTTTTGTGCACATAAACATGCTTTCTTGGAGAATTTTGAGCAGATTTTTCCCTCCTTCTAATTTTCAGGGTTTTTTCTTACTTCTTATTTTGGAGAGTGTTTGGCAATAAGTGACAGAACAAATTACGTTTGAAAAGTTGCTTTCCAAGCCTTGCTTACTCTTCCTCCTTGATGTTGTGGCCTGTTCATTTCTCTTCTCTGAGGGCCCTTTCACACTATGATTCCATTTCCACTATAACTGCCATGCCTGCCTCCTATGTATTCTTGGGATTTGTAATTTTGTGAGGAACTAAAGCTGTCTAGCTGAGAATGCTAAATGCCCTTCCCTAAATTGCAAATCCCAGAAATCCACAGGATGGAACATGGCAAATTAGGGTGGAATGATAGTGCTATAATTCTGTTCTGTGAAAGGGACTTGAATAAGCAAGTCAGACAAACACACACAGTAGCAGCAGTCTCTACTCACTTCTCTGGGCCTTTCTGCACTACGCTGTTACAGTGCTATTATTCCACTTTCAACATCCTATGGAATTCTAGGGTTTGCAGTTTAAGGAAGGAGCATTTAGAATTCTCAGCCGGAGAGCTCTTTGGCCTTAGTAAACTACAAACCCCAGAATTCCATGGGATGCTGAAAGTGGAATAATAGCGATATAACAGTATAGTGCAGAAAGGCCCTCTTTCACCATCTTGGTCTCCTGTAGATTGGTTCCAGCAGACTAGGCTGGCCCTACTATCAGGCAGACTGAAGCATGAGCCACAGGAAACATGCTAGGCAAAACTATATGTGATACATTATTTGCTCCTGTTCTTTTCCTGTTATATTTAAGTGTGGTGCACAACATTGTCCCATTGCTGAGCCTCTGCAGCTGGCTGTTCCATAGTGAATGCATAGGAGGAGCTTGCAATATCCTCTGTCTCAGTCCTAATGAAAGTAAGAAGAGAAGCAAAAGGGGAAGGAAGCAAATGGGAAGGGGCAGAGAGGAGGAGCCTGCTCCTTAACTCCCTACCCCCAACCTAGGCCCTTTTCGCATGGCATTTGCCATGTGAAAGGGCACCTGGAGCGTCGCGCGATTGTGAGGAGCGATCTGCACGACGCACTCACAATCGCGCAACGCTTCAGGGTAGGGCAGGTGCCGCTAGCGCACTTTTTCATTTTCGTCTTTCGGCCGAAAATGGTGCATGATCGTGCACTGCTCCAGGGCCCCGTGTGCACTTGCTGTGTGTGCAGAGCCTCCGGGGCCGCAGCGGTTGCGCTTTCTGTCCCAGCGCAGCCTGGGAAACTCCCTGGCTGTGCTGCAGAAGGAAGAGGCAGGGCTCTCGCACTGCCTGCTTGGGAGCAGGCAGTTTGTGCAGAGCTGAAGCAGCAGGGATGTGAGAGCCTCTCGGCAGAGGCTGCTTGCGTGAATCCCCACTCCCCAGAGCCGAGAGAAGGTGAGTTGCGGAAAGGGCCCTAGATCCACTATTCAGAGTGAGTATGCAGAAGCCCTCACAAAGTACCTGAAATATGTCATCTGAATTTGCTGGAGGTTTCCCTACCTCAGCCATTATAATGATTGTTAAGAGAGCTGCTCTCTCCTTAAAAGGCATACACTAAAATGGGGAGCAGACAGCTCATGTATAGAAGGCATTCATTTTATTCCCCTTTTTCTACTCAACTGGATTTCCTTTTCATTATTGGTGCAGTTAAAAGATATGAGCCCTCTACTTACCTTTAGTGTTCATGTTCAAGGGTAAACACAGATCACAGAACATTAAAAGAAAATGATGTTATTAAATTGAGCACCTTTAAACTGTGACCTCATGTAGATCTATGTGTGTTTCAAATGTTATTAATTTTAACTGAATGGGAGTGAATGCTGCTTTGTGCTGGATCAAGACCTCTTGTTGTTACAGCCTCCACTTCCCCCACCATGTTTATTATCGCCACATAACATCTTGGGAATTGAAAGGCTGGCCTAAAATGTATTTAACTATTTTTTTTAAAAAAAAGTATTTAAAAAACCGCATTTGTGTATGTTGGCTCCATGTTTTTTATTCAGTGTCCCCTCCCCTCCCCACCCCATGGACAGTAACAATAAAAACACAGCCAGCAGCAAAAAAGAGAGATGGAAAATGCTCATTAAAGAATTTTCTTGATCCTGTGCCATTATCGGATTATTTTTACAGCATAATGTTGAGAGTGTTGTCTAGACTAGATTTACAGAACCCTATTAAAATAGTGAGAGCTTGCTTTTCCATCCCTGATAAAATCTTGGTTTGTTCTGTCCCAGCTCCCCACTTCTAACCAGAGGTTGGCACAGTTCCTTCTTTGGACTACAATTCCCAAGATACTCCAGCCAGCACATTCAGGGGTTTATGCCTCTATAATCAGTTATTTTCCTCCCCCTCCTTCTCGCTTTCTCCGCATACTCATAACTGAGCCAACAGGTTTTCCTGCCTGAGATGAAGAACATGATTGTATCTCCTCCACCATTTCATATATAGCAGCTGACTGAAGTGACAGTTGAATCTTATTTCAGCTCTAAACTTCTGAAGAGTCAACTGGCTTAATAGGTGCAGGACAATCTGTGTAGCACATGCAACTCTGTCCTCTAGCAGTAGCTAATAAGCTCAGGAAGAAGTATCTCAGGCTGTCTCTGCTGCCCCCTGCCATCTGCCACCTACAGCTGTCTCTTCAACGCTACCTAATGGCAGGGCCAGCCCTGTGAGGCATTATTGTCCTAGAACTAAATGTCAGTCTCATCTAGAGCAGATACACTTGAATTTATGTAATTACATACCTTCCAGCATTTCACAAATGAAAGCTGGGACATGTGTGGCCAAGCAAGAACAGAGCGTGGTCAAGTTGGCAAACTTTATTAATGAAGAGGAACACACAAGCTTCATCAGTTTACTTTTGCTTGAGCCTACTGGCCTTTCCTCTCTCCGCACTGAGTTAAATGAGTGCAAACTAGTTGGCACTTTGAACTCAGTTTGCACCAATGGAATTAAGATGAGGACAAAGGGCAAAAGTGGGAAGAGGAAAGAGAAACTAGGACACTCTAAAAGCCGCTGAAAAAGTGGGATGACAGGGGACTTTTTTGAGACTGTCCCTGTGAAATCAGGATATCAGCGAGTATCCTGTTAAGTGTTGTTCACTCATCAAACACCTACCGTATTTATTTACTGAGTCTCCTCTAGTTGGTACCAACAATTGGATTTTTCTATTATGTCTTCTTTTTTCATTATTATCACCCTACCAAAACTATATACTCGTGATGGCAGATGAGAACCTCCTTTCAATTTTACCCTCTCTTGCTCACACTCCTCCTAGGACCAGTTTTAAATTAAAAAACCGCAAGCTCAGCTTACCAAGAGAGAGCTGTGTTAGTCTGTTACAGCATAAAAGGAACCGAAGAACCCAGTAGCACCTCTGAGACTAAGGCCCCTTCCACACCCTACCTTCTTGTGTGGCCCTCCAGTGGTGATCCTGGCAGCGGCTCTGACAGGAAGTGAGTGTGATGGGAGTACTCCCCTCTGCACTGGACCAGGTCCCTGTGGAAGGGAGCGTGATAAGCGTGCCTCTTCCTTCTGCAGTGCAGCCGGGTAGTTTCTCAGGCTGCACTGGGACAGGAAGCACCGCCATTGCACTTCCTGCCCTTCTGTAGGACAGGTAAGTGCAGGATGGTGGTGCAATTGCGGGTCATTGACAGGGAAAACCTATCAATGATTTAATCTACGATCATGCCGCCTGGAGACAGGAGAGAAGTGGGACTGTGACAACATCATGCAGAAGCATCATTGTGGTCCTGCTCCTCTCCCGTCCCCATGCCAGGATGGGAGGCTACTGCAGAAAGGCCTAACTGTTCTCTTCATGGTAGAACTATTAGAACTGACCCAAAAGTTACTTTCAAAGGCGCCACTAGATTCCTTTCTGCTTGTTAAGGCTTTCCAAATTTATTTGTTGTTATCTTCTTGCCTCATTTATTCACCACTATTGGGGCTGCTATCTTTCTTTCCTTCCCCTTTCCTTTTCTCTAGTTCTGTTCTTGTGGCTTTCACATCAGCATGACACGCAGATGTTTCTTTCTTTTTTAAAATACATTTATCTCCTTCTGTTTTCCACATCACAGAACCCAAGTTGGTGTGTGTGGAAGGCTTCCCGGGTGGGTTTCTCATCCAGGCACTGAACCTGTTCAGCTTCAGCAATGAGGCTACTCTGTGGGCCGTTAAACCAAAGAATTTTTTTTCTTATTATTTTATATTCCATACTAGGAAAAAAAAAATCAAGCACTAAAATTTGGAGTGCCTGAATGTTGTTAAATTCAGAGGAGGAGAGCCAGGAAAATCATTCAGAGCCATAGGGCCTGCTGTGGATAATGGATGGCAACAGAAAACGGGCTGATTTCAATAATGAAATAGGTTCTCCAAACCACCCACCCATCCCTAATCATATAGACTCCTCCAATTTGATGTGGCTTATGCATTTTCCTTTCCTGTTTAATATAGTCCAGAAAGAGAAGGTAGAGCGAAGGGACAGGATTTTTTTTTCAAACCTCCTACATTTCTGCTCTATCTCCCATTGGTCTTTATCTTTTCTTTCCTGAATCTAGTTATGGAGCTTCACAATGGAAGCAGCCTATAGGCTGCCAAAGGCTTTTAACAAGGCTGGTATATGTGGCATTTTTATCTTTACAGTGATTTTTTTAAAAATTATTTTAAACTCTTTTACGTTATGGGTGTTTATAAATGACAGTACCATAATTTAATTGCTTTCTTTAACTTTAATTAAAATCAGGTTTTTGGTTGTATCTTGTAACAGATATGGGTGAAGTGTGGTCCCTGGGTTGCACATGGCCTCAGAACCCATCTTTGTGGCCCCTGAGGACCCTTTCCAGTTCCCCAAAGACCATGAATGGGCAGTTCCCCACCAAATCACATAGAAAGTCTTCCAAATATGTGAACACACACAAAATATCTCCGCCCCTACAAACGCCCCAGAATGTTGTACTATCCCTAATAAGTTGGTCTTCTTTTTTCATCATAATTTATTTATATAGCGCCATCAGTGTACTGAGCATCTGAATCATAGAGTCATAGAGCTGGAAGAGACTACAAGGTCCATTGAATCCAACCTCTTGCCGTGCAGGAATGCACTCTCAAAGCATTCCTGACAGATGGCCATCCAGCCTCTGTTCAAAAATCTCCAAAGAAGGAAACTCCACTACACTCCAAGGCAGCGTATACTACTGTTGAACTGCTCTTACTTTCAGGAAGTTCTTCCCAATGTATAGGTGATAGCTCTTTTTTTCTGAATGAAGCCATTGCTCCATTTCTAGTCTCTGGAACAGCAGAAAATGAGCTTGCTCCATCTTCCATGTGACATCCCTTCAAATATTTAAAAATAGCTATCATGTCACCCCTTAACCTTCTCTTCCCCAGGCTAAACATACCCAGCTCCCTAAGCCCAGCTCCCTGAGTTCCCTAAGCCCTTCATAGGGTATGGTTTCCAGGCCTTTTACCATTTTGATTACTTTCCTCTGGACACATTCCAGCATGCCAGGATCTTTCTTGAATTGTGGTGTCCACAACTGGACATAGTATTCCAGGTAGGGTCTGACTAAAGCAGAATAGAGTGGTACTATTACTTCCTTTGACCTTGACATTATACATTCTATTTATGCAGCCTAGAATTGCACTGGATTTTTTAGCTGCTGCATCACATTGCTGACTCATGTTCAATTTGTGTTCTACTAAGATTCTTAGATCTCTTTCACATGTACTGCAGTCAAGCCAGGTCAAGTCATCCTGTATCAGTACATTTCATTTTTTTTCTCTGCCCAAATGTACTACCTTATATTTCTCCCTCTTGAAATTTATTTTCTTAGTTTTGGCCCAACTCTCTAATCTGTTAAAGTTATTTTGAATTCTGATCCCCTGGGATATTAGCTACCCCCTCCTAATTTGGTGTCATCTGCAAATTTGATGTTCCCTCATCCAAATGATTGATAAAGGTGTTAAATAGCACTGGGCCCAGGACAGAAACCTGTGGCATCCCACAAGTCACTTCTGTCCTGGATGAAGTGGAGCTGTTACCCCAAAAAGTGAGTGACTCAGGGGTCTACACACAATACCAGTACCTCCACGTAACAATGGGGAATTAATTAGCTCAAAAATAGGAGGCTTGTGAGAGGGGGATAACTTAATGAGATTTGCCATCTATGTCTACAGGGTCCTTACAAGAAAGAACCAGCCAGAGATTCCAAATGTAAAATAAAATGTGTTTTTATTGAAAGAGATCCACACAAACATGCAAAAGATCCAAACACTCACTCACACAAGAACTAACAGAAGGGAGGAAGGTGTGGCTAGAGGACTTTGAAGGATTCAGGCGATAATTACCGATCCAGCGAGCAGCGAGGAAAAAATGGTGACGTAGCTTAGGTAAGAACCTAAGGACACTTCTCAATCAGGAATCAGTGGCAGTGTGGCATTCAGCAAGGTGAGAAACTGCACTCAACTGCTCAAAACTCAGGGTTCTTAAATCTGAAAAACACCCTGTAGGTATGGGTGTGAATCGCTTTTCCAGCCAAGTGGACAATGAGAGTTGCAACACAAACAGTGAAGTCTGGACAGAGTTAATAGTCTTAGTGTTTAGGTGACAAAAGATGGCTGTCATAATAGTTCTTGTATTGTTGAGAGGTTAGAAAGACAAGGCAGGGAAGCATCCAGGTGTGAGGGATCAAGGTTCAAACAATCACAATTTTGATAGAGATTTCCCCTTTCTGCTTTGAGATGTCTGGGTATTAGCATAAGCCCATTTTCTCTAGAGTTGCCACACAATCTGCCTGACAATGACTTTGGTTTCCACCTAGGAGGGGGTGTGGCTGACCTGCCTTGCTATCTCATGTTTACAATCAGTAATCTGTCTCTTTCCAGTCTGATCTTCCATTCACCTCAGGTTTTATTTATATCAATGCCAATTAAATAATATTGCCAATCAAACCATATCAATCGCGTGTCGTGTGTGCGTGTGTGTGCGCGCGTGTGTGTGCAGGGCCATACCAGAGTCATTGGTGAGCACCCTTTGGGTTCAGTTAGTCAACCAATTATAAATCCACCTAAAAATAGCATTGTCTAGCCCAGATTGTACTAACTTGCTTGCAAGAATATCATGGGGGGGCCTCATCAAAGGCCTTACTGAAGTCAATATATACTATATCCACAGCTTTCCCTTCATCTACCAAGCTTGTAACTGTATCAAATAAAGAGATCAGATTAGTCTGGCATGATTTGTTTTTATTGACTTCTAATGATCACAACATTCCTTTCTAAGTGCTTACATATTGTCTGTTTAATGATCTACTCTAAATCTTTCCCAGTATTGACTGGGCAGTAATTGCTTAGCTCCTCATTTTTTCCCTTTTTGAAGATGGGAACAACATTTCCCTCCTCCAGTCTGCTGGGACTTCATTTGTTCTCCAGGAATTCTCAATTATTGCCAGTGCTTCTGAGATTACTTCTGCCAGTTCTTTAATATCCTTGGGTGTAGTTTATCTGGCCCTGGAGACTGAATTAATTTGGAGTACTCAGGTAATTCCTTTACTACCTCTTTGCCTGAGCATTTTGCAACAGTTAATTTGACAGTTCCCTGCCCTCAGGCTTACAATCTTAAAAAGATACATCCCACAAGGAAAAGAGAAGGGAAATGGAGGAAGGGGTTAAGTCTGGGAGATGCTGGGTGCTGTTTTCTTCCTCAGAGGTGACAGCACAGTTGAGATGGAGAGCTGCTGGGCCTTCTGTAGTGCCTCTCAAAATGACAACAGGAAGTGATGGAATTGCAGAGGAAAACAGGGGTAACTGAGCTTGCTGGGTTTGTGTGTCTGCGGCCTGTGCAGGGAAGGTCTGAGGAGAAAATTGGCCCCTGGTTCACACACAGTTGCCAACCCCAGCCATATAAGTTACTCTGCTGCCCATAAATGCCATGGTGGATTCCAGCGCTGAAGTTCAGCTGCCAGTCTAGCTGACTTTTGTGTGCAGCAAGAGGACGGGTGATCTTATCCATTGCTTTAAGTTGCAAAAGGTCTTAAGCCAGCTCTGAGTATATCCCTGTTTGCAAAACCCCATGGAAGGGAGATATATTTTTAAGAGAGATTTGGGAATTTTTCACAGCAGGAAGTGATTTTGAACACTAATTTGAATCTGTTATGTATATTATGATTACCTTAATGTCAGAGCTGAGGAAAGTTACTTTTTTGGACTATGGCACCCAAGTTTCATGGGGGATTCTGGGAGTTGCAGTCCCAAAGAATAAAGTTTCCAAGCTGGTTCCAGGTGTTCTGGGCTGCTGCAGACAGCTCCCAACCTCACAGACTGTTTAGAAGTTCAGTCTTGTTTTGAATGGTGGATTATTTTAAACATATGGACCTGGCTTAGATTCTGTTCTTCATTATAGCAAGGAAGGTTGTTTTTGTTGATAGGACTTTAAATGTTCCTTGCATGGTTAGTGAAGCTTTAAAAAGCATTTTTAATGGTAGAGTCCTAAGCCAACTGATTTTGTAAGGAGGACCTAATGAACATAGGAAACATTACTATTGAGTAAACATGTATTATGTGGTAAATTTGGAGACATCTGGGAGATCTAGGAACAGCCAATTCCAAAATGCAATGCACACACGCATTGCTAATAAACACAACCAAATGCTGGCATAACAGAACTCTGGCTGACTTAGTCAAGGTGTGGCTGACACTGCAGGCAATAAATTCTTTAATTGCACATTGTCTGGTTGTAAACTGCTGGGCACTCAGTGGGTGGGGGAGGAAATGATTTTAATGATAGAACTTGGTACCTGGTTGACTTGGAACTGTAATACTTTGCTGTTTTCAATAAACTCTGTGTTGTCTGGAGGCAAGTTTATTCTTGCTCCTACTCCAGTTTCTGCATCACATGCAGAACATGGTTCAAATATCAGCAGTGAGGGTGCACATCAACATGTAAGTATTTGGAAAACTGCCAGCAGAGAGCTTCCTAATTGTTTTTCAAAGCCAGTGGTTTTCAAATGATAACCTAGGCTACAGGTGGGAATCATATGGCTCATCAGATGTTGTTAGTCTGTAACTCCCAGCAGCCAAGCAGAACAGATGACAGTGAGGAATGGCAGAAGATGCAGTCTAACCATATGATTTCCTCCTCTGTTCTAGAGAATCCTCAGAAACTCAGCAGAAGTTCCTCAGTGGCAGACAGGTTTACCTCAACAGGCCCAGCCCAGGATGTTTTGCTGCTTGAAGCAGAAGGGAAGGTTCCACAAAAGCTTATCAGGAGTTTCTCAATGAAACCAGTAATGATAGGCTTCCTTGAACAGGGCTGGTCCAAGATGTTTTGCTGACTGAGACAGTGACAGATGGTGGCTTCCATGTCAATGGAGTGGTGAATCTATTTCAGGTTTTAACTTTCAAACTTTAAAGAAGCTATCCAAAGTTCAGACTCTATTTGAGGGAAGAGTTCAGTATTTGATTAGCTCTTTTAAAGAATGGACTAAAACCTACAGCATATTCATCACTTCACCGATGCTAGCCACAACTGTCGGATTTCCAAGACTTTCCTGCTTCCTTTGAGCATGATGGAATATGCCATCATATCCCCAATCCTGAAGTAAGAGTCAACTACAAAGCCAGTTCACCTCTATATTTGGGCCATTTCTGCACTACACTGTTAGGATGCTATTATTCCACTCACAATATCCTGTGGAATTCTGGGGTTTGTAGTTTACTGAGGCCAAACAGCTCTCTGGCTGAGAATTCTAAATGCCCCTCCCTAAACTGCAAACCCCAGGATTCCATAGGATGGTAAAAGTGGAATAATAGCTATATGACAGTGTAGTGTGGAAATGGCCTTGGACTGAGAGAAAGGACACCACCTTATTCTCCAGGTAGCAAAATATCTTGAATCAGCCCTGTCTAGTACTGCATAACCCCATGGATAAAGTATATTTTATTTGTATATGCAAATGTTATCATTATAACACTCCATTCATTATTAATAATTAGATCCCCATAACTTGTACTTGGTTAATTAGTACTTAGAAAGATTAATTTCATTAATTATTTTGTAAATACAATCTCTTCCACTCACAGTTAACAAATACCATTTTTGCCATTCCTATTTAATTTATTACTATTAAATTAATATTCATAATAAATGAAACATAAATGTATTTAAATTGACTTTAACATATTTATCATGATACTGAATATTGACTAAGGCCATTTCCACACTACACTGATATAATGCTATTATTCTACTTTCAACATCCTATAGAATCCTGAGATTTGCAGTTTAGGGAGGAGCATTTAGAATTCTTAGCCAGAGATGGGCTTATAATGGTGTGCTGGGCTGTTTTGCCATTAGTATATAGTCTTTTAAGGAATTGTAATGGTTTTAACTTTATAAATAGTTGAATTGTCTTTTAATATCTTTATATCTATACATTTGATTGATTTTTTTAATAGTTTTAATCTGTATTGTTTTTGGTACTGACCTAAATATCCTAAAGGTACCCAATTCCCTCTGATCCTGGGAGCTAAGCAGGGTCAGCTCTTGTTAGTAGTTAGAACACATACCAGGTGCTATAGGCTGTATTTCAGAGGAAGGAACTGGCAAAACCGTCTTTGAGTGTTTCCTGCCTAGGAAAACTCTGTGAAATTCATGGGATCACCATAAGTCAACAGGCAACTTGAAGGCACACACACACACACAAGCTGCCTTGAATCTCATTACTGGGAAAAAGGTGGGATATATAGCAACAATCAATCCATGATAACAGTCATGGAGAGCCCAGAAGCTTTGAGGGGAAAAAAGTCCAAGTCCCATGATGATAAGAATTTATCCATTTGTGGTAGAAATGTCTATCCTACCATGCAGTAGAAGTCCACAGAAGAGCTTAGAGAGTGGGAAATTACCGAAGCAATCCTTGGAGACACTCAGCAGAAACAGCATGCAGTAGAATCACAGTCTGTGGGAAGTGAAGCAAGAGTTTTGCATGTGTACAAGCACTGAAAAAACCACTACAGAAAGCTTCCAGGAACCAGTACTAGGATTCAACCGTTAGGTCATTAAGAAAGAGATCTACCACAGGAAATAGGAGACAGGGATATCTCTTTCCACAAGAAAGTGCTGAAGTGACTACCAGAAAGAAAGTCATATTTTTATAGAAATAATGCTAGTGGGAGACGAGATGGACTCTAGCTTATTTAAAGCATGGCAGTTTCGATATTGCTCAAATTCTATTACTTATTTGGGTATAATTATCCCTAGGGACTTATCTCAGATGATTAATTTTAATACAAATAAGCTGATAAAAGATATTGCACAAGATTGTGCAAGATTTGGAAGGATGGGCAGGATTAAAGATGAGCCTATTGGGTAAGATAAAAATGATTAAAATGAATGTTGTTTGTGTTACTTGTAGAATTCTTCTACTTATACTGTGGTTGCAGGGAAGGAAGGCAGCATGCCTAGGCAAATGGCAAGGGAATAGGAGGAGGAGAATGAGGGAAGGCATATGCTCACCTTCTCTGTGCGTGGGGCTGCCCCCTCCCATTCACTTGCTTTTTGCCTGGGTGAGGAGAAGGAAGGCACATGCACCCAGGCAAAAGGCAAGAGAACAGGAGAGGGGAAGCCTGGAAGGGAATGAGAGGGGGATTGCTCTCTGGGGGAGCAGGGAGTTATTTGCAGTTTTCTTGAAGCTCCCAGGAACCCTCGCAAAAGTGGAGGGGTCACTGTACCAGCGGCACTGAGCTCCTCACAATCTCTCCCAGTGACTTCATGTGTATGCTGAAAAGCATTGGGAACACAACAGACTCCTGAAGGATTATACAGGCCAATGGCCAAGGAGGTGAGCAGGAATCCCTCAAGAAAGCCAAATACCACAGCCCAAAAGGGGTTCCCAAGTGGCCTTGGCAGCAGTGTCAGAAGCCTTAGTGACTCTCACTCAAAGACCTGTGGAATCCTATAACAGCAATGATCAACATAACTTCCAACTCTCCCAGTTTGGTAGGGACAATCCCAATTAATCTTCTGTCATCCTAGTTTTTTAGTTGCTTTTAGAAGGCTCCAGTTTCATTCTCTTCTTCCCACTTTCTCCCTTTGTTCTCTGCTTATTTCAACTGCTGCAAACTGAGTTCAAATGGCAAAAGTAGTTTGCACTCAGTTAACTCACAGGAGGGAGTGTAAGGACAGAACCCTACCCTTCCCAGTAGGCTCAGGCAAAAGCAAGCTGCTACTGCCTCTCCTATCTTGTCTGTCCTTGCTCAGGACTTTTGCCATCTTGATGTTGCTTAACCACAGATGTCCTGATTTTTGTCTGTGAAATGTTAGAGGGTATGGATAGTGGTTTGAGTGTTAGACTATGACCCTGACAACCAAGATTTGATTCCCCACTCAGCCATGGAAACCCACTTGGGCACATCACACACTCTCAGCCCCAGAAATCTGTGATAGGTTTGCATGGGGGGGGTCACCATAAGTTGGAAACTTGAAGACACACAGCAACAACTTGGACTAAGAGAGTTTCAGACCTCCTATGCAGCAGAAAGCCAGAAGTAAATGGGAAGGATTAGTCTATTTGGATACATTGGCTGAAAGGGACTGTGACATTTCTCTGGGGAACTGGCTGCTTCAGTACGAAGGTGGAGGTCTCTTCACTAAATTGCAGGCACAGATAGAGAAGCATTAGTAGCATTTAAAAGAGAATCAAAGAAGTGGGAAACCTAAGAAGAAACCCCATGATATGTATCTTGTATTTTCAATTTTCTTGAGTGTGTATGTGTTTTGTTACGAGAACTTTAAAATATAGTGGCAGCTATTTAACAATCTGTTATTATTCTCTGTCCACCTACATAATAGTTTATATTTTAAAATGTGAAGTTCTTTTTAAAAAAGCATACTAAAACATGCTCTTGAAAGATGTTACAGTATTTGTCAGTTTGTTTATAATTTTGTTAATGTAGTATAATTTCAAAGTAGGTTTGCAAGAACAAAAGAATGAAATCATAGAATCTTTCAGACACTGAGTAACATGAAACTCGTTGATTGCATCTACTTGTAGAGATCTGAGACTTCCTGGCTGGCTGCTCATAGGGTGAGAAAAGCCTGCAAATGGGCTTGGTGGCAAGGGTCAGAAAACAATCCAAAGATTCTTAAGAGACAGCGAGAGAGAAAAGAGAAAAAGAGAAAGAAGCATGTCAAGCTGGAACAAGGGTGGACAATTACTTGAGATCCAGCAATCCCATGTGCCCCTTACTGGACCTTAGTGGGCTTCAACTCCTCCACCCCCACACTGTGCCCCTTACCCATGAAATTTGCTTTACATTTATTAATTTATTTTACTCAAAATGTCCCCCTGTAGGGTGTGTGTAGATTTCTGCCATGTGCCTGCCCCTGCAACTGTTCTAAGCCCAGCAGAAGCCTTTCTTGAAACAGGAAGTAACCCAGGAAACTGCCCCCTCAGTGAGCTTGGGGACCATTTATATTTTTTTTAAAAATCCCAGATAATTTTTCAGCTGTCCTTATTTATCCTCTATCCACAGATGCTTTTAAAATGTCCTCATTTTCCTCCTCCTCCTTTTCTCCTTTGTCTTCAGCTTACTTCAGTTGCTGCAAACCAAGTCTGGAGTGCAGAAGTACGGCCATTTCTACAGTACACTGTTATAGGACTATTATTCCACTTTCAACATACTGTGGAATTCTGGGATTTATAGTTTACTGAGGCTAACAAGCTCTCTGGCTGAGAATTCTAAATGCCCCTCCCTAAACTGCAAACTGCAGGATTCCATAGGATGTTGAAAGTGGAATAGTAGCACTATAACTGTGTAGTGGAGAAATGGCCTCAATTGCATTCAATTAACTCAGCAAGGAGGAGAGGAGAGGAGAGGGTTGCTTTCCCTTCCCAGTTGACTTAAGCAAAAGCAAACTTCTTTACCCTCTCCTAGCTTGTGTGTTCTTCTTTATTGATAACTTCAGCCATTTTGACCACATACTGATGTTGCTTGGTCATATGCATCTCAGTTTTCACTTGTGAAATGCTTGAGGGCATTTTTGGAGGGTTAGGGTTGGGGTAGGGGGTTTCAAAATCAGCCTGGAGGGAACCACATGTGGGCCGCAGGCTATATTTTCTCTAACTCTGAAGGTTTCCATCCATATCCTGGTAATGTATGAATTTATTACCTGATTTAATGTCCTTTAGACAGGTTCTGATGGGTCTGTTTTCCCCCAAAGGTATATACGCATTGCACAAAAGCCTTACAATACCAGGAAAATATAATATCCTTGAATTTCAGTTTTTAGGGAACTTTAATATTTTTGGCTATGGCATTGCAAATTGCATCTCCTTTGATAATATTGAACGGGCATCTTAAACTTGGAAAAGTTAGTTTTTCAGACTATAACTAGGGCATTCTGGAAGTACTAATCCAAAAATGGAACTTTTCCTAACTGCCTTGTAGTTTGTTTGTTTTGCTTCCATTACTCATTGCTAGAGAACTAATCCACAAACTTTTGCCTAAGGGGCCCAGCATCACAAGCTACAGCCATGGAGAGAGCTGCAGCTGTTGGCTCAGATGGACCTTTAAGATGAGAGTCTCATAAAAGCTACTGTCAGTGGTCAAGACACTTCACCCCAAATGATCTCGTAGCTCTTTTATGATTTAGCTGAGGAGGAGATGTGTCATACAGGGTTTGGTAGACTCCCTGGGACCCTGTGCACAATCAATTTAATCCATGCAGCAAGCAGATAGCAAATGTTATAAACTGTTGCATATTTGGCGGTCTCCATATGGGAAGCATGATCTTTGAATTAGTTCTGGGATCAGAAGCTGGAAAGGGATATAAGTCTCCAGGGTCTGGAGAATGAATTGTTCAGGCTTAAAGCCTTACAATGTAGGGGAAATGTTTATTTTAAACAGTATAATACTTTAAAATATTCTAGTAAAGGTGCAGAACTTGAAAAAATCTCCTTTTGGGAGGACTACAATTCTGAGAATGACTCCGCTTCTAATTGTACTGGGATTTGAAGTTTGAAGTTTTCCAAGCCTATACCTCACATACACCACCCTGAGCTTTTGAATTTGTCCAGATTTATACAACAAAGTTGATGTGTTTTTGGGCTTTATTGCTTTAAGAGAACATTTAGTGGAAGAGGTACTAACAGGAAAAGAAGAAGGATAGTTTCCTACACCATACAAAACAAAAGTAGGTCGTGTATTTAAGTCAACCTTTGGTTCAGAATAAGATGCTGATGAGAGGTGGTAAGGTAGACATAGCTGCTCTGTTTCCCTGTTCACACATATTCAGAACTTTCTGGAGAGAGCTGATGCTTACCTTGCCTAAGGTTGGCAAACACACATAACTACAGTAGGGTCAGCTAAAACTGAATCCCATTTTTCCCCAGCTCACACTTTTATTGCACTGTTTACTGAAGAAACATTGCTGCTATTGGACACTTAAAGTCTAAGTTTCTCCAGCTCTCCTTCACCATTCTCCCACTGCCTGATGTGCAAAAGATGTCCAGATAGACAGACGATGAGGAGGAAGGCGAGCAGGGCTGGGCAGGGGTAAGAAGACTGTAAAAAAAAGAGATTTTTTTTGTCAGAGGCTTTGTTACGTGAGGTATGCCCATACAGATGTTAGGAAGGAAAATGAGCTTGAACAAATACTAGTTTGAAAGGTATTGCTTTACATGTGGTTTGGGTATGCAATTGATCATTTACTGGGAAAAATATCCTGGAACCCATATGCCACCTAATGGTGAAAAGTATAATAATAGTATTTATATTTTTAATCAGAGAACATCCATTGTTTCTCCTGCCCAGCAGCCCTGGTCTAAATGAGTCTGTAGTCCTGAAAACACTAGGAGTAAGCCCCTCCAAACACAGTGGGACTTAATTTGCATAAACAGATAAAAAAATGCACAGTTAAGCTATACGTATAATCCTATCTTTGAAGATGTAAGCCCCATTTGAGTAGCCAAAATCCGGTTGTCAGTCCACTAGAGTAGACCTGGGACACAGCACATTGGCATAGTTTGAGCATTGGACTACAACTCTGGAGGCAAAAGTGAACCCCCTCTAAACAAATTCTGCCAAGAAAGCCCTGTGATAAGTTCATCATAAGGTTGCCTAAAGTAAAAAAAAAAAACCTCGAAGACACACAACAATGGTACAGTTAGACCCAGTGAATCAATGGGAACTTGGTATATCAATGCTCATGTGAATTCCATTGATTCAATGGCAGTGGTCATTGGTGGATGCTATTTACTTCTACCCTCTCTGTGATGCAGTCCAGACTTTAAAGGAACTATCTAAAGGTGCTGAACTCTATCCTCAGAATTCTGTAGATTTAGTAATTCTGATAGTTCCTTAAAGTTTGGATTGAAACTCAGGGTGGATTTATTTCCCCATTTTCTTGGGAGCCACCGGCTGCCCAAGGCTTCTGCTCTAGTAACAATTTGATTTAGAGCATTTTTATTTTCTTCTGAGTAAGCATGAATATCATTAAAGTTTTGGCCCTTTCCATTTTTAGACTGCTCCAGTCCAGCTTATTTGGGCTTTCCTGTTATGTCCACCAATGCTTTTTCTTTCTCCCATTCCCTCCACTCCACTTTTTTCATACATGTTTTCATTTAACATTTACCATGAAAAACAATTCTGTTTTGACATCTTAACTCTTTCTTTTGATTTGCAACTGTCTCTGAACATGGGCACAATAAAATATATATTGTATTTGCTGGCGTATAAGACCCGAAAAACACTATTTGAAAATGGGGGGGGCATCTTATACTCCGATGTGTCTTATACACTGGCAAATAGTATTTTCCAGTTTATAAATGGGGTGCATCTTACACATAGGTGAGTGTCATATGCTGGCAAACACGGCATGTTAATTTTTGAAGTACCATAGTATCTCCGGTTGTTTTTTCTTTGTAACACTCTCAGTTAGTCCTTAAACATTACAATATTATTTCAATTATATTCTCAATATGATTCATTCTCTCTCTTTTTTTAAAAGCACACTTAGAGGTTTCCAAACTCAATTGAAAAACATTCTAGAAAAATCCGTAAATAAATAAGAACCCAGATTATCTTAATTCTGATGAATGTCTTACATTCTTTTTTTTTCCTATACAAATCCAAATTCATGTTGAGAACTATTTGCAATGTATGTATGTGGTCTGATCATACTCAGTGAATTATGAAATGAGTGCTATAGACATCAACTTGGCTCCAATTTTTGTGGGAATGGTTTCTGGTCCAAAAATTGATACATGGATCTGTTTAAGTGTAGATATGTTCAAGCTACGTTCAAGATATGTATCTTGAAGATATAGTTCGAGAAATCAAGACAGCATCTCCTCTTGATGTAAATACATAATTCTTTGAACAGCCCCACTGTTCAAAGAAACATTTGAAGTTTCATGTTTTTGTAAATATTGTCCCATGTGAAGAGATGCTGGAAAAATTGATACCAGCCACTGGGTCATGTGTTTCAGCACCTGCACCTCACTTATCCAGGCAGGGAGGACTCCAGGAATACAAGTGTTATCCAGTGTCCTGGATTCCTTGGAATGAGCTAGCTATTTGGGGCAGGGGGAATGACGTTGTCATTTTTAGACAGCAAAATGTCTTGGAACATCCCCATTTAAAATCAATCAGCAGTTTAAACACACTCCAAAAGACACTGCCCTGTATCCTTTTTTTGTTCTTTTTTCTTTTCCCCTTTTCCCCCCGGGGCAACCACCATTACAGAACTCTTACAGACAAGACCTCAGATTTTGGTATGACTCTTCCAGTTTTACTTCCCAAAGTGCAAGGTTGTCCTTTTATTTCTTGGTAGCTTCTGGTAGCACCCTGGAAACTCTGTTCTTTCTGTTGTGGTTAGAATGCTGGACTGAGGCTTGAGAGATCCAGGTTCCAATCCCCACTGAGCCATTAAATGTGCACTGGGTGACTGTGGGCGAGTCACTTTCTCTTCGCCTGACCTACCTCACAGAGTAGTCGCGAGGGTAAAGTGTACAAATGTAACTAATAAACAAAAATGAATTCAATAAATAGACTCAGAAGTGGTAGACAGTATGGAGTTGTTTCCTCCTTATCCACACACAAAAGATATGGTTCACAGTTTGTTCTAGCTTTGTTCTAGCTTGTTTCAGAAGAGCAAAGTGGCATCCATGCCGCAAAACACCACGTAGCAACTGAAACTGGAGTGCTGGCTGTGCTCCCTGCCAGACAGAGATCATCCAGCTCACATCTCAGTCTGTCTAAACTAAATAGAGCTTTCAGTCTGCCAATGTCACCGTACAGTCTGTTTTCCATTCTTGTGACAGTTTTGTGCACTGTTTCTTCAGTACAAAACAATATCTTCAATACAAAGTATTGTGAAAGACTAACCCTTGAATTAAGAGTTTTGTTTTCTTTTCATCTATTTAAAAAATAAATGCACACCCAGCAATAGATACTTATCACAGCAGTCTTTTTCTAATGTAATTCAAAGTACCAGTGCTTACCTTTAAAGCCCTATATAGTTGGAACCAAGTTACTTGAAGGATGACTTTTATCCTGTGTGAGCCTATGTGTACACCAAGCTTATCTCTGAAGGCCTGGGCCCTTTGCGGGTACACAATCCTTTGTAGGTTAGGCAGGTAGTGAGCAGAGATCAGATCTTGGAAAAATTACTATTTTGGATTTGCTTAATATGAAAGTGTGGGAATTGGAGCGCCAAAGTAACTTTTCCAGATATAGGAGATACATTTTGCCAATCTCAGTGCAGATAATACTGAAGTAGGCAGGCTAATAGTCTGATTTGGTAGATTGCATATTTTTTCTAGTGTTTCTTGGTGGCTTCTAGTATTTCAGTTTGTATTAAATCTGTGTGACTCTTCATTTACTTGTGGATTTAATTATTTTTAAGAATTGGCTAAGATCCTGGATAGGGAGATGTATGCCTAGCAAATAGTGATGGCACTTAGCTACATATTTGGAAAGGTACCATCCTGCTAAAACCCACAGCTAAGATCTTGTATTAGGAGACATAGCTATGGAGAGGTAGTGATGATCTCTTCTGAAGCTATCTTCCAAAATCCTAAGTCTGAAACCAAGCAGCCTCCCAACACAACCAGTTCCAAGGTGTAGGAGAGCAGGGCAATTGGTAATGATGTGTCCAGCTCTCTCCTGGTCACTGAACATGCTGAAGCAGCTACAGAGGCCCCTCTAAGAATCCTGTTGAAGCTCTCTGTCTCAGCACGCCCCATGACAGAGAGAGGAGTGGGCAAATAATTGATCACCATCCCAATCTCCAGTGCCTCAGAAACAACTGTCTAATGGGGGAGGGCTATGAGCCTCCCAAGGTAGGATTTTGGAAGCATTTTTGTTAATTATGCAGAAGTTTTATATTATGTCTGAGGAATTGTCTAATGTATTTTTCAATAAAAGGAAATTAAAGAACAGATGATGCACAGCTTTGTAAAGCAACCTCCAATGTGGACACTAGGTGTCCCTTTTGTACAACTTTTCTCTTTTCACAACTGCCCTCCCCAATCAGCAGCCCTCTGGATGCAAGGGCCTCTGTGTGTATGTGCATTCAGTTCTCCTTTTGACCTATGGTGACCCCACAAATTTCACAGGTTTTCTTAGGCAAGGAATATTCAGAGGTGGTTTTGCCAGTTTCTTCCACTGAAATATAGCCCACATGACCTGGTATTCATTGTCAGTCTCCCACCTAATACTAATTAAGACTGATCCTGCTTAGCTTCTAAGATCAGGTAGAATCTGAGGTTTGTAGTTTACTGAGGCCAAAGAGCAATCTAGCTGAGAATTCTAAATGCCCCTCCCTAAACCCAGGATTCCATAGGATGTTGGAAGTGGAATAATAGCACTGTAACACTGTTATAATAGTACTGTAACAGCGTAGTGCAAAAATGGCCATGGTGGTTATGGACCTTTGGTAGGGCAGAGATATTCTTATGTTCTTGATACATCCTTCAATAATCCATCTGGTCCCATTAAATATCATATAGTTGTCACTGTTCCATGAGTCCTCTCACGCTATTCTGTGTAGAGGACATTGGCGTGTCTATGTGAAGGCTGATCATGTGATCACATACTATTATTGAGAAACTACTCCCTGGGGGTAGCTGTAATCTGCCCAGATCAAGCCTCCTGGGCAGAAGACCCCCTGAGATTTGTGAGAGCAATACCACACCGTGGCAGCAAAAATTCAGTGTGGAAAATCTTCTCAGACAGAGTTCTTGAATTTACATTTGCTGGCTTATAAGACTCACCAGCACCAGCACTCCATTTATATGCCAGCATTTATAAGCCAGCCGGAGCGGCTCACAGAGCCAATGAATGACCCCGAGGCACTGAGGAGAGGAGAAGGAGAGTCGTCAGCAGACGGGATCAAGTTGGTGGAGCGGACGCCATTGGGCTCAGACCAGGGAGAACCTGCCTAGCGCCGGCGACAGCCTTGCTTTTAAATTTTAAGGAAAGAATTGTGAGTAACCAACCCAATCTCTCACTGAAAACCTAACAGTAGTCCAGCCTTACCATAGACTTTTGAAACAACATTAAACCAAAGAGAATTGAGAAATAAGTAAGTGAAGGACTTACAGTCATGAGGACCCATAACAAGAGAAGACAGTACTGGAAGAGAAAACGTGGAGGACAGAGACAGAGAAGGGAAAAGAAAATCGCAGAGGGGAGAAACGGAATTCATCGA